>CM022883.1:13157199-13182276 GCA_012654025.1 Pachypsylla venusta
GATGAATGAAAAGTTCGTGTTAGGTTGAGGTGACACTTGATGTATCAGTGTCGGCTTCGTAATTATCGAGTCTCTCATATGATTCAATCATTTTTTTTAATTTTCATTTTTAATTTCTTTGAAATTTTTTTGTCTTTTAATTTTGCAATCATGTTTTTTAGAGTGCTCAGGCCTACCTTTTCGTTTATGGTTTTTACATAAGTTTTTGCCTTGATTAGTAAACCAATTTCAGCTATTTTATCCTTATTTCAGGAAATTGACAATTCTTGAGAAATCTCTTCAATTACAGAATTTAGTTCTTCCGAGTCGGATGTAATTTCTGACCGTTTTATTATTTTTGCAACCGAATTATCTGGAGATGTTAGTGTGGCGATTAACAGTTCACTTTGTTTCCTTTTTCTCTTTGGTGTTTTGAATTGGTTTGTCGCTTCATCAGCGTCCGATCCATTGATTCACCTTCTTGTGTTTCAGTATTTGGTTGCTCCCCACCTTCTGGTGTAATAATGGTATTTGGTTGGGTTGCGTTATTTGTATTGTTAGCAGTATTAGGTGCGATTAGCTGTTGGTTTGTAGTTTGGACTTCTTGTTCGGTAGGGCTACACTCTGTGTGCTATCTTCTAGTCGAGGTTGTTGTGAGGTGTGGTTAGGGCAAGCATTTTGTATACGACCTTTTTGGTTGCATAAGTAACAAACCTGGTTATCTTCTAGCGATAAGAAAAGGCGATAGTCCTTCCCATTGTGTGAGACGTGGATCGTTTCAGGGATTTTCATTCCTTATATCTCTTAATTGTAGACAAATCTGACAATATTGCTGACATGGTTAAGTTCCTTGTCCTTCATACCTGATTTCTGATACTGGATGGGGGGATACCAACTCGACTTTGTCTTTTAGTTTTTCTATTATTTCATAATTAGAGATGAAAGGATAGGCCTGAGCAATCCTCAGTTTCAGAGCTGGGTTAACATATAACCTTACACTCAGAACTTGGTTATCTACCTCCAGAGTCTGGTGATTATTTTTGGCAAAATCTCTGGCCATGACTTCGTCCTGCAGGAATATAATTACCCTTCCGTTCGATATCCTGGACACAAAGAACACATTAGAGGCTCCCACAACTTTGGCAACAGCAGTGGCAAAAGCATAGTCAGGTACTCCCTTGATTGATGGTAAAATGATCGCGTCCTCCTCCTTCTTCAGCATGGATCTCTCCATAGATTGGGCGTAGGTCGGTTTCATGATAGATGTTACACTTAATCACATTTCACTATCCGGCACTACTTTTATAACTAAACATTATTTTGAAAATAAATTAAATACAATTTTATTTTAAACAACTGAGGCACTCTTTCGTGTCTACAATTGAACTCTCCCACGTATTTTTAAGTTTTCCGTTTGAAGAAAAGAATTTTAAATATCTTTTAATTCTCGTCGGATTGACTTTTTAAAATTAGATAGATGATTTTGACATTATTATGGCTAATATTTGCTTCATCTAATCATATCTAGAATTCCTTTTAAAAATATTTTCACAAAAATTGAGAATTTTTTTTTTTTAATTTTCTTTACTTATTTGTATTTAGATAAAATATTTAGGATGCTTGTAGTCATTGTAAAATATAAATTTCAAAAAAAAATTTGTATCAAACTACAAAATATTAAAGAGAGTCACGAGCGCTTTCGTCCATTACGACATCGAAGTTCACCAGACGGTGTCGTAACGGACGAAAGCGCTCGTGACTCTCTTTAATATTTGTAGTTTGATACAAATTTTTTTTTAAAATTTATACTTATTTGTAATTTGTTTGATCTATCATTTCAGCATTTGTACAGCAGTGCATTGTTTTGGGCAGATAAAATAGTTAGCATTACAAATGATCCCAACGACATTTACTGGGCCGCACAATGCATGTTTCATTTGAGACAATATCACAGAGCAGCGCATCTTATTCGTAGCAGAGGATTGGAGAAGGTAAATTAATCAATAAAATACATAAACTTATTGGGTAAAATATATTTCTTTCGGATTATTATTTTAATAATGAACCTTTGGAATCGACGAGGAACTTTTAAGAGTTGTACTCACGATATAACTTGGTGCAACTGCTATCAATTATAATCAATACTTCAGATTAAGAATCCGTCACTGTATCAGCTGTACTAATGAGACTTTTGGTTTCAATATTGATCCGGGGGAAATAACCTTTAAATAAAAAACAAAAAAATCCTCAAAGTAATAAAATGATTGACCGATGAATGTGAGGTCATATGTTAACTGCATGATTTTGTACTATTTTCTTTGTCTTTTTGTACCTCTCAATAATCCTCGAACACTTGGACCGACATGAAACTTGGTATGTGCATTTATTATGTACCTACATGGAATTCTTTGATTAGGCCACCTGAGGCCTCATGGTGATCATTTTAGGTTAGAGTTCTACATTTCACAGAACTACCAGTTACCCACCACCACCACTAGTTTCAAAGAATCCAAATTCGAAGAAAAAAAAAAACGTTCGTACACACTTTAATCACTGTTGTCCTGCATCCGAAATTAATGATATTTGTTATTTAGCTCCCATTTTGGGTCTAGTTGGTTTTCAAAGCTTGGCGTTACAGCCATATTCAATTAGTGGACAAAATGTGGCAAGTTGCTAGTATGCTTTTCATTTTTTATTCAAGCTATTATTTTGATATACAATAAGTTGATCTATACTAATCTTTATTTTAGACCCACAGTCTGTGTCATTACATTGCGAGCTACTGTCTTTATGAAGCCAAAGAATGGAGTGAAGCCTTGACTATTTTAGATTCACATTTGGATGGAATCAATGAATCTGATATGAACCAATCATCAGAAACTGTGGTTGCTGGAATGCCCCACAATGTAAGTTAGCCCAACTCATACTGAGAAAAATCTTCATAGTCCAAATCATGTGATTATGCCAAATTGAGCGTTGTACTTCGTCTCCCTATACGCTCTGACTTAGTTCCCTCCCTCACACCTGTCGAATCTAGGGCATGCTCCAAAAGTCCTTACCCATTAATCATAACTATAGAATGTGATAACTATAGAATTTTTTAGAATTGACAGTTTCTAAAGATAAGAATCGGACTTCACAGATGGGCCCTTTGCCGATCCCCGTGGCAATGGTAAAGACCATTGAATCTTAGTCCAGAAATTGTGGGTACGAATCTTGCCTGGAGCGAAAATTTTCTGATCTAATATTCTCTTTTCCACAATGGCAAGGCTGGAAAAAAGAGTGCCCTGAAGTAATGCGAAAAGGGTTCCACGGAATATTCTTATTTTGTGACAAAGACAAAATTAATATTCAATCCTTCACCTGATGTTTTGACTTTCATTTTGTTACAGATGAGAAGTGCTTTACTTTTATTGAAAGGTCGTGTCTATGAGGCACTCGATAATCGAGTCCTTGCTGCAGATTGCTACAAATGTGCCTTTCAAGCGGATGTACATTGTTATGACGCGTTTCTAAATCTTTCTCAACATCAGATGATGGACTCGAAAACAGGTTTGGTACTTTTGTTAATTTTCAATTTCAGTGCAAAAACTTAGAAAAATATTTTTTCGGATTTATGCTTGAAAAAGTACGATTTATGCGAATGTTTTTTCTTGCAATTTTTTTTTTTTGTCTTAACGTCTCTTTAACATCTATTGGTCACTCAAGACGGGGATTTCCCCCTCCATTCGCTGGAAACTTGCAAACCAGCCACATTGACCTCACCCAGCCTGGTTTGGGCCGGAAAAATAGCCAGCATCACGAGTGCGCGAACCTACGTGGTCACCCACATGGTACAACCTCGCTAGACGTTGCTTAACTTCAGTGATCCACCGGGAACTCATGTATTTAACGTGCCATACACGCTGGCGGTTCTGCAATTTTATTTTCGTTTCAACGTTTCACACCATTTTTCTTTATTATTATAAAAGAATTATTATGGTTCGTGATTTCGTTTACAGAAACATGAGTTTTGGGAAAGGCACAAAATGTTCGTTCTCTTGAAAACGGAATGTACATGTGGTCGTATTTATGGTTGGAAATGATAAATTCATGAGTTTTGGGAAAGGCACTAAATGTTCGTTCTCTTGAAAACGGAATGTACATGTGGTCGTATTTATGGTTGGAAATGATAAATTCATGAGTTTTGGGAAAGGCACAAAATGTTCGTTTCTCTTGAAAACGGAATGTACATCTTGTCTTATTTGTGTTTTGAAATGATAAATTTTATAATCTCTTCACGTTTTGCAACGTTTTTTCCGGTTCTCCCTGCATAATAATAAGTCCATTCTGATATGAAAATCACTATATTCTACCCTCCCCTAACAAAATTCTAATAATTTGATTCCAGAAAAATCACTTGTAGAATCTTTACCATTGAAAGAACAATGTAAATCACAAACAGACCTTCTCTTCACAAAATCTTTATATGAAAATATGATTAAGAAATATGAACCAATCTCATTGGCTGTTCTACCTGACAATTTGGATATGATGGTATCAAATGCTGAGAGATATTATTACGCATGTGCATATAAGAAATGTTTTAGTATTACGGAAAAAGTGTTAAGCATTGATCCATTTCATACGACTTGTTTACCGTTTCATATTGCATGTTTGGTAGAGATGAGAAAATCAAATAGTAAGTTTTTAGGAGTCCAAAATCCCTTGTACTTGGCATCTTCAGAAATTTTGTCACTTTGGTAGGTTCGAATCACATTGCAGCTCGGCTCTTTTAGAGTATTTTGACAGTAAAGATGCTAAATATACTTTTTGACTGGCATAGAGATATTATCCAAAAGATGTAAGTCAATGATGACTATGTTAAAAAATAAGACACAGTGGGTTTTTATTTTTGTTCCCCATCTAGGTTAGGCCACGAACTTTTGGAACAACCCTCGTACATGAGTTATCAGTAGGCATTTACGGGGGGATCTAGATTTTGTTTAGTTCCATTCATTTAGAGTAGAATCTCGAGTAGAGCGACGATACCACCTTATTGTTAAAGAAGATGTGACAAGGAAAGTGGACAAAATTTGGTATGTTGCTGGAGAAGAGATGATCTGTGTTTGGAGTTGGTAAACTAGACCAAACTATCGTAAGAACAGAGAGATTTGAGTTTGGAACCCTATATATGTGACTGACAGTAACGAAAAGTTTTGGGGTCTCAATTATACCCTAGATGGGACCTGCATACAAATTTTCATTAAAATCGTTCAAAACGGCGCGGCGGACAAACGGATTTTTTTGCTTCTACGTACCTTGAAACGTAAAATATCAAATTCTAAGAGGATGTATTTTTTGTGGTTGATTCCAAAGGTTCATTATTGAACCAAAATTGGTTTAAATCTATAATAGTTAATCAAAAAGCACCACTAATAAATGAGATTTACAATTTTTCTATGATACAATTTTCAGAACTGTTCAAACTGGCTCATGAGCTGGTTGATCTGTATCCTGACAACGCCATTTCTTGGTATGCCGTAGGCTGTTATTATTATCTCATTGGAAAAAGTGATCCAGCCAGACGGTTTTTAGGCAAAGCTACTTCATTGAACAAATTGTTTGCACCGGCCTGGCTTGCTTATGGACACTCCTTTGCTGTGGACAATGAACATGATCAAGCTATGGCCACTTATTTCAACGCTTTCAATTTGTTTAAAGGGTAAGTTATTGTATTGAAGTGGAATTGTAAAACTCTTAGCGATCTTACTTTTTAAGATGGCTCTTCATAACATTATTGAGGCATGACTGTATTATCGGAGAACTTGTGCTTTGAGTCCAATCCGAGGCCGGAGTTGTTATGTAAGATTGCCAATTTTAGTCCGATTTTCATCAAACTTAATAACTAGGTCTGAACTTTAATTATTTTTTTAAATAAATAATATTTCTTTCTAGGTAGGTACAACATGCATATCTTTTTTTATTTTATCCAATATTACTCAAAAGTGATACATATTTGATTTAAATTACAGTTTCAGCTATAAGTAAATATAGATCTCATTTAATATAAAGATTTAGTTATGGTAATAATGAACCTAAAATCTGGAGTGTTTGTTTTGATTAGAAACTGTTAGAAGTAGTTTTGGGTTAGGTTACACATAAAGTGTGTTGAAACCTGCCGAGTTTAGACCCAGATGCACGCAGCAGACTTCATCACGTGTTTATTTTTTTCTGTAACCTAACCAAATACCACTCCCATCACCTCCTGCTCTGCAAACTTGGTGTTTATATCAACGAGGCACAACCGTATAAACGTAACCTAACCATATTGCACATGGTTCAGTGATCATGTTAACGAGGTATGGCCGTCGCAAATTTGTTTGGATATTGATCAAATTCAACTTACACATGAATTAGTCATCATGTCAACTAAGTATGTCCGTTGCAAATTTGTTTGGATATTGATCAAATTCAACTTACACATGAATTAGTCATCATGTAACCTAAGCATGTCCGTTGCAAATTTGTTTGGATATTGATCAAATTCAACTTACACATGAATTAGTCATCATGTCAACTAAGCATGTCCGTTGCAAATTTGTTTGGATATTGATCNAACATAAATATTATGTAGGATTCTCATCCATATTGTCCTCTAATATAAAACTAGTATTTTCTTTGTGTTTCTAGTTGCCATTTACCCTCTCTGTACAAATTGAAGACTTAAAATAGAAACATAAATATTATGTAGGATTCTCATCCATATTGTCCTCTAATATAAAACTAGTATTTTCTTTGTGTTTCTAGTTGCCATTTACCCTCTCTGTACAAATTGAAGACTTAAAATAGAAACATAAATATTATGTAGGATTCTCATCCATATTGTCCTCTAATATAAAACTAGTATTTTCTTTGTGTTTCTAGTTGCCATTTACCCTCTCTGTACAAATTGAAGACTTAAAATAGAAACATAAATATTATGTAGGATTCTCATCCATATTGTCCTCTAATATAAAACTAGTATTTTCTTTGTGTTTCTAGTTGCCATTTACCCTCTCTGTACAAATTGAAGACTTAAAATAGAAACATAAATATTATGTAGGATTCTCATCCATATTGTCCTCTAATATAAAACTAGTATTTTCTTTGTGTTTCTAGTTGCCATTTACCCTCTCTGTACAAATTGAAGACTTAAAATAGAAACATAAATATTATGTAGGATTCTCATCCATATTGTCCTCTAATATAAAACTAGTATTTTCTTTGTGTTTCTAGTTGCCATTTACCCTCTCTGTACAAATTGAAGACTTAAAATAGAAACATAAATATTATGTAGGATTCTCATCCATATTGTCCTCTAATATAAAACTAGTATTTTCTTTGTGTTTCTAGTTGCCATTTACCCTCTCTGTACAAATTGAAGACTTAAAATAGAAACATAAATATTATGTAGGATTCTCATCCATATTGTCCTCTAATATAAAACTAATATTTTCTTTGTGTTTCTAGTTGCCATTTACCCTTTCTGTACAAATTGAAGACTTAAAATAGAAACATAAATATTATGTAGGATTCTCATCCATATTGTCCTCTAATATAAAACTAATATTTTCTTTGTATTTCTAGTTGCCATTTACCCTCTCTGTACAAATTGAAGACTTAAAATAGAAACATAAATATTATGTAGGATTCTCATCCATATTGTGCTCTAATATAAAACTAGTATTTTCTTTGTGTTTCTAGTTGCCATTTACCCTCTCTGTACGTCGGACTGGAATGTGGACTCACTAATAATCCAAGATTAGCATCAAAATTTTTCGATCTCGCTAAAAGTATAGCACCTGACGATCCATTTGTTACACACGAAATGGGAGTCGTAGCATATCAGAATCATAGGTGAGAAGTTGAACTTAAGAGTCAAGCAGAGTAAAAAGAACACTGGACTAACGGTTTTTTTTTTTTTTTTTTACTTTTGTATTCTACCTACCATGAAACGCAAAAATCAAATATGGAGGATGGGTATTTTTCCTTTTTTTTAAAAAAAAAAAAAAAACAGAGAGCAACTCTATAATATTATTATGTTTGTGCTGCTGATGTAATTATATTGCAGTGATTGACATGATTCTGGGGACCAATGTCAATTATTAGTCTACTTCAGATCAGATAGATGTATGATGAGATTGATTATTTTTTTAGCAGCAAACAACAAATTGTTTTGAGCTGCAGTTCCCGTAATATTAAGCAACGTTCAACAAGGTTTTACTTTGTGGGTGAAAACGTAAGTTCGATTATTTTGATGTTGGCTAGCTGTTTCCGGTGCAATACAGGCATTTAAGGTGGACCTGTAACTGGAACACCTACCATCAGAGTTCCAGTCAAGTGGTATCAACACCTTTTCGCTGGCCTATTTCTAACATTGGCAGCGTTATAATGTAAGATCAGTACATGCAATATTTGCAGTGTAGGAGATGAAGAAATCTCTCATCCTCACGATGACCGGCTCTACGCACCAGGACGACCTGGAACGCATACCATCACAGTTTCAAACAAGGGCCATCAAAACCTTTTCGGTAACCTCCTAGTAACAAATACCATAATTATTTTCAAATCTGAATCTAGGTATGTGTGAACAGTATTTAAAGAGGAACACCGCTACTAGAGTTAGTGGTGTAATTATAAGACGCTCTAAGAACAGTAGGATGTGGGTTCAAACCCAAACAACCCATTGAATTTCGTACTCATTCATTTGAGATATTTACCACTATTGGAGGACATGGAAGGAGTTGGGATTATCAACATATAGTTTGCCGATCTCCATGGCCGAGTTGTTAAGAGCATTGACTCTTGGTCCGAAGGTTGTTGGTTCGAATACCGCCCGGAGCGAAAATTTTTCTCGTTTCCGGAATGGCATGGCTGTAAAAAGGAGTGCCCTGAAGTAATGCGTAAGCGGTTCCGGGGCATAACTTTTTTTGAATAAAAAATAAAAAAAAACATAGTCTGACATCCTCAGAGTAGCATAATATGCTATCTTCTATTTTGTTTTATGAAGGAAAGATGTTTTTAAAGTTTAAATTTTCGTCGATTGACTTGAATGGAATTTTCATTCAATTCATTTCTCTAAAGTGAAAAAGTAAACGAAAATTTAAACTTTTAAAAAATCTCAATAGACATTCATATATTAAACTATCACTTCTTCTGATAGACACGGAAAGTGAGTAAGTACCACTCTACAACCCAAAATAACGTTGATTTGACTTCCAGTTCTCTCTGAATTATTTGCGTCCTCACGATGGCCGGTTCTGCACGATCTGTAATGTAATAGCGCCCAGCCAAGGAGCATCAAAGTCTTATCGGTAACCTCATATAAACCAATTTTTTTTTTTAAAAAAAACATGAATTTGTAAATGGGATAAACAGTTGAGTTTGAAAGAAACACCGCTACTACTTCTACAACAACAACATAAAGTTTAATTTAAATATTTAGACAATATCGATTCGGATTAAATATAAAGGTGGCAAGCTTTCGATAGTACTCAGACTATCATCGTCAGGCCGATGTTGACTACGATGTCCAGAGTAGAACTTCTACTTTGGACATCGTAGAGTCAACTTCGGCCTGACGATGATAGTCTGAGTACTATCGAAAGCTTGCCACTTTTATATTTAATCCGAATCGATATTTTCTAAATATTTAAATTATTTTCTAAATATTTTACGATTCTCTTTTTTTTAAATATTTAACATAAAGTTTGTTGATTTCAACTAACTTTTAGGATTTGTATTTCAGCTATGCGGTTGCAGAATCTTGTTTTATGGAAACCTTGAATCGAGTAAAGCAACTTGGAGATGAAGTGATAGCCGACAAATGGGAGCCTCTCCTGAATAATTTGGGCCACGTGAATAGAAAACTCAAGCGATATGATCAGGCACTCGAGTTTCATAAGCAAGCTTTAGTGTTGGCACCCATGAGATCTTCTACATTTTGTTGTATAGGTAAGTTTTAATAATGGAAAATAACAACACCGCCAATGTGAATAGAAAACTCAAGCGATATGATCAGGCACTCAAGTTTCATAAGCAAGCTTTGGTGTTGGCATCCATGAGATCTTCTACATTTTGTTGTATAGGTAAGTTTTAATAATGGAAAATAACAACGCCGCCAATGTGAATAGAAAACTCAAGCGATATGATCAGGCACTCGAGTTTCATAAGCAAACTTTAGTGTTGGCACCCATGAGATCTTCTACATTTTGTTGTATAGGTAAGTTTTAATAATGGAAAGGTAAGTAACAACGCCGCCAATGTAGTCAGGAGACCCATTCTTCTGACTGTGGGTTTAAGTGTGAAACTTTTTTGATTCTGGGTAATAAATCTGCTTAGAATTTATTAGTAGTTATGTGAACTATACGTCTCACTCAGTTGAAATGACCACCATGTGGCCCGGGATGAAATCCACTTAGAATTTATTAGTAGTTATGTGAACTATACATCTCACTCAGTTGAAATGGCCACCATGTGGCCCGGGATGAAATCCACTTAGAATTTACTAGTAGTTATGTAAACTATACGTCACACTCAGTTGAAATGGCCACCATGTGGCCCGGGATGAAATCTACTTAGAATTTACTAGTAGTTATGTAAACTATACGTCTCACTCAGTTGAAATGGCCACCATGTGGCCCGGGATGAAATCCACTTAGAATTTACTAGTAGTTATGTGAACTATATGTCTCACTCAGCTGAAATGACCACCATGTGGTCCGGGATCAAATCTACTTAGAATATACTAGTCAGCTGATTCCATGATTATTCCTACCAAGGTTTATCAAAATCGGGCAAGGGATTCAAGAGATATTGTGCAACAAATAGGCGTGTAAAGACTAGCTATAACCCATGCCTGCGTCTACTTCGTAGACATTTTTAAGGAAACTGACTATTTGCTGTTGTTATTGTTGTTGGGTGTCCGTTGGTAACTCAGGACCCACGTGATCAATTAGCTGATACACAAAGTTTGGAACAGTGTCGACGATCGCGTTGATGCATTTACCTTTAACTCATTGACGAATGGACGTAGATTTGTTCATTGCTCCACCGAGGTAATCGTCAAATGGAAATCCTACTCAATGAACAAATCTACATCCATTCGTCAATGAGTAAAGGTAATTGCATCAACACGATCGTCGACACTGTTCCAAACTTTGTGTATGAGAGAAATCAGCTGATTGATCACGTGGGTCCTGAGTTACCAACGGACACCCAACAATAACAACAACACCAAACAGTTTCCTTGAAAATGTCTTTTTTCAAGGAAACGGGAAACTTAAAGTCAGTGAATCCTCGTCATAAATAACGGTAGTATTTAAAGTTACCAATAAGATGACTAATATAAATTTGTTAAATAATATGGAATTCTTATGAACCCGTAAGTAACGGTAGTTAAAGTTACCAATAAGATGACTAATATAAATTTGTTAAATAATATGGAATTCTTATGAACCCGTAAGTAACGACAAGTTTCGTCCACCATTTAAACTCCGAATGCGACCTGCATATCAAATTTCATCGATGAACGCTTAGTGGCAAAGTTACAGTTGACGAACAATTTTTTAATGAAATTTAGGATAGTTTTTTTACCCTTAATTCTAGTGTGGACGCAAAAGCAGGGCCGTTGATTTCTTTTCAACTTTTACTCCTTCTGTTCCAGGTTACATTAAAGCATTGGCTGGGGATCTAGACTCTGCTGTAAGCTATTTCCATCGGGCACTGGGAATACAAAGAGACAACTCGTTTGCCACCACCATGTTATCTTATGTGATAGAACAACTCGTGGAGGAATCTCCACCATTCCCAGGTATTTATACGTTGATGAAAATGTCGGCTCTAAGCGTGACATAGGTCTAGGGATCATGATCCCGAACCTTCTTGACAATCCTGAAGTTTCGGGAACGATCACAATCCCGGGATTAGAAAAAAAAATTGAGAACCTTCCAAAATCAAGTAGAAGTAGGTAGTTACTGTAATAAGTAGATAAAATAAAAAATCAAGTTTTTTAACTTGAGAGATGTGTGTGGAGTCCCTCTCTCGCTCTCCTTTCTTTCCTTTTGGTTTATTATTTCCAATAATGAACCTTTGGAATAGTCACGGGAACAAAAAAAATTACCCCCCCCCCTCAAAATTTGATATTGTACGTAGAATCCAAAAATCGAATAAAAAAAAATTCCGTTTGTCCGCCGTACGCCGTGATGGGCACTTTTGCCACTTAGCGTTGACCGATTTGGATGAAATTTGGTATATAGGTCCCATCTGGGCTCTAATTGTGCCCCGAAACTTTTGGGTGCAATCGAATACACCCTTGGCGATTTTTGCCGCTTTTTAGCGGTTCTCAGTATCGCTGTCTAAAAGGAGAATGGTAAGAGCTAGAGATTTGAAATTTTATATGTATGTCACATTTGGGGTCTCAGCTAGCTCCAAAACTTTTGGGTTCAATCAAATATACCGCTGGTGGTTTTTACTGCTTTAAAGCGGTTTTCATTAGTCCTGTCTAAAAAGAGAATGGTAAGAGCAAGAGACTTCAAATTTGGTATGTATGTCAAATTTAGGGTCTAATTACGCCTCAGATTTGGAATCATCACGAACCCCACCTCTCAATTTTTGAGTAACACGCTGTGTCTTTATTTAATGATGAGTTTTATTTTATATTTTAACCTTCAATTTGAACAGTTTGTGAGGAAAAGATTGTGACCGGGTGGTGTGAAACACTCTATATACCGGGTGTGACCGGATGGTCTGAAACACTATATACCGATGTGACCGGGTGGTCTCAAACACTCTCTATACCGGGTGTGACCAGGTGGTCTCAAACACTCTATTTACCGGGTGTGACCGGGTGGTCTGAAACACTCTATACCGGGTGTGGCCGGGTGGTCTGAAACACTATATACCCGGTTTTCGAAAAATGCATCGCATGTTTTTATTAAAAGAAAATATTTAGTGCCTGGTTTAATTACCTTTTAAATAAATTAAAACAAAACACTTACCAAAAACACTATTTATAAATTATTATTTATGAAGAAACTAGTTTCGAATCATTTGATTCATCATCATTCTAGTCGAGTCGAAAGATGGAAGTTTACTCAACTTCCATATTTCGACTCGACTAGACCGATGATGAATCGAATGATTCGAAACTATTTTCTTCATAAATAGTGTAACACTTATAATTAACCTAATTTAATTCCCGAGCTATGGTCATGTGTTAGTTTATTTTTGTTTCAACCCGCATTAGTTGTTCTTTTTATTTTACGTTTAGAAACTGGACAGGGAAATTGTTCATGCAGGATTGAATTAATCTATCAATATCTTTTTTTGTTGCAGGTGCTGAATCTGTAAATGTGAAATATTCAAAACAAAAAAAAGTTAGTTTCGACCCATTCAATCTACCACCCCGACCTAGACCCTATCCAAGAGGTAAGTACATAAAATCTTTTCGCTAACTTCATATCAACCGATTTCTAACATTTTTTCAAACCAGATCTAGAACTGGTTGTAAGCCAGCGTCTGTGGCACGTTGAATACACCAGTTCCCGTTAGATCACTGAAATTAAGCAACGTCCAGCGAGGTTGTACCATGTGGGTGTCCACGTGGTTTTGTGCCCTCGTGATGCTGGCTATTTTTTCGGCCCAACCCAGGCTGGGTGAGGTCAATGTNAACCCAGGTTGGGTAAGGTCAATGTGGGTAGCTAAATTGCAAGTTTCCAACGAATGGAGGGTGAAATCCCCGTCTTGAATGACCAATAGATGTTAAAGAGACGTTAAGCCAAATTAAAAAAAAAAAAAAAAACTGGCTGAACAATTGATTTTTAGAAGGAACACCACAACAATATATAGATACCGAAATCGAAAAAAAAGATGCGAGATGTGTCTCCTTAAAAATAACGAAATAAAACTTCCACTTAACCGATTTTGAAATGTGACGAGCATAGGGAAAAAGATGATCGATTTTTTTTTTTTTTTTTAAAATGANAGATGATCGATTTTTTTTTTTTTTAAAATGAATTCACAGAATATTTCGTTATTTATATACCGAAGTCAACAATGTCAAAAATAATGAGGGTGCTGAGCTACGACAGTTAGAAAAAGAAACATTACACTGCAAGACAGATGACTAATCCCATACTCACTCCCACTGTTTGGGAAATCATTTTCGGACGATGAAAGTCGAATTTACAAAAATATCTACGAGTTCGTGAGGGAGGAAAATCTGCGGGAATCTAAAGTACGATCTTTTGGAATCGGCTCCTTATTCCATAGAAGACGTCCTATAATTTATCTTATACTTTTTTATAATTATTTTTTGATTTACGTAACTGTTTAATTTACTCGAAATTAGACGTAATTACGAGTTACTCTATAATATTTTTTTAAAAATAGGTATTGTTTTTTGGTTTCAATTGCCCGGAAATTTGACTGTCAGTTCGTGTTTCCTCTATTTTACTGCCAAATTATCGTTATGTTTGTAAATGTATATTTCTTTGTCTTATTATGTCACAATGTTTGTGGCCATCATAGCAATATAGATATTTTCAACATTACTCCAATATCACTAAGCCCAAGCTACCACTTGGCGCTACTACCATAGCTATTCAATTTTCCTCAGGAGCCTGAGTTGCCCCAAACACAACCAGACCAAGTTGAAAAAACTTTTTTCAAATTTTCGACCCGTCCAGGAATCGAACCCGGAACCTCCTTGGTGCAAGCCGAGTGTGATGCACACTCTGCCACGGAGGCGTTATCGTTATGTTTAAGGTCTGGTGGACATACTGCCGAATGTTCTAAATACATGGTTTCGCCTTGAGTACAAAGGGGGTAAATAGAAGATTCTCCATCTTCGAAGAAAGCTCAGGCGCTGACAGTCTTCTGCAACTGAGAAGGTGTGATGGTCTTTGGTCGGAACTGCTGTGTGAATTCCGGGTCGTCCTGGGGCGTAGACCTAATCATCTTGAGGATCCAGATATTAAAGGCGAATGCTCGCTGCGTGCGGGGGCCCCACATGACACCAACCACTTTCCTGTGACTCGATTTGACCAGAGAGGGTGCGGACGCCTGACTGCTGCGCTGCTACAACAAGAACAAACTCGGACTTCTTGAAAGTTTGGCTGGAACTAAATGAGGATGCTCTCAACACCACCTATATTAAATAGGTACTTTGCCAGCGTCTATGGCTTGTTAAAAACACCGGTTCCCGTAAGATCACTGAAGTTAAGAAATGTCCAGCGAGGTTTAACTTTTCCGGTTCAACTCAGGTTGGGTGAGGTCAATGCGGGTAGCTGGTTGTAAAGTTTCCAGCCAATGGAGGGTAAAGCCCCCCTCCCCGTCTCGGATGACCAATACATGTTAAAGAGACGTTAAGCAAAAAAAAAAAAAAAAAAAAAAAAAGAAACAGTTATTTATCTGTGTCAACAACCACCGGTTTACAATGCTATTTTCTCAAATTGAAATAAAGTTTACCTTCATATTTTTCCCGTGAACACCTCATAATAATTATTATCTTTTCGTGTTTCAGGTTTTCTCCGAAACTCTCTCTATAGTTCAGCTCCTATTGAAAACAACGACTCTTCTGATATGATGGAGCTTAGCACCTCGCCCACAGAAAGTAGTCATGAGAGTTTAGAGATTGAGCTGCATGATGAGAACACGTCCTAGGAATCACCCACCATGACATGGCAAGTCTTTCCTTGGACAGAAAATTTGCATGATATTACAAAATAGGAGGACTGATCAAAAAGTCCCGGGACTTTATACTGCGTGTCCCAAAAGTCCTAGATCACCTCAATATCTTTTAAACGGCTTTATATGGAGTTTTGAAATTTTGCATGGTATTATATCCCAAATTAAACCACATGATGGTGTGACCAATTTTTCAGGAGCGGGTCGTATGTGTTCTCTAGGTGGTCCATTTTTTGTTTTTTTAAATACGAACTCCCATAAAGCCGTTCAAAAGATATTCAGGTGGTCTCAGACTTTTGGGACACCATGTATAAATATACTAGCTGTTCTCCCGTGCTTCGCTACGACTCTTATATTGCTATTTTGAATTTCAAGGACAATGGAATTTGGGGGAGGGGTATATGTTAACCTTTATAAAAAATAAGAATTATATTTCGTCAGGGGCCTTAGAGGTATGGCCGTTCGGAGTGTATTTTCAAAATGTTATTTTCCCGGATACCGAGTTTCGAACTCGTAACTCTGGAATTGCTGGCCATAATTTTGCAGGATATGTCCCAAATTAAACACTAAATGGTCACCTAAATCTTTCTCGTTTAAGTTGATATAATGTCGGACCGTGATTATCCCAATTAGGTTAATAAATAGGAAATTTGGCCGTAACTCGAAAACGAACAACCCTTACCTCATACATAGGTACATACACACAGATTTCTCATTTATATATTTAGATTTTAATAACTGGAAATTACAATACTGAATCTCCTTTCGAGTAATTTCCTTGGTTGGAAATATACGTTTCCTTTACAAAATGTAATCAATCTGGCTTTTGATTCCTCCACTTCTGTATGTTATTAAATGTTCCTCTGCTTTCTTAAAACAAGTATTCATGATTTTTAATCAAATCCTCGTCATTATTCCTCTCTCCGAAAGCCCACCCCCCATGTACCTAGTTCTCGTCATTTTCTCTTCTTCCTACATGCCCATTTAGATCTCCACACACAATCTCTCAGTATTCGGTATTTCCATCAACATCTCTAGATCTAAATGTCTCCTTCTCTGTCTCATCACATCTAACTGGTGATGCATACACAGTACATTACCCTCAATCATTACTTTCATGCTCATAATTCTGTCATTCTTTCTTTCTATCTCACAGACATCTTCTTTTACAACTTTATGCACTATTATTCCTACCCCATTTCTCCCTCTTTTGTTATCACTATAATACACCTTATATTCCTCTCCTTTGCCTTGTTTCCTGTCCATCTCGTCACTTGTACTCATAGAATATTTACTCTCCTTCTCTCCATAAGATCCACTAACTTTCTACCTCTTCCTGTCAAACTGCACACATTTAACGTCCCAATTCTCACTCGCTTTTCACTTATGTTAAGAGTCCCCTCGGACAGCCTTCACCCGGAGATCTGGAAGGAAGGCAGGCTAGTTTACCTCCGGAATATTTTTCCCGTGAGGGCTCCATCATGATATTTATGCCCACTAAGACGCAGATGGCACGCATTTCCCTACTTTTAGTTTGTGACACAGCTCTCCTTCAAGTCTTCTCCCTACTTTTACGACCGAATGCCCTTTCTGACGGCCACCCCTATAGGACGCCACTGAGTTAGTTATTGTCTTGGGCTTGACAAGGCTGTTCCAATAGCTGCTTAACACATTGCAGCGGGGCAATGTGGTTTTTTATCAAAAGTAAAAACCTTTTTTAAAATATAAAATGGGACGCATCTTTTGATATGCTATCGATGAACTTCTCTTCAATTTTCTTATGTTATGACTTGTTAACTTTCCATGAGGAAAAGTAAACCATACTTGAGATTGTAAGAACATAACGATATTACAGAGTTGCTTCATGTGTTATTTTACACCATCTTACCCAAATCATTAACTAGTGTAGGTTCCTGGGGTTGCCAAAACGTTTTTCCCTTACAATCAACACATCGAGTTCTCTTACCCAAATCATTATTAACTAGTGTTCTCTTTTTCTTCGAGCAACAACTGACTGCTTCTATTCTTCAACAGCCTATCTTTGTCAGAAGCCTTATTCTCCAGATCCACCATTTTTTTCCACAATTCGAATCTTGTTTCAATAAGATTCAAACACTCCTGCTTATCGGCAAAATAGTTTTTCATCTTCTCAACTTTGGCTTCGTGGCCTAGCAATACTTCTTCCGTTATGTCGTCTTTAATATTAAACGCAGTGAACGGTTGTCTGTCCAGGACCGAAATGACATTTGTCCCACCAATCAATTAATTCTGACCTGATGCTTGTAACAATCGAGACAATATGTTTACGTTGCAGTTCTGTGCACACTTTAATTTCTTCTTTAAAAGCTTCAATCATAGGAACACATAAATTTGAATGTTTCAATAAAAATATCTCTTTGTGCTTGATTTCATTTTGTAATCTGTGCCACAGAGTGCTTAGTTCTTCTTTTAGGCTTTCCTATTCTTTTGCCATATCTAATTAAATTTTTTCCATCTTTGCAAGAAGTATGCTTAATTGTTCTAAATGTCCTTTTCCTACTTTGTCAATTAACTTATTTTCATAAACTAGTCTTTCAAAATCATTCATAGGTTNCAATCATAGGAACACATAAATTTGAATGTTTCAATAAAAATATCTCTTTGTGCTTGATTTCATTTTGTAATCTGTGCCACAGAGTGCTTAGTTCTTCTTTTAGGCTTTCCTATTCTTTTGCCATATCTAAATAAATTTTTTCCATCTTTGCAAGAAGTATGCTTAATTGTTCTAAATGTCTTTTTCCTAGTTTGTCAACTAACTTATTTTCATAAACTAGTCTTTCAAAATCATTCATAGGTTTCACATTTAAGCTCTCCCAAAGATCCATAACCTTTTTCTCATTTCTGTATATTGCTTTCGCCTGACCTTGATTTCATTGTCCAACATTTTAAGATGAGATGAGATCTCTTCAAGTTTCTCGTCGGAAGGTACAGAGTTGAATAGAGCATGCGTTGCTTTTTCTTCCAGGATTAGACACATCTCTATCTCCTTATCCTGAAGTGTCTTCAGTTTACTCATTCTCAATTGTTTCAGTACTATATATTCTTTTAAATTTTCTTCGAGAGTTTCATTTTTTTTAAATTATAGGGTTGTTTTCAACACAACCTCTGTCTACAATTATTAATAATTCTTTTTCCAATTGTGCTGCTTCGTCTAGAAGGGATTTGTGTTTATTCAATAATTCTTTTTCAAAATCCTTTTCCTCCTCCACCATCTCATTAAACATGTCTTGGACTCCTGCAAGTATTGACTGACATCGTTCATTCAGAACATTACTATTAACCCCATACAGAGTTGACCATAGTGGAACTAATTCACTTAGCAAACATTTTTTTAGCAGATACAAGGTTTAGCATTATTTTAAAATCGACATGAGACATAAAGCTTCTTTCTCCAGTCATGTTTTTCAAATCTGAACAACAAATAACAAGATTAAACAGGCAATGTAGATTGTACTGTCGACAGAGAAAAGTAGTTTCAATTTCAGATCTTGTTGAGGTTCACAAATAAATAATTAATATTATTGAATTATTCACATAGAACATAGATTAAATTTTTCTTTATCATAAAAAAACAAAAACAAATTTAACACTGAAAACGAAAATTTTAAAAAATTTACAAGGGAGAAAAAAATAAATTTTATTATTATAGAATAATAAAATAAAAGTAAAGTAAAAGGAATTTATTTGTGTTAAAGCTAATGCTTTGCCAAAATGTACTTCCCCATGTTATTACTAAATTTGTTGTCTTCGTTTGGATTCGAACCAACAGCCTCCGAATCCGTAATCCGTCATTCTTACCAACTGAGCTACTGAGGCTGATACAATAATAAAATATACGTATATCGAATTTTTTCAGCTGTTTTTTTTTTCGGATCTTATTTTTATAGCCATATTAATTCATCTCGGGAGACGTCCTATAATGTTAACAAAAAAGTTTTATTGTAATTTCATGGACTCCACAAGCGATTTGGTTCTTTATACCAAGTCCATTAATTTTTGTCCGACCTTTTGTTCTGATAGAAAGGTAGGCGATACTTTTCTAAATAATCTGGAGTCACTACATGAAATCATTTATTTGAATCACGTAATAAACACGATTTGAGATGTACGTGAACACCTCGATTTGAGATGTACGTGAACACCATGATTTGAGATGTACGTGAACACCATGATTTGAGATGCACGTGAACACCATGATTTGATATGTACGTGAACACCATGATTTGATATGTACGTGAACACCATGATTTGAGATGTACGTGAACACCATGATTTGAGATGTACGTGAACACCATGATTTGAGATGTACGTGAACACCATGATTTGAGATGTACTTGAACACCACGATTTGAGATGTACTTGAACACCACGATTTGAGATGTACGTGAACACCTGGATTTGAGATGTACGTGAACACTATGATTTGAGATATATGTGAACACCACGATTTGAGATGTACGTGGAGACCACGATTTGAGATTTACGTGAACACCACGATTTTTCTTTTGTAGGTATATTTGTCTTTTTGTACCTCGAAACTCTCGAACGCCTTATCCGTTGTGATGAAATTTTGGTATGGACATTTATTAAATTATGTTTGTAGAATTAACTGATTAGATTTTGAACTACCCGGATACACATGGTGGCCATTTTGAGTAAGTGAAATATACGGTTCACAGAGTTACTAGTGTGGCTGTAACCCCTATTTGGTCCGAAAGCCATTATTGAAAACGTTAACGCACTTAAAATGGCCCCCAGGAAACCCAAACAGCTAAAGCCGTTAGTCGTTTGGAAGCGACTTCGTGCCACTACCAGCTCACACGAGCAACTGATCCAAATGAATGTAGGAACCTCGTCCACTACGAGCAACTGATCCAAATGAATGTAGGAACCTCGTCCACTACGAGCAACTGATCCAAATGAATATAGGAACCTAGTCCACTTCGAGCAACTGATCCAAATGAATATAAGAACCTAGTCCACTACGAGCAACTGATCCAAATGAATGTAGGAACCTAGTCCACTCCGAGTAACTGATCCAAATGAATGTAGAAACCTAGTCCACTCCGAGCAACTGATCCAAATGAATGTAGGAACCTCGCCCACTCCGAGCAACTGATCCAAATGAATATAGGAACCTAGTCCACTCCGAGCAACTGATCCAAATGAATATAGGAACCTTTTCCAATGTTAGCGCTATATGTTATACGCTTACAGTGGACGAAATTCCATTAACCTACATTCATTTTTATCAGTCACTCGTAGTAGTGTGAACTTATAGCCGTCTCGAAAGGACGACTTGGGGAATTTATTGTATTCTATGAATACGACTTGGGGCATTTACGAGTTATGAATACAATAAATGTCCATAGCAAATTTCATCAAATTCGGAGTGTATTTACATGTTTTTTAAAAACATCCTACCCTTAATTACTGCCCAAAGAGGACCCTTAGTCTGGTTCTGAGTTGTGTCCTGGTCTCATTATAAATATTTACATGCTCTCAGGGTAAATATTTATTAAAAATGATATTTGTATTATTACAAATGTACCCCCCCAAGGAAACATTATTTTGGGAAGAATCCCTTCGATGAAATCACTACACGTTTTTTCTCATTATATGTCTTGCAAAAAAAAAGAAATTTTTCTAACTAATACTACCCTAAATTACTCCTTAGAGTCAATGAGTTCATTGATGAACTCACTACAAATTTTTACGATGATGTCTTGCCAAGAATGAGAATGTATTAAGAATACTACACTAAACTACTCTTTTGACAATGTCCTCCCCCCTCCTTATCTTCGATCAACTCACTACACGTTTGTACGATGATGTCTTGCCAAAAATGAGAATTTCTTAAGAATACTACACTAAATTACTCCTTTGAGTCAACGCCCCCCCCCTTTGATGAACTCACTACACGTTCGTATGGTGATAGGGAGGGGCCCTTCGATGAACTCACTACACGTTTTTACGATCATGTCTTGCCAAAAATGAGAATGTCTTAAGAATACTACCTCACTATACGTTTTTACGATCATGTCTTGCCAAAAATGAGAATGTCTTAAGAATACTACCTCACTATACGTTCTTACGATCATGTCTTGCCAAAAATGAGAATGTCTTAAGAATACTACCTCACTATACGTTTTTACGATCATGTCTTGCCAAAAATGAGAATGTCTTAAGAATACTACCTCACTACACGTTTTTACGAGCATGCCTTGCAAAAATGAGAAAGTCTTAATACTACCTATGTCCAAACCAAAATTCAGCCTCAAACCAGTGTCGAATATTAAATTGATAAAGAATACTACCCTTAATTATTCCTTTGAGTCAACGTCCCCCCCCCTCCCTTCAATGAACTCACTACACGTTTGTACGGTGATATCTTGCCAAAAATGAAAATTTCTTGAGAACACTACCCTGAATTACTCCTTTGAGTCAACGCCCCCCCCTCCCTTTGATGAACTCACTACACGTTCGTATGGTGATATCTTGCCAAAAATGAGAATTTCTTGAGAATACTACCCTAAATTACTCCTTTGAGTCAACGCCCCCGCCCCCCCATCCNTCAACCCCCCCCCCTTCTATTTTATTCAAATCTATTAACTATTATTTTATAAACCAAGCCACTAACAACTATTTGAAAAAGGTTCTACTGTAGAGAGTACCACTCCAGGTATCATGAGAAAATCAAATTTTACATTTTCCCAGGCTATTTTTCTACCTATGTCCAAACCAAAATTCAGCCTAAAACCAGTGTCGAAAAAAAATTGACAAATTTTCGTTTGAATTTTTTTTTTATGAATGCTGTAAGCCAGCGCCTATGTAATGTTGAATACACCAATTAGATCACTGAAATTGAGTAACGTCCATAAAGATTATACTTAGTTGGAGACCACTCGAGTCCTTGAGATGTTGACTATTTTCCAGCGAATGGAGGGGACCAATAGATATTAAAGGCATGAAAAATGTATGTACTTATGAACACGTTACAATTTTCTTGTCCGCCACAACGTTATACGAATTTCTATAAATTTTTTAGCTGACCCGGGTCCATTTATCGCCTTTATCTCTGTTAATGGTTACTCAATTGTCATTAACACGTCTGATAGTGTGTGCATCAAGGAGGTACTCTGCTCGAATCCCAGTCGGGTTGAGAAGTTGAGAATATTTTTTTAAATTTTCTTCTAGGTGTATGGGAGGTAACTCAACCTCCTGAGGACAATTGAGAAGCTATAGTAATAACGACTTGTAGTAGCATTAGGCGATGTTTATGAGACATTTTGTACAGTATAGTATTGGAGTGACTCTCGCTTAAAGCGATTGTTACGAAACAAATCGCATAAGTTCAAGAGCAAGTAAGTGAAACAAAATTTTCACTCTAAGGGTGCTCGAAGACAGCCGCATACTTATCTTATAGCAAATAACACATTTCTTTATAAGCAACGAAAAAAACAAATTCACTTGTTCTTGTCTGCAGATCTAGCAATTAGCATACTCCCATAAGAACATGTGCAAAAAAATGTGTGATATGCTATAAGATAAGCAAGTAAGCGGCTGTCTGAGAGCACCCTTAAACGATGATACTGTTTACAAATCGATTGCTTAGCTTTTTTTTATCCTCCATTCACCGGAAACTTACAAACCAGACACCAGCTCAGGAAGGTACGAATTTACTTGGTCAACCACCACCTGAACATTGCTTAACTTCAGTGATCTTTCGGAAACTGGTAGATATATTTAACGTGCTATATATTCTGGCGTTGTGTGTCTTAAATTTTTTTTTTATTAATTCGGCTTAACGTCTCTTTAACAACTATTGGTCATTCAAGACGGGGGGGTTTACCCTCCATTCGCTGGAAACATGCAAACCAGTTACCCACATTGACCTCGCCTAGCCTGGGTTGGGCCGGAAAAAAAGCCAGCATTACGAAGGCGTGAACCCACGTGGAGATCCACATTAACTTCAGTGATCTAAGGGGAACTGGTGTATTCAACGTACCATAGACGCTAACTAATTAAAATATTTTTTTTTTTTTTAAAAAAAAAGTAATTCATCTGGCGAAGTGAAAATTTTGTTTTATCATCAATTTTTTTCTTTTTTTGGCTTTTTGTACACCACGATAATTCTCAAACGCATTATCCTATTTTGATTAATTTGGGTATCCACATTTATTATGTACCTACATAGAATTGGCCTTTAGTGTGCCAACCGTTGCCTCATGGTGATCATATTAAGTGTGTGAGGTCTACAGTTCTCAGAGCTACTTCAGTTAATTAAGTAGTTTCCAATGTATTTTCTGGTGCGAGTGTTTTCATAACTTTCGCCTTATAAGTTAAATGTTAGGACACGCCGTTTTGTTTCTCTTGGCTTTGCAAGTCACATCTAATTGCATAGCATATAATCGTTGGAAAATATTTTGAACATCTAAAGCTTATTCGAGACAGATTTTGAAGGTTAAAGGAGCATTCACACTAAGCAGTGACAGTGCCGTGACCGGTGATCCGCCCAGCAAAACTAAAAATAGTCTTCCAGGCATTTAAAGGAATGTGTTCATACTAGACCGGCACGTGACAGTGCATCACTGTGAGCTCACCATTAGCGGGATCTCTGTCACTGCTTAGCGTGAATGCTCATTAATCAAGTAGGTTCCTAATAGATTTTTTTTTTCAACGAAATGTTTCGTGGTTAGTTCTTGTCACACTTATCGTTCTTGTTCACACACGAACCAGTGACTGAAACTCGAAATTCGCGTTGTGATGACCTCAAAACGTTTTTTGGCATTGAATATCTTCCTTTTTATAAGATAAAGAAAGTAAAAACATCATCAAAAAAACTAAATCCTACAAAAATTGAGTAAATAAATTTCTACTCTACGAGACTGTTTTTGGGTATCCAAATTTTCATCATAAAAATAAAATGCTACCTTTCCAACCTTTTTGGTGACGTCAATATACCTGAGTATCATATGATAGTAGGATCTAAACGGACCGACCAATCAGAATCAATTTTAAAATTTTCTAGGTAATATCAAATAAGGAAAAATTAGTCGTAGTATCGCTCTGGTCGTCGAAGTGTGAGTTTGTCATTTGAGACTTCTCTTTTTTTTTCAATTTTACATTTTTTTTCTTATTTAAGATTTTAAGAAATTAAGTTCAATTTTTTTTTAAATAATAATTTTAAAATATTTATAAAAATGCCAATTCAACAAAAAAAGGTAAGGCATTTTATTATTATCTTTATTTTTTTAGAATAATTATTGCCAAGATTTTTTTTAGATTTTTAGATCCCACGAGTTTTTTTTTTTTTTTTTTTTTTTTATTTTTTTTTTTTTTTTTTTTTTT
>CM022883.1:13183085-13200589 GCA_012654025.1 Pachypsylla venusta
CACAGATAGTCTCAACAAGTGTACACAGCTTCCTAGTTTTTACCTTCAAATTCTTCATAAGCTACCCGGTATATTTGTTATAGATTAGATAACATCTATGTGAAGATGATGTGCGTGATAAACTAGATTTGTCTTAAATGAGAGGATGGAGGCCACAGATAGTCTCAACAAGTGTACACAGCTTCCTAGTTTTTACCTTCAAATTCTTCATAAGCTACCCGGTATATTTGTTATAGATTAGATAACATTATGTGAAGATGATGTGCGTGATAAACTAGATTTTCATTTCAAACTATTCTTGATAACATATTGGATAAAGTGGAGAAATGGTGAGCAAGAAAAATGATGAGATGTGAAGTGGGGTGGCTACTATGTTGCTACACTTGGGGGCGTGAATGCAAACCAAGGGGGGCGCGAGACCATTTGAATTATTATCACACATTTTTTTTACAAAGGTATTTTTATTGGATATGATCTTTAGAAAATTTGAATGAGATAGCATTCAGCGACACAATAGCGTTTTGAATGAGATAGCATTTAGCAATACATCATTAGCGTTAGGAATGAGACAGCATTCAGCAACACATACCCATTCATAATTTATAATGTAAAGGGGAGGGGGAGGGGGGCCGTGGGAGGCTTTAATTTCAAGAAAACGGGACGCGGTACCAAAAAGTGTGGGAACCCCTGTTATAGATTAACATCGACATTCTGTGTGAGATGCATCGACAGAATCTCTTCGAATAAGGAATTTGGACGAAAAATAGTTTTCGCTATTTAGATGTGTTTCGATCAATCCTTGATGTAGACCTTCGGTTCCAAAATTGGGTGTCACGCTCGATAAAATTCATTGCTAAATCACATCCGTAGGTATTTGCAGTCCAATGGGCATCGAGGTTGGAAGCCATTTTTCCTCTCTTTTCTTCGAATTTTCAATTAAAATCTCATTTTCTGTCCTGGACAGGGCCGTATCCAGGACAGGGTTTTAAAAGTTCACCCCCCCCCCCCGAAATAAAATCCTGGATACGGGCCTTAACAAGGGGTTCGAGATTTATCATATTACAAAAAGACAAAATAAAATAAAAAAAAATCATGTTAAAACTAGACCTCCGTTCGGTGTAAAATGTGGTGAAACACCCTTTACCTCCGAAACAAAAGAAGTATTTTTTTTCCTTAATAATTAATTTTTGATATCCAAATCAGTCACAAAATAAAGTGTAGTAGGTACCATCTTTTTAAAATTAGATAAAATTTACCCTTTCACTACCTGGGGACATTTTAAAATAAATTATTCAATGAAAAGGTGAACCATGTTGTATCTAAAAAAAAAAAATCATAATTTAAATTCAGGTTTTTGGGTTTCCAGGGCAGATAAGGGCCAATTTTTTAAATTGAAAATGACTAATTAGCCGAACCAAGTGTGGTCTAGTTTTAACACCACGATTTTTCTTCTGTCTTTTTACAATGATAATTTTTCTAACGCATTGTCCGACTTTGATAAAATTTAGTATGTTGACATTAATTAAATTCATAGAATTCACCAGGGGCGGACTGGGCCACCGGACAACCGGGCGAATGCCCGGTGCGCCGGGGGCCCATCGGGGTGGGGGGGGTTAAAAGTATGAAAGAAAAATATGTGCGAGAAAAAATATGTGGACTCATCAGGGGGCAAAAATATGGAAGAAAAATATGTGGGGCCCCGAACGCCTTGTCCCATTTTCATGCAACTGGGTATGGACAATTATTATGTTTAATTTATTACACTTTTGAGTCACTCGTGGTAAAACGGTTGACATTCCTGTGAGTGAGGTCGACAGTTCACAGAATAATTATCAACAGACGTTTTTTTGGTAACGTCCAAACTCTTGACGTCTCCGTGGCGGAATGTGGGTTCGAATCCTGGTTGGGTCGAAAATTTGAAAAAGATTTTTTCGAATTTTCTACTTGGTCTGGTTGTGTTTGGGGGGGGGGGTAACTCAGCCTCCTGAGGACAATTGAGTAGCTATGATGATAGAAAATAGACAAGTGGTAATATGACGAGTAGGTATAAGGTAGCAACTACCTTATAATGTAGGTATAGCTTATTGTACTGCAGTAATTGTTAAAGAAATACCTAGTAATGCTATGATGTACACAAAATTGTATTACTTCACATAGAAATAGAGGTATATATATATATATATATTTTTATGTCCAAACTCTTGTAATTCGAATTTGCTTTGTCTTTGGGATAAAATAGTGTGAAAGGAATTTTGACAGTAGGTATTAGTGAAAGGTGCAATAGTAGCATTAGGCCCAGTAAGAAGCATATTAGTTAAATTTACCTACCCCCACTCCCAACATTTTTCGTACCTATCTATAATCTATATCTTTTTAAAATAATTCTTCAGCATAATTATATTTACGCTGATGCTCAATCTGTCAACTCTTTTTATAATAGATATACACCTAAAATTATTATTATCTTTTTTTGATAAATTACGGAAATCAAATGTTTTTATCAACTTATCTTTCCATTAATTACGTAAGTTAATTATTTATAAAGATTACCATCACTGCATTACTAGTAGTTCTGTGAACTGTAGACCTCACACGTTCAAATGGTCACCACGAGGCTCCGGGTAGTTAAATAGGGTCCAAAAACTAATCATCAAATTCTGTAAAGATAATAAATCGTCCTCACGATGCTATGGTCGGCTCTACGCACCAGGACGATCCGGAACGCATTCACAATTCCATCCAAGGGCAATTAAAACTTTTTTGTAACCTCTTATCTAAAGTGTGTGAACTATAGACCCAACTCTAATAGGCCGCCATGAGGACCTGGTTTCGAGGATTATCGTGGAACGGAAAAATCATGTCAAAGAAAAATGGTGGAGTTAAAACTGTATCACATTTCATTCGGTCAATAATAATAATTGCATTTTTTTTTGTCCTACTCACGGAGCAACCGATCGCCGCGATCTTTTTTCATCATATAGTTTCTTATGCCGGAGAGTGACTAAGACTAGTTTTTATACCGATATAAAATGACAAGCCTCTGGCGAAAGTCTCGTCCTCTAATAAAATAAAAATACAAAGCTTCCCTACCAGCAGTCTTGTCAGTAGTGAGGAAACAAAAAGCATTACCTACTCTAATCATTCACGTCGCGCTGATCTCGAGCTGAGTCCGGGCGATATTTCTTATCCCAAATTTTGTACAAAATCAAAAAAAAAAAAAAATAAGTCCACTACGCGTGCGCGTTATCTTGATCGTGAACAAAATTTTCAGAAGATAAAAAATCAAAAAAAAGATCAAACGAGATAGTCGGAACCGCGGCGGGCATACGCAGATATCAGTTTTATTTGAAAAAAAAATAAAAAAATATCAAATTCTGTTTTATTTGTCTTTGTTTTAAATTTTTAATAAGTTGTTTTTTACAGAAAGTTTTAAATTTTATATTAATTCATGCATTTCTTTTACAATTAGTGTTTTTATTGAATAGTTTTATTTTATCAAATTTGTATACCAAAATTTTAACCATTTTTTTTTTTTGTTATTTTAAAATTTTAATTTTCTATTGGGTAAATTATGAGATTTTTTTCGTTCTAGGAATGGAATCTTTGATTCATAAACTTGTTGCTTTTAATCTTCTGTCCTTAGTTTTAAGTTTTCCATTTAGTAACCCCCTTAATATTTTCTTTCTTGATGGTCATTAAACAGACTGACACAAACTTGTCTGACTTGTGACTATGGAAGAATCCGCAAGTTTTGCTCACGGCCCCGGTTTTCCTGTCTTTGGCCCTGCTTACAAAGCCCGCGAGTTTGAATTCTGGCCGACTTTGATATTTACAATTTTGATGGGTTTTTTTTATGCTCAACGTCTCTTACATCTATCAGTCATTCAAACGGGGCACAAACCAGCTTCCTTTGACATCACCCAGTCTGGATTGGGTCGGAAATATCCAGCATTAAGAGGGATCGAACCTACGTAATCATCCAATAACTAAAACCTCGCTGGACGTTGCTTAACTTCAGTGATCTTACGGGAACTGGTGTATTCTACGAGTCCAATATGTTTCCGGACACCATGGGCTTCATGACGGCCCACTATTTGAGTGAGGTTCATAGAACTACTGTGATTATAATCGCAAAAGTGTGTGATTTTGCTTTGTCCTTCTTTCATATTGCAACGTTGCTGAAATTTTTGAACTCTTCTAAAATAAATTTAAGGCAGTTAGGTGAGCGTACAAAATCCCACCTGTAACGTTTGAAAAAATATTTGTGGGTTTTGTTCCCCTGACAGAATTTCTAGTAGAATTAAATTTTAACTCTGCGATTTTTCTTGAAAAGCGTTCGTCTATTTGTTCCACGATAACTCTCGAACACCTAATCCGATTTTTATGAAACTTGGTATGAACAAGTATTACTTCCTTAGATATTGATGTTATTGTGCTACGTTGGGCCTCGTGATGGTCATTTTAGGTAAGTGAACGAAGTCTACAGTTTACTGAACTATGAGTATTAAATTTGTTTATTTCTAACCTTTTCAGGACCAAGAGCAAGCAAAGATGAACGCTACATTGTTGAATATGGATACGCCTTTATCAGAAAGATCAATTTCTGATATGTTTAATTTGGATACCCCTCGTGGTGGATTCACGTCCCGGGATAATTTCGAGTCCTCGTTCAATCTTGGAGGCACTGGTGAACTTACTTTAAATGGTTCTCAAAACTGTACTGGCCAATCAAATGCCACTGCCAACAATAATAATGTTGGCACAAGACTTCAAAGATTAAACCCGGTAAGTCATTTTCTTTTCTTTTTTCACTTTGATCCCGGTCATTCTTTGGAAGAGACTGCTCTAGACTAGACTTAACAGCTCATGCCACTACGAGCGACTGAGCCAAATGAATGTAAGTTGGTGGAACCTCATCCGCTGTAAGCGTTATATGTTATACACTTACAGTGGACGAGGTTTCATTAACCTACATTCAGTTGCTCGTAGTATTGTAATTTTGTAGTCTCTTCCAAAGGACGAACACCCTAATAGAGCCAACTAAAATAATCGGAAAGCGATGTTAATAGCGAAAAGTGTTAACATTATCAGGTTTTGTAGCTTATATCTTTGTTTATTGGTGTGATTGTTGAAAGTACCTTCTAATGCTATGATGTCCAAAAAAAAAATGTAGCATAACTTAATAACAAAGAAATATTTTTGGGTTATGTTCAATAATGAACCTTTGTAATCGTCATGAAAAAAAACTTAATAAACCGGAAAATTTGATATTTTACGTTTAGGTACGTAGGTAGAATCTGTTCGTATGCCGTGAGCGGCGTATAGTGTTGACCAATTTTGATAAAATTTGTTGTGTGAGTCCCATTTGGGGTTTATTTGTGTCCCGACACTTGGTCACTGCCAGTCCCATTTAGGCTTCCATGCATTTTTTTTAAGCTAGTAAAATAAACCCACATTGACAGAGTTTTCAAAATGTAATATTTCGCCTTTGTTTTGTGTAAGTAGGAATATTCTCACACTCTCATAATATTATGCTAGTATTGTATGTAGTTTAACTTGTAATGATGTTGTATGCCGTCTTAACGGTAATCACCGTACATAAAACTTGCTTATATGCCTTAATATGGCTTATGGCCACAAAGAAAATGGCCATTACAATAAAAGTGAGCGCCCTCTTTGTGAAATGAGTGAAGGGGTTACCAAGTGTGGATATTGTTATGCAAAAAACATCTTTTATTGGACGAAAGATGTTAAAAATGACTTTAGTTAAAAAAGAGTATTTTACTATTCAGTGGTGTAACACGTTACCACCACACGACAAAGAAAAAATGACGGACGGTTGTGTTCGCACTTGAAAACGTCAATAATTCATCGGTCTTCTTACAAAATCTCAAATCGTACTAAAACGAGAGAGATCATGTCACTGAGCATTTAATTTTTCTTTTTTTGGGATGTGATTATTTCAGAAGACAAGACGCTGTGTCTAAATTTGACGTTTTTTTAATAAGAAAAATGTTCGCATTGGACACTAGTGATTTAAGTGTCAAAGATATCTTTTTTGACACTAACTTATTGCGTGATTTAGATAGATCACGGGGGTCAAATACTGCTATCCTCCAACCTGTTTCTACATATGGGGAGGTCCCAATTTTGATCTTCATTGTTGCATTTTATTTTCATTGCACCAATTTTGTACTTAGCTAGCACATCTTTTTCTTGATCGCCCTCTTCTAGGTATTTAAGTTGTTGTTTTTTTAATTTAGCTTAACGTCTCTTTAACATCTATTGATCATTCAAGACGGGGGTTTCACTCTCCATTCGCTGGAAACTTAAAAACCAGCTACCCACATTGACCTCACCCAGCCTTGGTTGGGCCGGAAAAATAGCCAGCATTTCAATCCTCGTGGACACCTACATGGACCTCGCTGGACGTTGCTTAACTTCAGTGATCTAACGGGAACTGGTGTATTCAACATGCAAGAGACGCTGGTTGATTTAAGTAGCGCTGTTGATAATTCGACTTTTGGTCACACCATCCAATTGGCTTTTGCGTTTGGAATTGTCCTACGAATTCCATAGATCTTGGTTTAAGCCTTGGAATTCATTTTCACCTATTCAAAGTTACTAGTAGTTTTGTTAGCTGTAGACTGACTTCAGTCAAAATGGCTACCATAAGGGCATTGGTTGCTCCAATGGGCCCACAGATCAGTCAGCAAATACGAATACTCGTAAATGTACATACTAAGTTACATCAAAATTGAACAAGGCGTTAGAGAGTTATCATCATTAACTTTAAAGATACCAAAAAAATATCGACCCCTTTACAAGTTGGAGGAGTGCGGAAATGTCCTAAGTAGTAATTCCGTTAACTGTATACCTCACTCAAATAATGGACCACCATTGGTATCGGGTGGTGGCCTGTTAGGTCCCAAATGGCTTACATGTGGACGAGACTTCAAGACTATTGATTCTACGTACCAAATCGACTCGGATTTTTAACGACCAAAGATGACCTACCTTTGATTCCGACGACAACATCCCCCTGTTTCCTTTGTGTTACTGCATATATTGCTACTTACATCTGACATTGTATCTCATATCTACATGTATCAAAGGAAATGCAAAATGAAACCTTTCATTTGAACGCTAAATCTATCTAGAGCATAATCTGGCCTTTTAGGATGGAGGCCGTCTTTGGTCTGAAAACATTGTGAATGTCGTCGAAAACGTTAATAACTATATGGCCCCTTATAGACCAATAGGACTCAAATCTAGAAAAATGCCCAGATGTGTGACCCAAATGAGGCGGCAGTACCTACTGGACTTCTCCACTGATAGTTTCCCATCTAATACAACGACGTGTTAATGTGTGTGTGTGGGCAGAGAGTAGAATGCACGCTAAAGAGAAAGAGAGAGACATTTGAACACAAAACAAAGACGAATAGAGAATCCCGCAGTGGAAATTTAGAAAAAGAACGGTGAAACAAGAGGGGAGGGGGTAGTCTCCAAAAAATAAAAGGGGGGTTAGAAAGCGCATTGGCGTACTTAGGAGTTCTGTTCATCGCCAATACGCAGTCATAAGCTAAAAAACGACTATTTTTTTCACTCGCTAAAAAACTACATAATATGCTTGAAAGTTTTCTAGTTGAGAATTGCATTTCTTAAATGCTTCTCTTGAAAGTATCTCCTCGTTGGCATTTTGTCAAAGGTGTTCGTAAAAAAATAAAAATTTACGAAAATATTTCGCATGCTTTGGTGTACATTCTTTCGCATTCGCAAATTTTAAAAGTTTTTTTTTTGTACAAATGATTTTTTTATAATTCATTTTGGTAAATTTTAATCTGTTTTAATTTTTTTTTTTTTTTTGAAAAACGATTTATTTTGTTTCATCCATTTTAAAGGTTTTAATGTTATTTTAATTTTATTGTGATATTGTAATTTATCAGAGTTCATTGGGATCACGTGTTTTTTTTCATTAAATAGGTGAGAAGTTTGATTTCTACCTAAATCATGATTTAGAATTGTAGATCGTATTAACCGACGCGACGAGGTCTGGTTTGAACACAGTCCTTTTCCATCGCGATAACTTCCGAACGTCTCATTTGATTTAGATCAGGGATTCACAAACTCTTTGGTACTGCGCCCCCTTTTCTTGAAATTAAAGTCTCCCACGCCCCCTCCCCTTTACATTATAAATTATTAATGGGTATGGGTGTTGCTGAATGCTATCTCATTTAAAACGCTAATGTGTTGCTGAATGCTATCTCATTTAAAACGCTAATGCGTTGCTGAAGGCTATCTCATTTAAAATGCTAATATGTTGCTGAATGCTATCTCATTCAAAACTCCTTCATATTTTCTAAACATAATGTTCAATAATATTCCCTTTCTAAAAAATTGTGGACATAAATTTTAACTAAATGATAATAATAGATCTTGTCATTTTTAAAGTGGTCTTGCGCCCCCCTTGGCTTGCCTTCACGCTCCCCCAAGGGGGGCACCTCCCAGTTTGAGAGCCTCTGATTTAGATGAAATTTGGTAAGGACATTCATTATATTCATAGAATGAGTTGATTCGGCCCTATGGGGAAACCCAGAACTAGGTGGTGGTCAGCTTTAAGTGGGTGGGGTCTACAGACCTAATAATATATTTATTTTAAATTATTGCAGAAAATAATTAATTTTAATATAATAAGTTCCATAAAAATGGTCATAGAACAAAAGGATTCATTCGGTTCCAAGAAAAGTGACCGATTTCAGATTTGTCCATGACTGTACTGTTAACAATGGCCTTGAAATTCAGAGATTTTTACTTTATTTTTCCTCTATTAAGGGAGGTTCCCATTATTTTTTCGCGGTCGATTTTAAAGGTTCATTATTGAAATCAAACCAATTGTACAATGATTCACATTTGATCCTTAAGTCGGTATGTACATAGATACCTACTATGTTCGATGTCGTAAAATCTTGCAATCTGTGTATGATAATCTTCAATTGAAGGTTAAAAGTACTATATCTTCACTTGATTATTCAATATGGTTTTACTTGACATAGTATCCCAATATAACGAATTTATAATCTTCAATGGTGAAAAATAAATCATACTTGAGATTGTGAGAATTTACTTGAGGCTGAATCCTCACGGGCGAGTCAAATTATAGCTGATTGTGTAAAATAACATAGAAAGCAACACTGGAATGTCATAATGTTTTGTAACTAATTTTCTTGTGTTATTTTCTTTAATCATACTGCAGTGATTGACATTGTTCTTGGTTCAGTTATGATGAATTAAAAAAAACTTTAGCAGTAGATAATTGCTTATTTGAAGCTGAAATCTCATACATCTATTATTGAAAAAACTTTAGCAGTAGACAATGGCTTATTTGAAGTTGAAGTCTCATACATCTGACTATTATTGGAAACGATGACGCCAATATATTAATGAATGACTCGGACTTAAAATTTAACCATTTTTTATCGGAAAAATGAAGTTAGATCTATGTTTTAACCTTATCTTGATATATAAGAATTTCTAATTAATTTTGTATCGACTACAAGTAAATTGATGAGTCACGAGCGCTAGTTCACTAGAAGATGTCTTAACAGACGAAAGCGCTCGTGACTCATCAATTTAGAAATTTTTATATTTCAAAATGACTACAAACATCCTCAATAATATTTCTTATTTGAACTTATCTTGATAGTTGGGAGAAATACGATATTTTAAAACCGAGCAGTCTACTAAGAATGGGTGAATACGAGCGTAATTGCAGAGGTTATTAAAGATTTATCTATTTCTATTCCCTTCTTTTTCTCACTATTATGTTAAAGATTGTTTATTCAATAGTGTTAAAAGAAGATCTGGTCATTTTTGGACACGCATTACAAGAACAAACTTACAAGGTTCAATGAGATCACATATCGTTGTTGAAAGATGTCTTTAATAGTCATCTATGCCAAAACGTCACGCCTTTTTTTTTTGTTTAACGTCTCTTTAAAATACATAACATAACATTTGGGACAGACACATTGACCTTACCCATCCAGCATCACGAGGGCTCGAACCTATGTGGACAACCACCAAGTAAAACCTCGTTGGACGTTGCCTATCTGATCTAACAGGAACTGGTCTATTCATTGTGTATTGGCGCGCTTCGGCGTTGTTTCCCTATTAAAAAAAATCAGCCAATATTAATTTAAAAAAATCTGACTGCTCTCTTGTGCGTTACCATAGGAACCTCAAATCAGTTATCTTCAAAACTTTAGAAATTTCGCAAGAAGTTTCATTTCAATAAATTTGTTTTAAATTTCTTTTTTCTTCTCGGGTTCTAGTCGGTCCGCGGAATTCTTAACTTTTCCTTTGAATATAATTATAATCGTTCTTCTTAACTTTTCCATTAAATGTAATTTTATAATCGTTTATTCGAAATTCCCATCTTTATTAACTTATTCTTAAACCCCGTTTCTATTCCGTGTACCTAAATTTCTTATTTGATTTTTTTTATATAAAATTAATATTGATTTTTTTATTACCTATATCTGATTTGTGATAATTTTATTGATTTTTTTTTTCAAACAAAAATTTGATCTTCATTTGATATTTTTATTTATGCTGTAAGTTTAAAACATGATTTAACCGAAGTGACTACAAGCTGACGGTACTCGGTACTACGAGCAACTGATCCAAATGAATGGTAGGTCAATGCAACATCGTCCAGTGCAAGCGATATATTTGTTATACGCTTACAGTAGAAGAGATTCCATTTACCTACAATTATTTGGATCAGTCGGTTCTGGTAGCATGTAGTCGCCTCCAATAAACGACCGCCCTTATCCACGATAACTCTTAAACGTCCTGTTCGATTTAGATGAATCTGGTGGGTATGACTTAACTCGACGCCAAATGATGGCCCATTATTTGTGTGCGGTCTACAGTTCACAGAACTACCTCGTAGTTTGTCTCTTTTTTCTCTTCTGTTTTCATTTACTACTGTTGTTTTTCTCTCTCAAATCTCTTCTCACTAATCTTTATCTTTTTTTCAGGGATTAACTTTGAACGCTGCTTTGCCACTCGAAACCAACCACACCAATTCTTGGTTTGACCAAAATAATAATCATCTGACACCAATGACTCCTCAAATTGTCAGAAGTCCATTTGAGACAAATTTGTCTTCAAATCTCAGTGCCTCATCGCCACCATTTGGGTAAGGATTTTAATTATTATTATATTTCATAGGTTCATTTTTTGCTTAACGCATCTTTAAAATCTAAAAGGCTTTCGAGACTGGGGGTAATGAAATCAAATTTTGGCACCCTGAAAAAATTTAGTTATTTTATCTATATATATATATAAATAAATATATATATATATATAAATACGTAATTTTATTAAGTAGGCAGTTACAGGCTGAATACACGGTGTCCAAAAAAATTATATAAAAAATATCCGACGGTTTGGATTACGATGCGATTTTTATTTGCCTTTTTTGAGAACAAAAAGCAGAATATGGAAATATAATGTACCAGCAGACTCCGCTCGCTCCGTTGGAGACATGGCTCTTCACGTCATACCCACAATCATTTGCAATATTTTGGTTACCGATAGATTCTGGTAGAGCCCAAGCACGCTTTGTCTTTATATAATAGTAAAATGGTAATTAATCAATTTAATCGACATTAAAACTAATCTCTGTCCTTCTTCGTTATGCCCANTAACCCAATACTACTCCCAACACGTTCTACACAGCTTAACAACCGGTTACTACTCCCCATGTTCTTCCTTGGTTAACAAACGTGTAGGTAATATATGATCCATGTGTATGCTTTGATCGCGTTTAAACGGTTGTACCTCGGTGATATGATTATTACTGTGGGAGTCAGATTTATTATCATATTTCTCTCATCTTCTCGAAACGAAGTTCGGGTACGGGTACTCAGCTAGTTTTATTCTATTTTTGTCTGTCATTCATTTTCTGTTGTCTGTTTGTATCGCGACAACTCTCAAACGCCTTATCCGGTTTTGTTGAATTTTGGTATGGGCATATTCATAGAATTAGAATTAGCTGATTGGTTTTTGTTCATATTGGCCCACCCGGGACCAAATGGTGGTCATTTTACATTGGTCGTTCTTTGAAAGCCCATTCTCCTGCGAAAAAATGATGTAGGTTCCATATACCTACATACATTTGGATCAGTCGCTTCCAAAGGATGACCGGTCTACAGTTCGCAGAACGACTAGTTTAGAATTTCAAATTTTGAATCAGTCTCCCTTTGTCATAATTGACTTGATTCAAATTGATTATTTTCTAATTTTCAATATTTTTCTTCCTTCTATTTCAGAACCCACTCCACGGAGAGTTGCTCACCATCCTATGATGATTCTTCAGATTTGAATTCTCCTTTTTATGACAGCTACAATGGAGGCGGAGGTTCTTCAGGCGGTGGTGGCGGTGATTGGTTCTCTTACAATAGTACTCTTAACACCAGCACAACAGACACAAGCAACGCTGACAGCATAAATGATCTCATCGCAAGTTTATCATTAAACAATCAAGGCTTAACGAATTTACAGAACCTAGCAAACGTGAGCGCTCTCACCACGAGTCCGCTGAATTATACTTCTCACTATCAACAGAGTGTGGATCCCTACTCGCTGTTTGCCCAACAATACGCTCATTATGTTTGTCTTCAAAATGAACGAAAATCACTCGAACAACAATTGGCCCAATTTGTTATGGCGGCGTTCATGGCCAATGTAGATCAACAGCAGCATCAACAGAATCAATCTGGAAGTCCTACGGTGACGTCACCTATGACTAGTCCGCGGGCTAATGTGAACAGAGGATCACCCACTGGAAATCTAAGAAATTGTCAAAGTTTTGATAAGTTTGGAGGCGTTCAATCAAATCTAGATATTGCTGCTCGACATCATCGGAGCTCAGCAAGTAAGTTACTTCTTTTTTTTTTTTTTTTTTTTTTTTTTTTTNTCTTTTTTTTTTTTTTAGATATTCTGTGACCGGGTTGAAATCCCAGCGTAGCAATTTTCGATATCTTGCTTGCGATTTCTACGTGCGCTCGTCCTGTTGAGCATGATTGAGTAGCTAGTTTATCGTCAGCAGCTACTATGGACAGCATTACCAGAGTAAAAATATTTGGTTCGCTAGAAGATTTTAGCGATTATTAGTACTTGGGGCTTCAGGTAATGCCGTGATAAACACAAAAATTGTGAAGAGGTCCTTACAACAAAAACTCTACATTTACATTTTACACATTGTGAGCTCTTGTATTAGCTCAGTCCCATCTCTTACTCGACCCAAGCAATGGAACCCGTGTTCGTAGAAACCACTTTTTAAATGACCACCCACTCTTGGTTTCAATACAAATTGACACTTTCTATTTTTTTTTCAGATTCTCAAATCCCACAGAAACTTTGGGAGGGAGCTATTCCACTTCGCACCAACTTTGATAACGAAATTCTATCCAACAAAGTATTTCTTGGAGGAGTTCCTTGGGACACGCCCGAGTACTTCTTAACGTCAGTATTTGCTATGTTTGGCACAGTTCGAGTTGAATGGCCACAACCTACTCCAGAACAATCTACACCGCCCAAAGGATTTGCTTATTTGGTTTTTGAAAACAGTTCATCCGTTAAAGCCTTATTAGAAAATTGTGCATTTGACGGCAACAGTTACTATTATAAAATCCCCGCCAAGAGGAGAGGACGCGACAACTATGTCAGGAACTTCAAGGACGTAAGTAAAAGTTTAGATCAATTAAGAAACAGAGACAATGTATATAAAAATGACAATATCGATTCAGGGTTTTAGTTAAACTAAAATTAAAAATTTAATTTTAACAGTACTGTCAACAGTACTGTCATCAGACCGAAAAGATTTTAATGGCCCTTCGCGTGAACTGTGATGGCATGCGTTCCAGGTCGTCTGGGTGCGTAAAACGGGCCTTCGTAAGAGACCGTGTTCCTCCCAACGATTGTCAGGTTGCTCGTACAAGACGGTCGTTGAGCTGTTGAGAGTCGTTCGGAAATTCTAGAATATAACGTAGTCGTCACCGACTATTTTATGTGAGATGATAAATTTTTACTGTTTTCGAAGTATTTTTTTTTTTTTTTTTTTTTGAAGTATTTTAAAGTAACTATTTATTCAGTTAATTTATTATTGTTCATTATCATATTCCGTTAATTAATTACTAACTTTTTATATTTTCGTGATACTAAATTTATAAAAAAATCACTGAAATCAATACAATAGCGAGTTTTTCATCGGGTGAAGACGTATCTTTTTTTTTTACGTTTCTTGACGCTATTTTTTTTATTTTTCGATTAATGGATGTTTTTCCTTCTTCTTTTGTGTCTTTTTGTACCACGATAACTCTCGAAAGTCTTATCCGATTTTGATGAAATTTGATATAGACATTCATTGTAGTCATGTAATTAGCTGATTAGTTGCCTTACAATTGACGGAACTAAGTGAGGTCACAATTTTCTTTAAACATCTTGTTTATTACACGATAACTCCCTAAACGTTAGTTTCATCAAAATCGGCCAAAGCGTTAGTCTTAACGCCTAGGCCGATTTTGATGAAACTTGGTATGGACATTCATTATGCTCATGGCATTGTTATTTCTTTTTGTTATTTGGAGCCTCGTGAAGGCAATTGGAAGTGGGTGAGCTTTACAGCTCACAGAACTACTATTTCTAATAATTATCATTGACATTTTTTTTCCTGAAATTTTGAAGATATTTTTCTTTTACAGGTTGAAGTTGTTCCGTGGGCCATCTCCGACTCAAATCATTCTGTTGATCCTCAATCTGCTAAGCTTGAGCCGTTCAAAACAATTTTCGTGGGCGCTCTCCATGGTAGAATGACTGCCCAAGCTCTGTACAATATAATGAATGACTTGTTTGGCGACGTCGTTTATGCTGGTAAGTTTTAGTCTCTTCTATTATTATTTTAATACGCCTGCAGGATTTATTCAGTCATCAAAAATTTTTTTCTTGCCTTCAATAGTTTAGGCGGTGTATCAAAAAATCTTTCCCGAGCTAACGCGAATATTAATTTATTTATTTTTCTTTAAATTGATTTGTAAAGTGATGGTAACTTCCTAACGTACATCGAAGTAAACATGGGATTTTCGTTTTACCGCTTAGAAATTCTCACAGTAAATAGATATACTGAAAATTGAAATATTCTTACTTACTGTGACGATGAGACCAGTATGAATTATTTCGAGGAGTTGGAACTGTGATGGTTACTGTGGCAGTTTTCCCTATTTCTAGATTCAGTTTTTAGGAAATGGTATGAACAGGCTATTATGAGTTTAAGTTTATTTTTCAAACATTTTTTTGAAAAAAGCTAATTATTTTGTGACAGGAGGAATCACCTGAGAACTCGTGAAATTTATTTCGTTAGTGATTCTTTTTTCAACTCTCCTATCTTTCAAGTTATCCATTTTTCATTGAAAATTATGTGACTTTTGTGTTCTCCTCATAGTTTAATATGAACTTTGCTTTTGTTTCGTATTCTACTACTTGTACGCTGTTTCTATTTTTCCTGTCTTGTCATTCTGCCAAAAAACCAATCCAACCCAATTGGACCCCTTCTCTCCTTCCTCCCCACAATAATTTAATGGAATGACTTCCTTTCAGAAAATGGTTAACAACTGTTTTTATTGTATTGTTATTTTAAGCGTTATGTTTAATCCTGCTGTCAGTGCTGTCATCAGAATAAAGAGAGTAAGGGAAGAACAATGAATAGCATTATTATTGTCAAGGTTGGACCTGATTTGGAACATTAGCTATTTTACTGTGTACGTTTTTTTTTTTTCAAATTAAGGGTCGAATCACCGGGCGATAATATGATGGCTAAATTAATAATGGTGTTTAACTAATATTATAGAGATAATTTTCAAACGTTTCTTAATTTGAATGTAAGAATTTTGTTTGAAGGATTTTTTTTTTGTAAGAATTTTGTTTGATGGATTTTTTTTTTTTTAAATGTTTTAATTTTTGAAAAAAAATAATCCGTTCGACCACAAAGGTTTCATGCCAAAGAGCCTTAACTAACTCTAAGTAGGTGTGTGTATCTTGTAAGTTTAATTTGTCTATTTTTGTTTTCCAGGAATTGACACTGACAAACACAAGTACCCGATTGGATCTGGTAGAGTGACGTTCAAATCTACCAAAGCTTACTCTGATGCTATCAGAACGGCTTTCATTGAAGTAAAATCTGGACGAATATGTAAAATAGTAAGTTTTTATTTTTGTAAAGTGAGCTCCTCGTTTTTTGAAAAATTGTATTGATCGTCCTTTTCAGGCTATGAAACTCAGGCTCTAAAGGAGGTTGTTTTTGTGGATTTCTTGGTGGCAATCACAATGTCTGAATATAGGTTTATTTTTTTCAATAGTTAAACCCAATGATTTATGACGTTGGACATACCAGATTACGGACGCAACGTTGGGCGTGGTACCAACTCTTATGGGAGTTTGCCCTGAGATATCACGTATTGTTGTCGTTATTTGGAGTGCACTCCGCCACTTGTAGGCTACTGAGTAGCTGTTGTTGATCCTAATTTTTGTCTAAATTTTCATTCAAATAAATTTCTTTTTTTTTTTTTTTTTTTCAGCTTCAAATGGATCCATACTTGGAGGACAATATTTGTTCCGAATGTCAAACTCATTCTGGTCCTTATTTTTGTCGTGAAAGTGTCTGCTATCGTTACTTCTGTCGGTCGTGCTGGCTTAAGATACATATTGCTGAGTTTGCTCAACACGAACCAATTGTCCGAAATGTTCGAAAATCTTCTCCCCCTTCATCACCATCGTCCAAACCTGCGCTGAACGCTTTGAATGCATTGTTCTCAAGAGCTTCCATCATTTGAGAGGTAAGTATCTATCTGGTTTAAGTGTAGTTGGGTGGTGTCAAAAAATATTAATACGTCTAGCTGATGCCCATAAATTACATTTTCTGTAGAATTCCTTTAAAGCACTTCTACAAGACCCACTTAAAAAATATCAGCACGAAAATACATTCCTGTCCCTCAATGGTCTCTAAAAAACGTAAACTTTGAAATGTGCGCCATTTTGGGTGACATGATTGGGCAAACCCATCCCTGGCACCACAAAAGTGGAATGACGTGATACAAACATGGAGTGCTGCACCTCCATGAGGTTTGTCTAGCGAGTCTAGAATTGCAGGTTTTCACTGGGCAGAGGGGTGATGTGATAAATAGATAAATATTAAAAAATTAGAAGAATCGTAAGATATAGATATATAAATGATTGACAATATCGATTCAGAGTTTAATTAATTAAATTAGAAATTAAAATGTGAAAATTAAAATTAAAACTAAAATTAAATTTGGAAAATTAAAATTAAAAGCCCAAAATTAAAAAATTCAAATTAAAACTAATAACTTAACTTAACTTGGTGAGCTTTCAACAGTACTCAGACTGTCATCATCAGACCAGAGTTATGATAGAACGATGTG
>CM022883.1:13200763-13243039 GCA_012654025.1 Pachypsylla venusta
GTCTGATGATGACAGTCTGAGTACTGTTGAAAGCTCACCAAGTTAAGTTAAGTTATTAGTTTTAATTTGAATGTTTTAATTTTTGGCTTTTAATTTTAATTTTCCAATTTTAATTTTAGTTTTAATTTTAATTTTCACATTTTAATTTCTAATTTAATTAATTAAACTCTGAATCGATATTGTCAATCATTTATATATAGATAAATATTGCTAAAAATAATATTGTATTTTTTTTTTGTTACAGAAGCCATCAGCCAGTCCTGAATACTCAACATTATGGTGACAACAATGCGTTGATTGATCAACTATTGATCTGATCTCTCTTATAAATATTTTCCATTTCATAATCATTGTCTTTGTTTTGTTTTTTTGTTATTTTTTTTCAAATTTTGTTAATTTATCTTTTTATTTTGTTTTAAATTTGTTTTTGTTATGTATTTTCCATATTTATTTATTATTTGCAAATTATTTTTGCTTATCGTTTATACAATCAGCTATTTTGAAAGAAATTAAAGATTTTTTTGTTAATTAATGAAATCTCAGTCAGATCTATATTTTTGTTTGTTGTCAAGATGGTCGGTCGTTGAAATTTTGACAGCTTAGTGCATTGGTGTAGTCGTAACCTCGGTGAATAATAAAGAACGCAAATATAAAGCCACCACAGCATAAAATGCATACAGGTTGATTACTTTCTAACTGGCCCATGGGAATAAAATGGAATTTTCCCTTTTTGTGGCTTAAAAAATTTCCAGTTGATAATTTTAGGATATTTTTTCTCAAGGAATCCAAAAATCGTAACTCTCAAACCGATTAGACAAAAAGTTTGACACTTAGCACTAGTTCAATATCTCTTTTTTTGTTACGAAACCGCTCATTTGCAGAAAATTTTAGGCCTATAAATGAGACTGTTGTTCGATCAGACTGAGAGCTAGATTTTTGGATTTCTTGAGAAAATCCTATGTCAATTCCTATAGAGCAGTCATATGGTAAGCACATTGTATATACAGGGTGGTCTATTTTAAGTTACACAATCTAAATATGTTGAAAACTGTTGTTAATACAAAAATTGTGTTCTGACCAAAATGTCACCATATGTGGTGACATTTTGTAGATCTGTAAAGTTTGTCCTTGAATGTAAATTGGGCAACCCTCTTTTTTCCACTATATTCTACATACAATGGAATATTTATTTTAATCCTTCATGCATATTTGACGTATCAAACGAAAGGTGTTCTGGATCGGATGACAATGATGAAAAATAAAATGTGAATTGATATCTTATCCATAATAAAACATAATCCGAATCATGCTCTGCAATTTGAGAGACAAAATATATTTTTCATTAATTAAGGTTAAAAATTACTATATCTACACTTGACTAAAAATATGAAAGATGTTAAAGAGCTAACTAGTTTCGTCCTCTCCTGAGATCATCATCGGAGCTAGTCTAGATATAGTAATTTTTAACCTTCATTATAATTTTACTTGACATAGTATCCCAATTTAATCAGCATAGTTTCAGAACGACAAGACCTTTAATTTGATAAGTCTCACATGCATCTTTGGAGTAGAAAATTGGTCGACACTGAAAGGAAAAAAAACAAAAATAAATATTCTATTGAATGTAGAATTCGATTCGATTGTGTAAACAATATTAATTAGGTCATACTATTTAAAACAAACTTAATTAGGTCATCCTATTTAAAACAAACAAAAGTTGACCAAGATATTACCTTGAAGGATCTTCAAACTCACCACAATATGTCCCCCTTCATATCGTGACATTTTGGTCCGAATAGATTTTTTGTATTCCGAACAGTTCCAGAGACATTTAGACTGTGTAAATTAAGATGGTTCACACCGTATACGGAACCCTCTGTATGCAATTTTATTATTTGCTGGGGTAGTAATATCCCAACCGTGTAAGTTTTTATGATTCGAGACTTTCAAAGAAAATGAACACGACTCTCGCCTGGGGTGGTTCTACCGTTCAATCTACTGGGTGATCATAAAATCGTTAAATTGCACCAGAAGTAAAGAAATTGAAGTTAATTGCTTAATTATGATCTTCGCTCAATATGGGTAAAAAAAAAGAATGGAGGTATTCTTAAAAAAAGTCCTAACACACTATGAAAATGTCCACTTTTAAATTTCGTAAAAGGTTCTTTGAAAATAGGTCGTTCAATTTTCAAATTAAAATTCAAGGATGTTGGTTTAATTTAGGGTATATTTTTTATGAAAAAGTGCAGATGGTTTTATTTGAATTTCAAAATTTGGCATTTGTTTTACTCCTGTATACGAGGGGCTCGCCCGTTGAAAATGCTAATTTTAGAAATTGCATGTAATTTTACTTCCATGATAGTAATTTTAAGCCAATATCTAAATGCGTTTTGAGTGGGGCGGGCGGATTTTATGATCACCTTGTATAAATTTTCATTAAAAAAAATTTTTTGTTCACGATTTTTTTTGTAACTATCATTTTGATTGGTTTTCCGTTTTGTAAAGAAAAACATGTTTTTATTACTTTTTTTGATAAAGTAAATTAATTTATTAAAGTAAAAGATAAATTAGGTATTGCATTGATGAATAATTCTTTAAATTAAAAGGAATGTATCTTCGATGAACATTACCGAATTGTTTAAAAAAAAAAAGCCAAATCGATAGATTTCGAAGGCAATTGGTTCTAGGTACCAAGCCAACTCGGTATGTTTTTTCAAGCAAAGATCGACCACTATTTGTTCCGACGACAACTCTCACTGTAATTTGCGACCGTGGAGCGGTCGAATTGGGTTCTTTGGTACTAGTAGGATTAGCAAGCCATATAATTCTATTACCCGTTATGCAGATCACAATCAAACCATTTATTTGAATGCACACCCTACCAACCTAGAAAACAATATAATATTCTAGAGCTATGCTTTTTGGGGGCTGTGGCCCTCTTTGGTCCAAAAACAGCGGGAATGACGTCAAATGACTTGAACATATGGGGTTAACCCTGGTGTCTAAAAATTGTTTTTTTGACACTTAGGTAAAAAGGTATTGAATTACCTAAGTGTCGAAAAGGCCACCCTTAGGTCACTAGTGCCCAGATAGTTCGGCTTGTTTAAGTAGTCAAACAGGATTTACCATAGATATTATAGCTGAGTGGGACAGATAAACTTGTATTTTTTTTAATTAACAAATTTAATTGTATTATTATTTATGTTCAGGTTCTACTAAGTTATTTAATTATATTTATTATTAAGATTTTTATGTTCTGTTTATTGAATTTTGATCTCTAATAGCGTTTTTTCGAGATTTAATTGAATTTAATTTTAATCTAATCAATCAATATAGGTATTATCAGATTATGAGATTGCAACTCTAAAGAATTTGTTGTTTGATGCTTTTAATTGTCACCATACATATATTAATTTTGGAGGCTAATAATTGGCATGGGCCCCAGAACCATGTCAATCATTAATATAATTACGTCAGTAACATAATTATATTCCAGAGTTGCTTTTTGTATTATTTTACGCCATGAGACTATCTCTGACAGTGAGAATTTATTTTTGAAAAGTCATAATTGTATTGGAATGTATTACGCCTTCAGCATAGTATCTTAATTCAAACAACTTTATTTAGATCACAAAAATGGTACCAAAAGCTGAAATCAAATTGAAGTCAATGTTAATAAAAGACGCTATAAATTATTATTGTTTCTCGGTTTTTATTATTATTAAATATTTATTATTTAAAAAACATTTATTAAATAAAGACTTTTTTGTCGACGCCAAACATTAAGAGAGTAAAGTAAATTTGAGTCTGGTTGTCATTTGGGAGGGACCCAATCTTGTGTTTTATTGAGATTTCAGACAACAAACAGCCTCTTATTTAACCCATAAAACATATGCGGTCTCAAGGAACACACTTTTTTACGGCTTATAGACATTGGCCGCTCTCTTTATAGAAGGTGGTCCAGTTTTAATGTTAATCTGAATTCTCTCCGAACCTGTTCGTTTTTAAAAAAGTTCATTTTCGTGAAATACTCATCCTCGAAAAAATAAATGTTTTTTTTTTTTTTTTCTTATCCTATAAAAAGGAAAGTATTGTAATGGGCTGAAATTTTCGATGTCGAGTTTTCAATGCCAAAACACGTTTTGGGGTCCCCAGAGCCCAAATCTCGAGTTTCAGCCATTGGTCCGTGTGTGTGTCTGTCTGTGAACAAGATATCTCAAGAACGGCAAGTGCTAGACTAGATACTTGAAATTTGGTATGTATGTCAGTTTTATGCCATGAACGGCAAAATGAGCTTTTGGTAGAAATCGAATATACCGTTGGCGCTTTTAGCGGTTTTCGCATATCCTGCTTAAAATGAGAACTGTAATAGCTGGAACTTTAAACTTGGTGCCTATTCATATCAATTTCATACAATAAATTGAAAAATACAACTTAGGTTCTAGTGTAATACATTATTGGCCGGTAATTAGCGGTTGAATGCCGCTTTTTGGTTGTTCCGCCTAAAACCAGTATGGAAAGAGCTAGAACTTGAAATTTGGTGCCTATTCTTATCAATTTCATGCAAGAAATTGAAGATACCAACTAGTGTAATATAGATTTGGGCTCCGGGGACTTCAAAACGTGTTTTGGCATTGAAAACTCGACATCGAAAATTTCAGCCCATTACAATATTTTCTTCTTTTATTATAGATACGGAAAGTCGTGTGATGTTCTCACCAGATTTTTCTGTGTGACATTTTCATATTCCAACGTGTGTCAACGCTAACTGAAAAATTGATTCATATTTACTTAAACCAAATGTGTCATTTTCAAATTTCGCCCCCCCCCCTGGTTCTGGTGAAATTACACATAAAAGAAAATGAAATAAAAATGGGGGCTTTTATTTTTTAAAAAAAAGTCGATACCATAATCGCGGATTTTTTTTTGGCGTACGTGAATATCACGAAAATTAACTATTAAAAATCAAAGAAACCCATTTTATCAAAAATTTGAACAGGTTTTTACCTTATTCGCGACGTGAATATCACGAAAATGAATCTATTAAAAATCAAAGAAACCCATTTTATCTATCAAAAATTTGAACAGGTTTGGAGAATATTAAGTTTCAAGATAAAAGCTGGACCCACTTGTAGGTATGTACTTTGACTTATTTCTTCATAATTTTTATTTTTAATTGAAAACACAGAACAACAAACTATTTCTATTTGATTTTTAAAGAATTATATTTGGAAAAAAATGAAATATTTATTCACATTAAATAAATATTTGAGTTTTTATTTTGCTAATGAATCATTAAGAAAGTTTCAATCGGAGCGGTACCTATGCGTGGTTCGTCGAATTGACGTATCGGCTACTAGACTCCATTTTTTTTCTTTAGAAAATCATCTATTTGGTCAAATGAGGTCAATTTTGATTATTAAAATTAAACTTTTGAACCTTTCGGTAATCTTCTGGGAACGGCAGATGAGTGTCTTTTTTGATGTGGAATTCAATGTGGCACCTTAAACTTTAAGAAGCCCGCCATATTTGAAAATCGCAGTATTTAGCAGTCAGGCGCGAACTTCTTGATTTATCTGCTATAAGGGAGGGGGAAAAACTGGGGTGGAATGTGAAATTTTGGCCCTGGGATCTTGTTTTATCGGCAGGACTTTGGTCCGAATGGCTGATTTTTGTCTTAGTGGGAAGTTATGAAGGGTAAATTTCTTTTGAAATATATTTTTTTTTTGGCGAGATATGTAGTACTCTACATTAAAACTGTTCAAATGTTTGCACTATAGCAAATGCTCAGAGAAGTTGATCATTTGCCCAACTCGTTGAGTAGATACTAACCAAATAAACACATGAAGCAAATGAAAAACGTATGCAAAAATAAATGATCGGAGCATATATGCTCATGTAAAAGCATTTATTTAATCATTTTCGCATGCTACTCATGTACCTCTTAACCGTAAAAACGGTATCACTCCACTGAACTATGTCAACTTTGCTGCTCAATATTTTTGCTGCAGCAGCCATACACTCCAAGTGCTCGGGTACCCTATAACAATTTAAGATTTTGTCAACACAGATTAGTCATCACACGTCCAAATCTTTCTTCTTCTTTGCTGATCTACTTTTTGGTATCTTTATCAAAGGTCGGAACAAGATATTGTTGGATGGAATGTATTTTTTAGATACAATTTTACGTCGAGTGTATTTCCTTTTTACCGAACTTGAAGATAATTTAGGAATGGATGAGGAGGACCAAGGATACGGGAATCGAGAGAATTCAGCAAATCTAGAAAAAGGAGAAAATATTAAAAAATCTGTAAACAACATACACCAATAGCGCAGAAAATTTTATAGTTCCAACTTTTGCTTAAAATTTTGGATTAGATCCCTCATTAGCAGTTCAGATACGATAGATGCGGTACCGTCTGCCATTTTAAGATTTAAGTTTTTGGGCTTTTTACTATTATCTCGAACACTTAAGTTGACGTAAATATACAGTAAAATTAACCTTGATCTCGGAAACGGTAATATTGATACGACAAAAATGTACACAAATTAATTCTTATTCATTATTGTCGAATGTAAAATTTCAATAAATATAATTGTACGAGATATTTGCAAAAAAAAACTTAAAACCAAGAAGATTTTGTTCATAGGACCAATCGTCTGTGAAGTTTATCGTCGGCGGTAGTCGCAATATGTGGCGAGATCTTGGGTGCTCGTAGCATGACAGATGTTCCCAAACTGGTCCAATCTAATTTACAAAGACAGATACAGGAGGTTCATATTACACGGTTTCCGATTCGTATCATTTTCCGTGCACCGAAATCACAGAAGGGAATCTGTGATTGGGGTTCACAGTCATGATCAAAAAGAAATGTTGTAGCTTTTAGGGCATCTTTAGGAAGGCACGTCTTATTTACAACTAAGTGAACTAAGACATAACCTTTCGTACCGTTTCGCTGCGATGAACAACATCTACTGAACCTCACGAGTCTTGAGTGCACCCCGATAAAGTAAAGATAAATCTTAGGCTATGTTCACATGACCACGCGGTACGACGAACCTCGCGGCACAAGATATATCTAAATAGTGCATATTGTTTACATGACCGCGCGCGGTACTAGTTCCACAAACTTGTATCGATTTGTTCGAATGATACCGCGCTGTCATGAGAACATAGCCTTAATTTGACAACTCATTTACTGGTACATATCACAGGATCTTCAATAAAAAAAATGTGTTAACCAAATTAGTGCTAAAATAAAAATTATGAAATTAAATAAAAAACCAAATCTATTTTCAAGATTTAACAATAAAGATTTTCTTTTTCTTTTTAAAATAAATAATTAAATAAAATCTTTTAATTAAAATAACAATAAATTAAATCAAATTAATTAATCTCGAAGTAGAAGCTAGTCAAATAATTAGTTTTGAAAAAATGAAAACAAGCAGAGAAATAAATGATTTCTAAAATTAATGAAACCGTTTTTTTTTTAGAAAATATTATTATTATAATTGAATCGATCAAAGAATAGAGCCTCAATCCAAAATGTTCGAGTGCTGATATTTTGTGCTGTGTTATACAAGGTGTCCCATTTTAAGTAATCACCTCAATTTATTCCGAAACTGTTGGAGTCATAAAAAAAATTATTCTGACCGAATGTTCATAAAAAAGAGGGGGACATATTATGACAACTTTGACTGATTTGTTTATTATGAAAACTTTGGCTGATGAAGGTCAACTTCATTTTCTTCAATGAGATGACCTGAATTTTATTACATTTTCGGATTCCCCATATAATTCTTTGTTCATTTGACTAAATGTTCATAAAAAAGAGGGGGACATATTATGACAACTTTGACTGATTTGACAAGGTTGTCCTTCAAGGTCAGATGAAAAGGTCAACTTCATTTTCTTCAATGAGATGACCTGAATTTGATTACATTTTCGGATTCCCCATATAATTCTTCGTTCATTTGACTATTCATTTTGTTTTTGTTGAACTTTTTTGTGCCAATTTTGGGAATGTTTTTTGGTCTGACATACCCGTGTGGCATATTGAATGAAAACTCTCGCCATTTCCTATACGATGGTTTCCTTTTTTTCACTTGTTTGTTCATTTTATAAAAAAATCACTCTTGCAATGCATTTCAATATGCCACACGGGTATGTCAGACCAAAAAACATTCCCAAAATTGGAGAAAAATAGTTTAACGAAAACATGGAGTAAATAGTCGAACGAACGTAGAATTAAATGGGGAATCCGAAAATGTAATAAAATTCAGGTCATCTCGTTTAAGAAAATGAAGTTGACCTTCATTTGATCTTGAAGGACAACCTTGAAAAGTCAACCAAGATCATCATAATACGTCCCCCTCTTTTTTATGAACATTCGGTCAGAACGATTTTTTTTGTGACTCCAACAGTTTCAGAATAAATTGAGGTGGTCACTTAAACCTTGTACAATACTGGGTCATTCAACAGAAATGAATGGATTTCAAAAAATCTAACTCTGTTATTTTTCAAGATAAAAGATTTTTAATTTATGTTCGCTTTTTGGTTCAAATTGGAGGCACGCAGTCGGGTGGACCGGTTGGGGCTCGAGGGGGCAGCTTACCATACCCACTCAACATTTTCTGGAGTTCATGATGTTTGCGTTCCTCCAGTTAAAAAAAAAAAAATATGGGTGTGTGTACTTATGTACGCGCGTGAGAAGTTATACTTCTTTTTAAAAATATTTAAGAAACTAAACTTTTTTGCTGTCACCCCTCCATTGTTCGTCCCTACTCGGTGTAGCTTAACATTAGAGGGATGGGACCTAGACAAAAATCTTCCCAACTTTCTCGCTTTGAGTTGATATGTCGTCGCGACAAATTTCGAGAAAGAATGTCATTTAAGTCGAAAATCGTGAACTTTTTTGCTGTCACCCATCGATTGTTTGCCCCTACTCGGTGTAGCTTAACATTAGAGAGATGGGACCTAGACAAAAATCTTCCCGGAATGCACCCATCAACTGTGCCAAATAGGTCGTCGCGACAATTTTCGAGAAAAAATGTCAGAAAAAATGTTAAGTCGATAAACGTGAACTTTTTTGCTGTCACCCATCCATTGTTTGTCCCTACTCGGTGTAGCTTATCATTAGAGTTGCAAAATATGTCCTAAATGAAGGATTAAGATGTCACCTAAAACTTTCTGGTTTTGAGTTGATAGCTCCTCGCGACAAAATTTCGAGAAAAGATGTCATTTAGGTCGAAAAACGTGAACTTTTTTGCTGTTACCCATCCATTGTTTGTCCCTGCTCGGTGTAGCTTAACATTAGAGTTGCAAAATATGTCCTAAATGAAGGAGTCAGATGTCACCTAAAACTTTCTCGCTTTGAGTTGATATGTCGTCGCGACAAATTTCGGGAAAGAATGTTATTTAGGTCGAAAAACGTGAACTTTTTTGCTGTTACCCATCCATTGTTTGTCCCTACTCGGTGTAGCTTAACATTAAGGGATGGGACCTAGACAATAATCTTCCCAGGAATGCACCCTTCAACTGTGCCAAATTTAATGCAATCGGATAAGTAGTTTCAGAATGCATACAGTTTTGTGGATGAAACAAACGTCGTGGCTAAAAAACGTTAGTTTTGCGTTACGCTCTCGCGTCACAGAAAAATAAAATTTCACTCTCATCATTTTTTCATAACGCGCCTAAAGAAGTATAACTTCAAAAAAACACGGCCCGTCTCATTAAATTTACGAATCCACAGAATGATTGGGTTGCGATTGGGGATCACTCCGCCACTCCATTGCAATCGAGTATTTGAGATGGAAATTTCTCTGAGTCTGAAAAACCGACTCGATTGGAAAAAAACCGTGTCACCGCAAAAACACGTTCAATTGTCCAAACCATTTTCACTACTGATACTGAACTGAGACAACACTCCCTAGTAGTCATACCAAAAACATACTCGTCATTTGAATGACCCCGTACATAAAATGGAAAAATTTAGTGGATTAGTGTTTAATAATACCTAAGTAGTTTGGTCATAAAATTTAATGAATTCTTTAGCATGTCAACTAACAAAGTGAATAACTTTTGCTTGATTTCCCAAAATTTTGAATTTTGGGACTGAGGCTGTTTCTCTTTGGCCAAATTCTTATTAATATTAGTTTGTAGACGCATCTCAGGGATATTTGTCGGTCGGGTCGATTTTTGAAAAAAAAAAAAAAATGTTCAGCTATTTTTTTTGGCTTAACGTTTATTCAACGTCTATTTGTCATTCGACGGGGTGTTTACCTTAAAATCAGCTACTCATACGGAAGTTACCCGGTCTGGGTTAGGCCTAGGAGAGACAACATAACGAGGGTGCGAACCTACGTGATCTAACTCGTCATGCTGCTATGTATTTGACGTGCCACAGCAGCATGACGAGGGTGCGAACCTACGTGATCTAACTTGAACTGGTGTAAGTAACGTGCCATAGCAGCATCACGAAGGTGCGAACCTACGTGATGTAACTTAAACTGGTGTATGTAACGTGCCATAGCAGCATCATGAGGGTGCGAACCTACGTGATGTAACTTGAACTGGTGTATGTAACGTGACATAGCAGCATCACGAGGGTGCGAACCTACGTGATGTAACTTGAACTGGTGTATTTAACGTGTCATAGCATCATCACGAGGGTGCGAACCTACGTGATGTAACTTGAACTGGTGTATGTAACGTGCCATAGCAGCATCACGAGGGTGCGAACCTACGTGATATAACTTGAACGGGTGTATTTAACGTGCCATAGCAGCATCACGAGGGTGCGAAGCTACGTGATCTAACTTGAACTGGTGTATTTAACGTGTCATAGATGCTGGCAAGAGTAAAGTTAGTTACTGAAATGATAAAAATTTGAAGGATAATAACGTTCTAAAAAATACTTTGAAAAAATTGTGAATTGTTCGTTTAGGTCAAAATTTGCAACTCTGCAAACAAATATGCAATCAATAATTGATTGCATATTTGTTTGCAGATTTGGATTTTTGTGAATTATTCACAAAAATCCACGATGAAGACTTTTGTTGCACCTTAAAATTTGAGTGGTTCCCAAATTAAAAAAAAAAAAAACCCCTTTATATTTTTTCTGGGGTAGCTTTGGGAAGCAAGTCCACAAAAAAAGTGAAGAATCTAAATACTCGGGTAGAATTGATTTTAATCACACCTAGACAGTTACTCAGTTATCCTCATCTCGCTGAGTACACCCTGAAAAGCTAACAACACGTGTGGTGTCTCCGAGCAGCCTCTTATCCACCTACTCAATACGCCCGTCATTGCTTAACATCATATGAATTATTTGACGAGAACTGATGTCTATGCTGTTGGTGTTGTAGTGGTAAGACACTCTGACTTGAAAATAGTAAAGCGTGGGTTCAAACCCAACCAACCCATGGAATTTTATCCTCATAAAATTGCCGGTATAATGGTACTCTTTAGTCTTATTCAAGCAGTATAAATAAGAACTAATATTATAATTTACCGTGTAAAAGGAATATCTAAGAAGATTCGAGACGGGGATTTTAACTTCCATTTGCTGGAAAATAAAAAAAAACAGCTACACACATTGACCACAAACACTCTGGGTTAGGCCAGAAATAGTCAGCATCATGAGGGCTTGAATCTACGAGGTCACCCATCAAGTAAACCCTCACTGGACGTTTCCCAACTTCAGTTATATTGCGGGAACTGGTGTATTCAACGTTCCATTGACGCTAAGACGTTGTTTTTTTATATTAAATTTGATCAAACACTGAATATACAACTAATGGCTGATTGCACTTGTTGAAGATCAGCTAATTAACTAGACTACAAATTAATATTACTAGTATTGTGCTCATGACGCGATGGCCGGTTCACAGGGCTATCAAAAACTTTTCGGTTACCTCATATCAGCCTATTTCTACCATTATTACCAACCTTAATGTAAAAATGGAGGAAATAGTTGATTTTTAGAGGAACACCGCTACCACACACATACTAGTGTACTTGTAATTTATTGGCTTGTAGTTTGTCCTCAGGTTACTCGAAAACTATACAATCGTTAATAAAAAATGTTTTAACAGGCGGTAATGAAATATAAAAAAAATATAAAGACTTGACTTGATATCTACCAACATACAGGAAAAAAAACTAATTATTAAATAATTTAATTTAAATACTAAAACTTAATTCTAAAGACCAATTAATTAATAATATTTCAATTAGATTTTTTTTATATTTAAAATTTTTATCACACTTTTTTTATAATAATTATTTATCTAGCTATATTATGTATCTTGAAAATATGGATAGGATGAAAAAAGAAGACAAAATAAAAGAATTCATCAAACTAATTAAAATAGTTAAACAGTAAACAAGGGTAGTTAGTACTTAAATATAGGAGGAACTTTGTCCCTCTGTATAAAAGAGGAATCCTTCAGAGGCTACATGATAACGGTCATTGGTCACAAACAGGTCAACAAAGTGTTCCTAATAATTGTTGAACGTTTCTTGGTACCCACTAACGTTCTCGAGGTGGCCAGTTCTACGCACCAGGACGACCTGCAACGATCACCGTATCAGTTCCAGCCGAGGGCCATCAAAACCTTTTCGGTAATCTCATATCAACATATTTCCACCATTTTGTACACCTAAATATAAACAGCTATGGTTTATCAGTTGATTTTGAGAGGGGCTCCCCCAGTACCACTAACGTGATTCAGAAAGTGTGCGGCGTCTGCCAAAAAGACCATGCGATTTATAACATCCAGGAAAAAAAAGTAGTGTTTCATTTTTCAGACACTTTTTACATAGAAAGTCTTAGAAAAAATACTACTTTTTTTCATATGTCTAACCAAATTTGAATACCGTCAAAAAATAAATATCACTTCTCAGGTTTTCCCTCATTTTGCTATCATATTTGAAGTTACTACCCTTAGAAACTAGGCTTTCGTATGCATATTAACTTTTAAATAAATTAAATTAAAACAAAACACTTACCAAAAACACTATTTATTTTAATTTATGAAGAAACTAGTTTCAAATCTTTCGATTCATCATCAGTCTAGTCGAGTCGAAGAATGGAAAGAGTCAACTTCCATCCTTAGACTCGACTAGACTGATGATGAATCGAATGATTCGAAACTAGTTTCTTCATAAATTACAATAAATAGTGTTTTTGGTAAGTGTTTTGTTTTAATTTAATTTATTTAAAAGTTAATTTCTTTTAACACTTATAATTAACATGTTATTCAAAGATTTCGTATGCATCCCCTTATTCTTCGGTCACACAGAAACCAAGCCAAGTACAAAAGTTGTCCCCAAATGAAGTACTCCACCCTGTAACTCTCTTATGCGTTGTCTGGCTCACTATCCAATTTTGTAAAATATATTCCATTTGATTTGTGCTACCCACCATATTCAGGATGACCCATTTATATATAGCCAAACACCCTATATGGTTCTATAGTGACCTATCCATATTTCAAATATATGAACCTACTTATAGTTATTAATAAATCAAACTTCATAAACAAATAATTCAAACAACTTGGAGATAGTCGTATTTACATTTGATACTATTTCGACATGGCAACCCATTTATCACGAGAAGACCCATTTATCACAGTGAACCCAACACAAAAACTCTTCAATTCCAACACATTATTTAACAAAAAGAAGTCTTTTGAGTGGAAGGGTAAAACTGGGCGAGGTTAATGCCTGAAGCATTTTTGGCCATCTCACCCTCAGAGCTCTGTTTATTATTTGGTCAAATTCTCAATTATTAAGGAATAAATCCTGCCTCAGTTTGGGAATGAACCCACATCATTTGGTTTACAATTTAACTTTTACTGATCTTGACATAATATTTCTGTATTAAAATTCAACATATAAACTATTAATAGTTCTGTGAACTGTAGGCACATTTGGCCCTGGTTGAAGCAAAGTATTGGAAAAAAAAAATCAACAAAAAAATTTCATTTAAAGTAAGGATTTGATTTACCCTATTGTGTAGACTAGAATCACTGTGTGGGCAATGTTTTGGCCGTATCTTCGATATAAACCGTTGGTCTACACAGGGTGTCTAAAAGGGGCGGGGCTTTAATATCTGGAGAACGGTTTCAAAGTTTAAAAAATTCTGAATTACGTATACGAGTATACTTTTCCGGTGGTTTTCGAATTTTTGTCATTTCCTGGGGAGGCCCAAGGGGGGGGGTCTGAAAAACTCAAATTCATCATGGAATAACTGTGGTCCCGTTTTGAATACAGATCTCAAATATAGCTCAAAATACATTTATTTTATTTTCATTTTCAAAAACGTATTACAAGGGGTAATTCAAGATTTTAAAATTGACACCCCTGGGACCTCCCTCCCCTAAAAGGGCACAAAATTTGAAAACCACTCTAATTTATTTTCTTTTTTGAAATAAAAAATACGTTTTCCCCACTTTGATACCCTTATTTAAGCAAGGCTCCTCTTTAGACACTCTTTAGAATTCACTAAGACAATGCTTCTCTTTAGAATGCATTTAGGCAATGCTTCTCTTGTCAGCCATATTACATGTACATGTTATACATTGAACGCAAACATAATCAATCACAGGAAAAATAAAAATTGAAAAACGGGGAAAAAATATCTACGAAGTTAAAGTAAAACAAAGAAACAATAATTAGCTCAACACCAAAACGAGTGTAATGTAATAAGATACGCTCGTGTAAACGTATTTGCGAAAAATTGAGCCGATGTATATTTCTTTTTTATCCTATTAAAATGCAAGTATTGTAAAATGGCTGAAATTTTTGATGTCGAATTTTCAATACAAGTTCTGAGGTTCCCAGAGCCCAAATCTAAAGTTTCAGCCATTGGTCCGTATGTATGTCTGTAAAGAAGATGTCTAAAGAACGGCTAAAGACTGGAAATTTGGTATGAATATCACTTTTTGCCAAGGACGTATCACGAAACTTTTGGTTCAAACCGACTCTACCGTTAGCGGCCTTTTGTCGCTAAAAAAAAATCTGAACAGAATTAATAAATTTTTTGGGAAAACAAATAATAAAATTGGGAGCCATTTTTTAATAGTATATTATTATTATTTTGGTTCAAGACTTTTGTTTTATTTTTTAGGAAAGATAAATAAGCTCGCACATACGCAAACCCGAACTATTGTCGCTTCAAGTCGTGCGTATACAAGATGTCTTGTTTCGTGAATCCGTAATCGCTTGCAAAGTATGATCACGCTTTGCTTTACATTACACTCGTATTGTACCCACCATTAGAATGTCTGACTGAATACTTTTCAAACAAAATTAAACTAAAGAGAGAGAGGTTTATCACACTTACTATTCCTGACCTCGTTAAACCCTTCAATGAATATTAGAATTTTGGATGGCCCAACAAGGGCTGATGTTAACTTTGTTAAACTTTTTAACGTGAAATGATTTTTGTCTTCTGTTTTCAGATTCAGTGAGTTAATCCTTTGACAATTTTAGTTATAGAAAGATCAACACGTGAACAATGCGTAAAAATTGCTTTCCGTAGTACACTGCAATCATTTTTGCCAAAGGATAAACTTACAGAATCTGAAAACAGAAGACAAAAATTCTTTCACATTAAAAAGTTATACGCAATTAACATCAACTTGTTGGACCACACTTTATTTACATAAATTATATTTTATTATTATTTAATATAATAAATAAGCAGTGATCTTTTTTTAAAAAATATTTAAATTAATAATAATATCACAAGATAGCGAAAAGTAAATATTTCTTTAAGCAAGGGGGGGGGGCTAGGTGTTTGGCAAATTTTTAATAAGTGGAACCCCTTAGGGGGGGGGGCATCCAACTGGATAATGTATCCAAACAAAATTAATCACCGAAACCACCAGGAACAAAAAGTGGTTATCGGACAAGAATAAATAGAAGAGACTTTGAGCAAGTTTCCAATTTACAAAACAACGCAACGGTTGACAAATAAAAATAAATCTGGTGTGAACATCACACGACTTTCCTTATCTACAAAAAAGAGAAAGTAATGTAATGGGCTGAAATGTTCGATGCCGAAACGTTTTGAGGTCCACAGGACCCAATCTCGATTACACTTCAACCTAAGATGTATTCTTCATATGAATAGGCACCAAATTTCAAGTTCTAGCTTTTTCCATTCTGGTTTTAGGCGGAACCGCCAAAAATCGGCCTTCAACCGCTAATTAGCGACCAAAAATATATTGCACTACAACCTAATTTGCATTGTTCAATTTATTGTATGAAATTGATATGAATAGGCACCAAGTTTAAAGTTCCAGCTATTACCGTTCTCGTTTTAAGCAGGATATGCGAAAACCGCTAAAAAGCGGCGTAAAACCGCCAACGGCATATTCGTTTTCTACCAAAAGCTTATTTTGCCGTTCATGGCATAAAACTGACATACATACCAAATTTCAAGTTTTAGCTCTTTCCATTCTGGTTTTAGGCGGTTTATCTTGCTAAAAAGCGGGATAAAACCGCCAACGATATATTCGATTTCCACCAAAATTCCACTGACATACATACCAAATTTGAAGTCCCTATCACTTGCTGTTCTTGAGATCTTGTTCACAGACAGACACACACACACACGCGGACCAATGGTTGAAACTCGATATTTGGGCTCTGGGGACCCCAAAACGTGTTTTGGTATTGAAAACTCGACATCGAAAATTTCAGGCCATTACAATACTTTCCTTTTTATAGGTTAGGGAAAGTAAAAAATGATAAAGTCGATTCAAAGATAAATGAGTAAAATTTAAAAGATAATAATTTAAGTTCCAGTGCATTTCCAAATGGTAATTTTTTCCAATCCAATTATGACTTACTAACTTCCATAGTGAAAATAAAATGACTCATATAAAAATTGGAATAAGCACCAACATTATTTGTTAAAATTAGAAAACGTTTTAGTTATCTTTATTCGAAGAAAGTGATTTTGAGACAATTGTCTTGCCTGAAATTCTGAAGATTATACAACAGACTCCAAAATTAAGAACTTAGAAGACGTTCTGAAATCAAAATAAGTTGTCACGAAACTGCCACATTGGACGGTCGCGTTGCACTGTGATGTCAATTTATAATTTAGTATTGTTACATCAAATTGAAGATACTGCGACATTTGTTGCGAAATACTACAAATAATAGTGATAATAGGTTATATTTGAGATTGTGAGAAGTTACTTGAGGGTGACATCTTCACGGGCTGAGTCCACCTGAGCTGATGGTGGGTGTAAAATAATACGGCAAACAACTCTGTAATATTATTATTGTTCTCAATTCTAGAAATATATTTTTTTTTGGGGGGGGAAACATTTTCACGGGCCGAGTCCACCTGAGCTGATGATGGGTGTAAAATAATACAGAAAACAACTCTGCAATATTATTATGGCTCACAATTCCTTTTTTTTTTTTTTTTTTNTTTTTTTTTTTTTTTTTTTTTTTTTTTTTTTTTTTTTTTTTTTTTTTTTTTTTTTGTAAATGCGGCGCCGCAGCAAGACTGGATTGTCTATTTTGGTAAAAGCTGACTTACTTCAATATAAAAAATAAAATCAGTTACTGTACTAGACTTTCTCTTCCTTAATCATTCCATCAGACTACCATCGAATGTAGATGTTGCTCTTCTAAAGTTTAAAGTCTTTTAGTGATATTATTATTATAATTTTTTCAGCTGCCGTTGACATTTATTTTAAAAAGATTTGGCAGCCTTCGATAGTTACTTCAACATAAAAAATAAAAAAAATAAAATCAGTTAATTCTCTTTCCATACTGAATTAAAAAATATTTTGCGTCAATAAATTCGAAGAATTGCTCAAATTCTCTTTTAGTAAAAATGAAATATATTAATTTATAACTCTATTATTTTATTTAAAAAAAAAGATAACAAGAAGTAGGTAGGTAAATTGTTACCTACTGAACAGGATCGAACTTAAATTACCTACCTATAATATATTAGGTATTAACGAATCACACTACAGATCGTGAAGATTTAGCATGCCAAATGAAAGCTCCTTTGTATTATACAAAACATTCTATTGGCGACATAAAAATTGCTACCATTATTTATGACGAGGATTCAGTTAGTTTCACTCCCACTCGTAGACATTTCAAGGAAACTTGACTGGTTGATGTTGTTGTTGTTATTAAGTGTCCGTAGGTAATACAGAGCCTGCGTGATCAATCAGCTGATTTCTCTTATGCACAAAGTAAGTATCCCATCAGGGCCTTCCGCGGGGCCCGTAGTACTTTCACAGAGCGGGGCCCCCTCCATCCCTCACCCCCACGCCGGCGCCGTCTAAATAGTCTACTTTTTGGAGCCAATTTAAAAATTGATTATCTTTTGGTCTAGTACCTACAGCTAGCATGCGCGGATATAGGGGGCACGTGCCCCCCTAGTTTTGTTAAGCGGGCGGTGTTTCTCAAATTTCATTATACCTAATCACGTAATTTTTTTAAAAAAAATTCAAATGAATGGTGATCCGCTGTGTCTTTTATCCCAATGAGAGGGGGGGNCAAATTAGGTATCGTACCTCGATAAACATTGCATTAAAAAGTACTTCCCAGGATTTGAACCCCGGTCTCTAGTTCACGAGTTCTTCCCCCTCCCCCCTCCAAATTTTCTATTAGGTATTTTGTGCTATTGTGCCCCCTCAAAACAGGAGGGCTATATTCGCGCATGGCAGGTGGTAGAGCATATTGGTTGTAACTACACTAACCAATTTGCTTATGTTGCAATACTCGTTTCTTTATTAAGTTCCTAGGTAGTAGGTACCTACTTGTAATTTTCTAATTTAGATTTTACTACATACTTTGAAGAGTTGGAGGCCTCATCAAAATAATATGTTTTTTCAATTGTCAACCCAGAAATGTCAAAATATCTAGTCTAAGTTGTCAAAGCGCGGGGCCCGTAGCACGTGCTACAATTGTTAATCCGGCCCTGTGTCCCATACATAAAGGTAAACGTCACAATGCGATCGCCGAAACTGTTCCTAACTTTGTAAATGAGATAAATCAGCTGAATGATCACGTGGGTCCTGAGTTACCAACGGACACTCCACACTAACAACACCAATCAGTCAGTTTCCTAGATATTGTCTACGAATAGACGAAACTGGAGTTACTTCCTAAGTGGGAGGAACGATACCAGAAAATGAAAATTGAATACCGTGAGATATATAATTATTTTCTATAGTTCTTTATAATTCTTTATAATCTAGGATGTTGTACATGTAATTGCAACATAAGTTGCGTATGTACAGATTGAAAAAAAAAGTTGGAAATGAAAAGTAAGTGAATCCTCATCAAAAATAACTACTATTTTTCAAAGATGGTAAATGAAAAAAAAAAAAAAAAAAANAAAAAAAAAAAAAAAAAAAAAAAAAAAAAAAAAAAAAAAAAAAAAAAAAACAGGTTTCATATTTCAAGGGTGCTTCATGGTTCTTATTGAAAGGTGGGGTGTTTTAATTGGTTTCTTATCAATATTGCCACAATATTTTACGATGTCCTCTTCTGTAAATTTGTGCCTTACATTACGCCTCCAACGTATTTGACATGCAATGCTAAATCTCACGGCTTATATATACATATATCTATACTGACTAAAGTGAAGATAGCATAAGGGATTGTATCAACCAAACGCTATCTACTGTACGAACTGATGTAAAGGCAACGTACAAAGTATTTTTTTTAAAAAAAATTAATTTGGCTTAACTTCTCTTTAACATCTATTGGTCATTCAAAGACGGGGGTTTCAGCCTCCATTCGCTGGAAACTTGCAATTCAGCTACCCACATTGACCTCACCCAGTCTGGGTTGGGCACGCGTCCTCGTGGGCCAGCTCCACGAGGACGCGAACCCACGTGGACACCCACATGGTACAACCTCACTGGACGTTGCTTAACTTCAGTGAACTAACGGGAACTGGTGTATTCAACGTGCCATAGACGCTGGCACGAAGAATTTTCATCAACCAAATTTTAAACTGTCAAATTAGCAAAACAAATTGAAGCCGTGCTTCCCTCATTTTTATTCTGTCGTTAACGCTAGTATAATTATTATATTTACGTGGTTATTTTCAGCCAATGCTAGGACAAAATACCAGGTTAGCAAACCGAGGAGTAGTCCAAGTAAACTGGGAGTTTACCAACTCCAACGAAAGACCATCACTACCCGGAGCACCCCAGTTGTCCTCGTGATGGTTAGGTCTACGTCTCAGGAAAACTGGGAGTTTACCAACTCCAACGAAAGACCATCAGTAACAGGGACACACCAAATGTCCTCATGATAATTAGGTCTACGTCTCACGAAAACTTGGAGTCCATCACTACCAGGGGCACTCCAAATGTCCGCATGATGGTTGGGTATACGTCTCAGGGTTGGGTTTTCGTCCCAGGACATCTTAAGAGTATACCAAAGACCCTTGCCACAGTTTTTTGACTGAGGAGCAACTATCTGTCCGACTGCTCTGGATGCCACTCTAAATGACAGGAATTGATCAAAGACCAGCCCCCCCCCCCCAAGAAACCATTACAATACTGACAGCTTATGCAGTAGACCTATGACTCAACCCTACCGGACTGTCAGAAATCATGAATCTTCAAAGGATAAAGATTCGGCATAATTTGCTAAAACTTTCGTTACTACTACATGAATAAAAAAGGGATGACATGCGCGGAATTCGACGAATTTAGAACGGTATAAGACCACACCTTAACTTCGAAGTATCATTATAACGAATAGAGCAGAAAAAGTGGAAATTCATGCAGTTAGATGCGGACAACCGCTTGATTGCACCCCATTCCAAGAGGATGCATTAATGATTGTGCACACCAACCAACAACATGATTATTATTATCCATGTTTAGATTAGACTATGCATATCAAGAACGATAATATTTGCCATTATCGTTAACAGTAACAATAATGGACACTTTATCAGCTGATATCCCGATAGGAATATTTCCTGACTCCAAACATCGTCCACGCGATGGTCGGTTCTACGCACCGGGACGACCTGGAACTCAACAACCTCACTTCGAGCCAAGGGCCATTAAAACTTTTTTGGTAACCTCAAATAAACCTGTTTGTACCATTTGTCAAATCTGAATTTGGAAATGGGAGAACAGTTGATTTTAAGAGGAACACCGCTACAACAACTCCAAATCTCTCTTTTTTTAAACTAGCGCTAATTTCATCGTCCCTTCGCTGTATGGGTTAACTTAAGCAATATTCTCCACTTTCTGTTCTAGTCCTTATGTTCGTAGCATCCTGAACAAACATAATATACCTATACTGACTAATGTGAAGATATCATAAATAATTTAATTAGTGACTGATGTGAAGATAGCATACAAACTAAAATACCAAAATCAATCAAACTATACTGACTGATGTGAAGATAGCGAACTAACAGGTGATGATGAAGGTGAAGTTGCCGGTGTTAATAAACCAGGTAAACTAATATTAGAACTTGTAGTTATAAAACTACTACTATTATTATTTAAATTACTATTATTATTAATACCAGTAGTCGTCATGTTTAGGCATGCATTATTATTATTGTGATTAGTAGTTATAATACTATTTATACTAGGTAGATTATTACTACTAGATGTTTGATTAGTAGTAACTAGATTATTTAAAATACTAGATGTATTATTATTAGGTACTAGATTATTCATATTAAGTGGAGGACTACTAGTTTTATTAATTAAATTATTCACATTAGTAGTAATATTATTGATAGTAATAGATTGTTGGTTATTATTTTGTGAGGAGGTTGTATTATTTCTATTCGTTTGACCATTTATTTGATTAGATGGTGTCGAACTCGAAGAAGATGTAGTGTGAACATTAATTTTTGTTTGACTATTTGGTGATGTTTGACAAGATGTGGGTGGAGTTCTATTTGATAGTAAAAAACTTTTAACAGGAACACCAAGTGCTTCTATATGTTTCAATGTTAATGCTCGAATTCTCGATGAGGGTACTTGAAGTACGTCAGTTTGTAGATCATCACATTCTTCTATTCGTGTCATCGTTGTATTTTTATCATTGTTAACAACGCCGCTGTTATTAACGTTGCCAACCAATACATTATTATTAATATTAGATGACGAAGTTGAATCATGTTGTATTAAGTTATGGTTTTTTAAGCCTTGACTAGTTTTATAACTTTTTCCACAGTGACATTTGAAGTTTTTGTAGATTCTAAACAAAAAAACAGAGTCCCATTCATAGAACAATGAAAAAGGTGTACATAACCAATACATACAGGGTTTGCACTTTTTAGTTGTCCCATAGGATTTTACATGTAAATTTCGACTTACGGCTGGCATATCCTCCCAGTATGTCAGAAAATAGAAATGATAATGATTATTGGTGTAATTCTTAACCAGGATTTCAATGAAACCATTATCACGAAAATCGGAACTACGGTTCTTGACTTAGAACTGATCTAGGGGACTAAGGTTCCTTCAGAGAATAATGGTTAATACTTTTGATAATTTGGAAAAAAATGTTGGTCCGATTTTCGTGATAATGGTTTCATTGGAATCCTGGTTAAGAATTACACCAAAAATCACCATCACCATCATGACATACTGGGAGGATATGCCAGCCATAAGTCGAAATTTACATGTAAAATCTTATGAGACAACTAGAAAGTGCAAGCCCTGGGTGAACCAGAAAATGTCTAGGATGGGTAGAACACGTCATTTCCAACACAAAATACTGAGCATATGCCGTTTTCACTTTGTTTTTAAGATGGCGATCATTTTATAGATTTCGACCCTACCCAGCGATTTTGAATTCAGAAAAATTTAAACCGTATTTTATATTGAAATTTTTTTTCGAAACTTGCGGTCTAACGACGATAGGATAGTTCGTCTCAAAAACTTACTTTAATATTTTTCTTTGGGATTTTGCACTCTAATTTGGCCCAATAAAAATGTAACCCAGAAATTGGCATGCATTGGATAAAACCTATTTGTACTCTATGTCGCTAAATTACAATAGTTCTTTTTTAATTACAAACATACAACCCTTACAGGATTTCCCATTAGTTCACCATCACCCTGTATAGAATAAATTAGTTCACTTTGTAAATAACTGTTATACATTTGATTGCTTCAGTTAAGTTGATTCTTTTTTTCATAAAAAAAAGTTCTTCACTGAATTACGACAAATAAAAAGTACACTACTAAGTAAAACGTACATGTAAACGGCATATCACGGGGAATCCTGGACAAGAAACAAGAGATTTTCAGACACGCGGGATCTTTCCAATTTGCGGCTTGCAATTTGCAATATCCCTCCGGCCAACTCTTTTCTATTGTTTTTAACTTTTTAGATATATTTTAACCCAACTAGACAGGTAGGAAACGTTTTTACGGCCATGCAATCCTGCTTGAGCACGACACTTTTTGAAAAAGATTAAAAAGGGGAAATATATTAAGGATATCAGGGGATTAATAGTACTGGGATTTTGAAAAAAGGGATTTTTCTTAACCGGGATTCCCTGTGATATGCCGCACCGGAGTCATATTCGAGTTTATCAAATCCAACTAGAGATCATCACTACCTGCAACACCTACCAGTCGATCTACTCCAAAAGACTAGAATTAGGCATAATTCAAATTCTATAGTCGACCCCACAAGACTGACGTCTTGTGCAGTATTACCCCTTGTTCTCACTAGTACAAAACGGGTTTTTTGTGCAGCCACGATTTTTTTTTTGCGTGTGGCGTACTCACTTAAATCGGAGTATTCTCATTACGAATATTTTTCTGTCGACGGTAAAAAAAAGGACATGGAAAAAAAAGGCCGTGACACATAGATTTATTATTTTACTAGCTAAAAAATATCCCCCCCCCAAAAAATGAGGGGGGAGGTTCTCGTGATGATTCCAAATATGGGGCGTAAATTTGACAAACATACCAAATTTCAAGTCTCTGGTTCTTCCCTTCCTCTTTTTAGACAGGATTAATGAAAATCGCTAAAAAGCGGTAAAACCTGCCAAGGGTGTATCCGATTGGACCCAAATGTTTCTGGGCACAATTAGAGCCCAGATGGAAAATATGTACTAAATTTCATCCAAATCTACGCTAAGTGCCATCACGGCGGACGAACAGATTCTTTTTATTCGGGGGGTGGGTATTTTTTTTCGTGACGATTCCAAAGGTTCATTGCTCGACCGTACCCAAGTGACAAATTTCAGAAGCTTTCTGGTGAACGACATACGTTGGGTGCAACTGCTGTACATTACTACTACATTACTAAGAAATTATTATGAAAGTTTACATTACCTGCCGTCTGTCTTGTGACCATTTTTAGAATGATACTTAATTCCATTTACATTTTTGTATCTTTTCTTACAGCCGGGTACTGGACAAGCAAATGGTTTCTCAACATTACCGTCTACGGGCGTCGTCATCCTAAAAAAAAAAAAAAAAAAAAAAAAAATTGAATATTCGGAAGTGATACTTTTTGTGTAGTTTCACTAAAACTTTTATTTCTACGGTTTGGAATATTTTTAAGGACGGAAAAAATGGTACGCTTTGGAGAGGTGAGGTAGTATGCGTAAAACAATGCAAATGCCTTTAATAAAGAAATCACATGGTAGTATGCGTAAAACAAAGCAAATGCCTTTAATAAAGAAGTCACATGGTAGTATGCGTAAAACAAAGCAAATGCCATTAATAAAGAATCTGTAATAGTAAAAGTAATTGCTTGGATTTTATACATGCCAAATCATAGGTCCTAATACTTTGTGAAGCATTTGCTATATCACATGCTATAAAAAAAAAAATGGGTGTGGGTACTTATGTACGCGCGTGAGAAGTTCTACTTCTTTTTAAAAATAAATTTAATAATATTTCAAAAAAACATACTACCCCACCCAGGAGTGAACTCAGAACCTACCAACTATGAAACAGAATGAGAAAATACAATATTTAAATTTAACTCTCATCATTTTTTCATAACTAACTCCGTCTTTATCATTTTTTCATAAGTAACTACATCTTAAATATTTAACTTGTTGGGTGTACTTATGTAGTCATTATATTATTATTTTTATATTGTGATACTACAAAAATTTATGTAGTATCACAAAATAAAAATAACTACATCTCGTTAATTTTGTTTTACACGATGCGGTGATAATATTTTGTTACAGGTGCGCGCGCATCTTAAAATTTCACACTCATCATTTTTCATAACGCGTCTAAGGAAGTAGGTATAACTTCAAAAAAATGGTATTTCTTAGTGTTATTAATTGACAACTTTGGTGCTCACTTCAGCATTGTAGGATTTTCCAATATCAATCATTATCCAATTACTTTGAATTTTTCTATTTTACCTACAAGGCTGACACCGGGTCGTTATGCGCATTAATGTCCATAGCTACTCATTGTCCTCACGAAGCTGAGTGGACCCCGAAAACATCCAAACCACAGTAATTTTTTTTGCCCCTGCCAGGATTCGAACCTGGATTTCCAGAGTGCAAGACTAGTGACGTGACCACTAAGCCATGGGAGCTGGTCATATCACATGCTATGTAAATGTATATTTTTTTGTGTTATTCTGTCACAATGTTTGTGGGCATCACAGCATTACAAGGTATTTTCAACATTCACTCCAATATCACTAAGAGCTACACTTTAACCATTTTTACCGTATAATGCTACCACTTGGCGCTATAACCATGGCTCCTCAATTGTCCTCAGGAGGCTGAGTTACCCCCAATCACAACCAGACCAAAAAGAAAATTCGAAAAACCATTTTCAAATTTTCGACCCGTCCAGGAATCGAACCAAGAACCTCCTTGGTGCAAGCCGAGTGTGATGCGCACTCTGTCACGGAAACGTCTCATCACGTGCTATAGAAGCATTTGCTTAGTTTTTATGCATACCAAATTATAAGAGACTGAAGCTTTAAAGAATTCGTTGTTTGCGTTTTCTAATTGGCATCATATATCTAATCTCGGAGGCTAATAATTGCCATGGGCCTCCAGAACCATGTCAATCATTGTAATATAATTACATAACAGCCTACAGCCTCAGTAGCTCAGTTGGTTGGGGTGGTGGATTCGTAACCAGGAGACTGTTGGTTTGAATCTAACTCCATCCCCGCCTCTTTGAAATACTCGTCACAATAGATGTAAATGAAGGTCGGAGTGATAACTGCAATCAGTCTCAATAGAGACCTGCAAGCCAGGTCACCTCAGGTGGACTCAGCCCGTTGAGGATTTCACCCTCAAGTTACATCTATCAATCTCAAAAAGATTCATTTTTTACTATAGAATTTCGAAAGTCATAATTGGATTGGAAGAAATTATGACTTCGGAAGGGACACCCAGAATTTAATATTATACAAAAAACCAAACAAAATGGTGTTAGAAGATACGGAAAGAAGTAACAATAGGAGACGATTTTTGTTTAAATGAAAAGAGAAAACACAATTATTATCCTTATTTAATTTTTCAGAGGAGGGGAAAATCTTCAAAATGACACCCTCTAAACGGAGACTCAGTTGGGAGTGTGAGAATAGTGTTGTTTAAGATGTTATTTGATTGAATAGAGCTTCACTTGCCCATTAAAAACCAATGCTCTAGGGGGCCGATGTAACCCGACTTATGACTTAAGGAGTTACAATAGGTACTATAAATTTACATTCAAAATTGCTGATGTACCTACACAGGAGAGAATGAAACTAGTTAGCTCTATAATAACAGCTGATGTACCTACACAGGAGAGAATGAAACTAGTCAGCTCTATAATAACACTTTTGAATTTTACAGTCAAGTGTTGGTATAGTATTCTAGTACTTTATGTCTCTTAACTGCAGTTCTAAAATCTAAAATCAACAATTTTTTTTTAAAAAATAAACTAAAATATTTTTAAAATACAACGTCGACTCAAAATAAATTTAATCGACTTTCCCTTTTAATAATATATATAATTTTATATTTTTAAAAAAATATTTTTCATTTTGTACCTATCATTGGATGAATAAATAAAAACGTCAGTCCGAAATCATCATGAATCAAGGCGAAAAATATTCTATATCCGATACTTTCAAAAAATGAAATATTTTCATAAATCAAAAAGAATACATAGTAAAAAAGAAAAAAACATTTTTTCCCATTTTCTTAAAAACAAAAATCGTCTAGGCTACACTCACTTGGAGCCATGTTTGAGAATATATTCAGAACTATACTCCTCTGCCAGAGTCCAGGAATCATTGCTGTCCTCCAACATAGGTTCTTCCATATCTTCCCCAAGCTCACTCCCTGGAAAGGAACATTAGGTAAAGTCCACACACATTTTAAAGTGGAGGAAATCACACGTATACAGAAACTTACCTGCGACTCTTCTGGATATATATATATATTCTTTTAAATTATTTGACTTATCACTTCTAGGAAAATTTTATGGTGCAAATATGTAGTATGTAGGTTTTTGAAATTTGTATTTTCGCACTTTACAAAGAAAAAGGAGAAGGAGAAGAAGAAGAAAGAAAGAAAAACAACATCTGCAGACACAGAAAAGGAAACAATAAATTGTTCCTTGATATCTTGATTCATTTCGGTCACTTTTGAAAGAATCAATATTATGTGATGTTTTCAACAATATAAAATAAAATATTACGTTTTTTGACAAATGATAGGTCATGTATTAATACAGCCATGTTTACTCCACCACCTCCTAGAGTCAGACATTGGAAGAAAAAGCAAAAGAGAAAGGCCACCGCTGAGTTGTTTTACACAATTTTTCAACTTCATGTAGAAAAAAATTTGAACCATTTCGGGAAAAAATATATTGAAAGAGAATAAAAAGTTCGTAAATATGACACAACAAATTGAACGGTCACTGCACTGTCGATCACAATAAACTTTTTTTTTTTAATTTGGCTTAACGTCTCTTTAACATTTATTGGTCATTCAAGATCGGGTTTTACCCTCCATTCGTTGGAAACTTGCAACCAGCTAACCACATTGACCTCACCCAGCCTGGGTTGGGCCGGAAAAAAGCCAGCATCACGAGCGCGCGAACCCACGTGGACACCCAAATGGTACAACCTTGCTGATACAACATTGATTTACTTCAGTGATCTGGTGTAGTATTCAACGTGCCATAGACTTCTGATTATCTTATAAATTAAAATACTAAAAAAATAATCTTTAAAAGTTTTGAACAGTATTTTTGTGACACGAAATATATATGATCATTTAGCAGAAATCATACATCATGCTCTACAATAAATTTATGTAAACAAACATTACTTTTGACATTAACCCTAGCATTGCCAAGGGGGGGAGAGGGTACAAAGTACCCGCGTTTTAGCAAAAAGCTTGTAGTAATCTAATTATGTTACTTATTTTAATGAGACCTTTAATAATTGTCACAAACAATATTTTCCATCATAGTATAAAAAATATGTATGTTCTAAGCCTTCTAAGGGATGATATTGAAGCCAAACTTTGGGCGAGGGTACTTTTGGCAATGCATGGTACCAATACATTGATTGTCTAAAGCTACCATAAATTGTCTAAAGTGTCTAAAATGTCTAATTATGTACCACATGCAAGAAATAAGTGTGTGTAAACACTGTCAAAAGACATTTGTCTGTGTGGGATGTCAGGAAGGACAAAGTTCTGGTTCAGAATAGATTTCCTAGGGTCTAGCAATTTTTTTTTATTTTCATTTACATTATTTTATTCCTGGGATTTAATTTTATTTTTATGTAAGATAATAAGATAATAATTGATTTAGTTTATATTTTTTTTAGTTTTTAATAAAGTAATAGCGACTTATAGTAATAAAAAAAAATATTTTATCTTTTTTTTGTTTGTTTGCGGGTACTTTGTACCCCCCCCCCCCTTGGCAATGCACGTAATTGAATAAAGCTTGGCAATCCTAGGGTTAATATTTCAGAGAATACGAATTCAATTTATCGGGCACGATATTTTCATTTGTTGCCTTACAGAGTGGGATTATTTTTGTTGTAATGTGTATAATATTTGTGTTAACGCAAAGATTTGTTTTTGTTGCATTGTCACAACCTAGATTTGTGGGTATCACAGCATTACAAGATCCACTACACTAAACTATCACTGCAGTATATATTTATATTTTTTTACTCTTGTAATGCCGCCACTGGTCGCTACTCATATTAAAGTAGCTACTCAAATGTCCCCACGAGGCTGAGTGCACCCCGAACAACCAAACACAGTTCCGAAAAAAAAAATCCAGTTCTGTCAGGATTGGAACCCGGGTCTCCTGCGTGCAAAGCCAGTGTGATGCCCACTAGGCCAGGCAGTTTTTTTTTTTTTTTGTTGTTGTAATATTTTTTCATGAGAATCCTTAACTATCGAAAGTAGGGAAAGTTTTCTAGACGAGGTACAGTTAGGGATGTTGCGAGGTTATCAATATGGATAAATATCGATATTTTCTTTCGATATTTATACGATATCAGGGATTCGATAATATCGGAAGAGAAATGTCAATATTCATATCGGATCAGAATGTCCTAGAAAGGGGCCTAGAGTATATCAAATCCTTTGTGTCAGGGGAGGATCCAGAGGGTGGGGGCGAAGGGGCGATCGCACCCCCCTCCCCCTAGAGGACAGATTTTTTTCATTGAAACAAAAAAAAAAAAAACACATTTTGGTATCATTTTCCTATGTGTATATAGGCACCTAATATTATACATGTGTAAGCATTTTTATTTCACATAAATATCGTCTACACCACACCGATCGCTCTGAATCCGCCCTGCTTTGTGTTGCACAATGTAGACTGACACTTCCTCCCTTATTTTATTCAATGAACATCCCTAGTAGCTCTTTGTTATTGTTTTTATCTATAGCCTGGTTGCAAATTGATCACCGACTTTTATTGGCGTTCTTCTTATCAGAGGATTGTGGAATTTATTCTATTAGCTTCTCTTTTGTATGAATTTAATATACCTAATTGTTTACAGAACTGTTGTCTGCGTATCAGTAAATTATTATATCAATAAATATCCGGCGTGTTTTTAAACTGACCCCAAAATAGTTTAAAGAAGAGACGAGGGGAAACTTTTGTAGATCTAAAAGGAGATTGTTGAAATATTAATGAAAATATCCTGTTTTTTTTAAAAAAAAAAGTTATGCCCCGGAACTCCTCAGGGCACTCCTTTTTACAGCCATGCCATTCTGGAAACGAGAAAATTCGATCAGAAAATGTTTGCACCGGGCGAGATTCGAACCCACAACCTCCGGACCAAGTGTCAGAGGTATTAACAGCTCGGCCACGAAGATCGGCGTGATCACACTTTGGCAACCACCCGTCCGAGGAGTATGCTTATTCCGCACGAAAGTTGTAGTTGTTTACATGAGTAATTCAGGTTAGATGTATATTGCTCATTAGATTTAAGTATCTAGATTGTAATTAATAGTAGTCCCAAGGGATAATAAAAGTATAGAGGGAAATTCTGTTTGCCAACAAAATATATTCTGATAAGTTCAGTCGATATGTCGAACTTATCAGAATATATTTTCAATAATGAACCTTTGGAATGGTCACGAAAAAAAATATACCCCCTCAAAAATTGATATTTTACGGTAGATGCGTATGGTCCCTCGTGAGTGGCAATTATTCCACTGATCGTTGCCACAGGTGACAGTGCAGGGTGTCTACCAAATCTTCAAAGTGAAATTCCCTGATTTTTCCAGGTTTTTAACACTGACCCACACCGACGTGTTTCATGTTATAAGAGAGTCACCAAATGCTGCACAAAGCAGTTCAAAAGAAGTTTTATATATATGCTGGACAAATAAATTTATTTAGAATTATATTAAACCCCTACCAATAGTGCCGGATGAGAGATTATCTGAAGAGTATCAATATTGGAAATTTTCTAAGAAGTTCAGAAGAAAGGGCGATAACTTTTTATTATATTATATTTGTTTTAAACCGACCTCGGTGACTAAGAAGTTAGCACATCAGACTTCTAATCAGGAGGTCGATTGTTCGAGACCAATTCTAGCAGAGTTTTTAAAAAATGATATTGTAATATTGAAATTGACGGTTGATATGAGGTTGGATTTGTGACTTGTGACATAATAACACGAACCAAATTTTCAATATTTTTTCAGGAAAAGCATGTTCACGCATAAAATTGGCGATTGAGATAAAAAAAAACTCAATTTGAAAAATTCTCTGACTTTTGGCGTTTTTTCCTAAATTCCCTGACTTTTCCCTGACATTTCCAGTCTTCTAAGATTCCCTGACAATTCCAGGATTTCCAAGTTTTCCTGTCTGGTAGACACCCTGAGTGATGATAAGTTTCGGCGCACAATGGGACCTACATACCAAATTTCAACAAATTCGGACAAAGCTATAAATCGCATGGCGGACAGTGGACGGCTCTGGCTGGAAAACGTATTTTTTTAATTCGTTTTTTGGATTCTACGTACATAGAATATTTTTTTGCCAATAAATTAATAAAACCATGTGTCACAATGACAAAATAATTTTAATTGGAATGCACTGGGACCGTCCCCGGATTACTTTCAGCTGAAGCTGTAATGGTATGCGTTCCAGGTCTTCCCGATGCGTCAAACTGGCCATCGTGAGTCGTCCTCAGAAACTAGACTTTTTTTTTAATTTGGCTTAACGTCTCTGTAACATCTATTGGTCATTCAAGACGGGGGTTTTACCCTCCATTCGCTGGAAACTTGCAAACCAGCTACCCACATAGACCTCACCCAGCCTGGGTTGGGCCGGAAAAATAGCCAGCATGACGAGAGCACGAACCCACGTTGACACCCACATGGAACAACCTTGCTGGACGTTGCTTAACTTCAGTGATCTATTGGGAACTGGTGTATTCAACGTGCCATAGACGCTGACTAAGTTTTTTTTTTTATTGAATTCAGTAAATATGCGATGTTTTCATTGCCAACACGGGTACCTATCTATCGATTCATCGTCGTTATGAATTGGTTCTATTTCTCTAATGACTGTTGAAAGGTTCACTTACCATGAGGAGATATATGACGACTGACAGGCACAATAGGTACATTAGTAGGTGTTGACAGTTGATGTGGTGGGGAAGGGACTGTTGATTTGTTGTTGATATATAAATGTGAGTTAGGAATGGAAATGGATGGATGGATATCATCTTGATCGTCTTCAACTTTGACTTTGTTGGTGTAAAATCTTAAAACGTAACTCAAGGGAAGACAAGTGGTCGCGTTTTCTATTTCTTTATTCGAATTATATTGAAATGTTGAACTTTCGTTGTCTGGAATAAAATGAAAAAATGAAAAAATATTACTATTATACAGGGTGTTTCAAAAGATTAACCAAAAAAAGAAACCACGTATAGTAGGGCTCGAATAAAGGCCACTTTGCTTAATAAACCTTTAAAAGCTTAAAAAAAAAAAAAAAATCATGAACCCCTCCATAACTCCCCCTTTGATCGGGAAAAAAATGCCAAATACTCACCAAAGAAGCATGATAACAATGGGAGACGTCGTGCAATAAATAAAGTCAATCGCAAAATAATTCGACCTTTAATAATTATTTTTCGATTTTTAAGTGCAAATTTTGGGTGGCCTAGCTACCTTGGGGTCCTTTTCCGTAAAGGGTTTATTAAGCAAAGTGTCCTTTATTTGAGCTCTACTACAGGTGGTTTCTTTTTTTGCATAACCTTTTGAAACACGCTGTATAAACACAAAACGTGTTTTTTACTAAAAGAATATACTTCCCGGACACTGTCTGGCCCACAACAGCAATTAGGCAGAATATACTTCACGGACACTGTCCGTCCCACTACAGCAATTAGGCAGAATATACTTCCTGAACACTGTCCGGCCTACAACAGCAATTAGGCAGTTCGAGCGCTAATACCGTATCATGATTTTATTGAAATTTGAGAGAAAGAGATGTGAATACTTATTTTGGTGAACTAATGTAAAAAAAGAAAACCTTTTTAAACATTTTCAGAAGCGTACTGACCCCGAAACGGACTTTGAACTAAACAAGATGCAGGGGGGGGGGGGAANTTAAAGTGAAAAAAAAAATATATATATATATATATATATACTTAGTAGCGAGGGTTCGTGTTTGGCATATTTTCATTTATTTACATTGCAGGAAAAAAGAAAAAAATGGCAGACGTCCAAAATCAGGACTAACTATGAAAATAGCAATACTACCAATAGAATGTTCTTTCCATACATCGGTCTGACGTCCAAAATCAGGACTGATTATGAAAATAGTAATACTACCTATAGAATGCTCTTTCCATACATCGCCAAAATCAGGACTGACTATGAAAATAGTAATACTACCTATAGAATGCTTTTTCCATACATCGGTCAGGCGTCCAAAATCAGGACTGACTATGAAAATAGTAAAACTACCTATAGAATGCTCTTTCCATACAGCGGTCTTTCTTTGAAGGCGAATACACACAACAAGGAGTCAAATGGATTTTGTCGCTTGAAGTCGATCCTAGTAGTGTGTAATCGCACATAGTCGCTTCCAAAAGACGACCACATTTACTCTCTGTGGATGGAATTCCTTCAAGGGGGTTGGTTGTAAGTTCGTTCTCTCCTGTCTTTCTCTCGTTTTTCTCTTCATCTTTTTTGTATTTTGCTTTTGGACCAGTCCACAATTTCTTTCAGAGATTAAAACTCATTAAAATATTTTTTTTTTCTTACTTCTCCACTTTCTCTTTCGTTTTTTCTTTCCCTTCATATTTTTCTTTACTTTTCAATTTTAATTGGTCTGACTAGGATCTTCCTCTGAACATTGAGAGTTACAGAATATCTCAGGTTATCTCTCAGGTTCTTTTGTATTTGTACCTATACCAAAGAACCTGTGATATGATATATTATTAATGTTTCTGTCACTTCCCGTTTTATTTTTTCGTTGAAAATGAAGCGTTCAGAGTTAATGTTTTTTTATGTTTGGTGAATTTTAACATTTTTAGGTCTGGAGATCACTGATCGGATATTTGGAATCGACTGCAATTACTTTTATCCCCACCCATCCTCCCTCAAAATTTCAGAGTCGGGTCGAAATTTTCAATAAGGGTTTAAATCGATTTTTTCTACTTGATTTGGTTGTGCTTCGGGGTGACTCAGCTCTCTGAGGATTGAAACTGGTGATATAAGTAATAATATATTTTACATAGATGACAAGAATTTAAGCCTTCGGATTAAATTAGACAGTTAAGTATCTTTATTTACTTTTTAGTCAAGTAAAGTAGTCTTATCATAGACAAAATATTTGAATGATTCAGATGGGTAGATGAGTTAACAATTACATTTAATACGAGTCATTCGGGTCAATGTACAATCTTTTTAGATGCACTCTAAATAATCATTTTGAGTGAATTTTAATCATTGAAAAAAAGTTGAATAAAATAAAATGATAATGGCGAAAAAGATATAAAATAACCGTGAATACATAATTGAATTAACAGTAAACTGATTGAATTAGGGTGTATACCATACAAAATAAAAGGTTTCAAATAGAAATTACTGATAAGAATGTTCTCAAGTTGTTATCAATGATTCTTGAACCGACACTTCTATTATTGATAAATAGAATCATTCATACAAAAATAATTCAAAAAGTGCATCGAAATATTTTGGACAATAATGTCACAGAGGACAAATTTTATAATTCAATTGAATACCTATTTATGGGCTAAGTAAATGAAGTCTATTCGAAGGGGTTATACGTTATACCTACGTCTAACCTCGAATGTTAAGAAGCCTTACTACAAATTTAAATTGGAAGTATTATAGTTGGATTTTAAGGTTGAAAAATAAAAATATTATTTACCAATATGATTTTCTTCTATATGTTGAATTAAATCAGCTAAATTCTTAAATATTATTCCACATTGATCAAATTTACAAATATTTATCATAAATACTGCCATTACCCAGTTTTTGAAATCTGCAATCACTAAAGTCAGCTGATCGACTGAACACTATTTTGTAGATAAGGAGGAAATAAGGGGAACTAATGTTTTGATTATGAAATATATAGTCAAAAACTTTTTGTCAAAAAACATTGTAAAATAAAAAATATATAAATAAGTAAAAACACAATTTTGAGAATAAGTAATGTAATATAATGTAATTCTTGTTTATAATTTTATAAAATAAATTTTATATAATATATTTTATGGTTTTTTATATTTTTGTAGACTTTTGTATTTTTTTTACCCTTTCCCACCACCCAATTTTTAGCTCAAATTGTACTCTATTTTCTAGGTAGACTTGGCGTATTGAACGAAATGAAGGAATCCTGCATTCTGATTGGTCCAGATATACTTCTCCTCCATTTGACCTCTACTTTTTCATTCTATTTTCAATTTTTCAATTCTACTCCGCCTTTCGTGTTTAGGTGATTTCGATCGAATTCTTTTTTTTCATCATTTAAAGGTAAATTATTAATAATCTATTGAATTTTCATTTGGTGATAATAGAATTGAGTATTCTTTTTAAAATTTATTTCTAATAAAAGTTTTTACATTCCATTCATTTTAGGTATAGAATTTTTGTTTTAAATATTCTTTACTTTCTGTGTCCTAGTTATCAATCGGCCATTTTTTCACCGGTCACGAGTTCTTTAATTTTTTTTTTGTAAAATTAAAATAGTTCTGTTTAAATAGTGATAACCAAGATTAATTTTGTCTACAATCAGTTAAATTGGAGATATTATCTTAAGTAATTCATTTTCTTGCTCTTCAATTGATTTGATCAAGATACATCCAGTGTGATCTGTGCCTAAAAATCTCGACGTGCTCTTGAACAAGGGCAGACCTCGAGTTCAGGTATCTCGTTCTAAGTTTTATAATTTCTTTTATCAGTTTTTGATTAACGATTTTAATATTTTTACCAATTGTGAATAATATTTTTTCAATCTTAATTTCAGGTTCCCATTCTAATCCACCAAAAACAAAATGTTCAACGTAGCCAAATTCGCTGCCTCCCCTGCTGCCAGATCAGCCGTAAGTATTTCAAGATAATGTTTTTCTTATCATTTTCCTCCTTATCATTTCCTTGTAGATGTGTCATTCAAGGCCATTTGATCAAATGTTAATAAAGAATATGGACTTCAAGTGTCCTTTTTGTCTGCATGTATTCTTTCTAGAAAATGTCCATCTTTATTAATGCCATAATGAACGATGAGCCTTTTCAGACATGAGAAAAAATCCCATTTGTAAGTTAGGTAATTTATGATTAAGTTGAGAATCTACCTGAAGTACTCTAAAAACACCAGCAAGTCGGGTTGATCAATTTTTTGCTATTTTTTTTGTTAGTCTCTTGAACCTTCATCATTGATCGGTACCATAATCATTAAATATGGAAATTTTCATCACTAATATTTTGTTGGTTTAGTTACACGGTTCACAATAAGTAATATGTTTAGCCAGACGCTCATGCACCCCTTTATGGAATGACAACTTGAGGTTTTTCAATAATTTTCTAGCCACCATTTCATATGACCATATTGCTATGACCATATGACCCTCAAGATAGTTGGTTCTTCGCACCGGGGCTACCTGTGCCCTCGGGCACGGCCAAAGACCATCGCCACCGTTTCGACGACAACTCATTGTGTTTTTCCTCCGTTGGAGCTGTTCATCTCAGCCGTGCTGCTCCAGATACTTCTTCAAAGAGTTGATCTATAAAACTTGCTAAACCCTGAAGTATCTGATCGTTGTCCTCTATGTATGATGGCTGGGGAATCATGAGCAGCCAGCAACTATCCATCAAACCCAACTAATCTAGAACCGTTAGTATTATGGACAGATCCTGTTGGAGAGGCCGCCTTTCCTGGCCTGGAGACACAGTGAGAGTCGTTGAGAACGTTAGCAACAACAACAACAACCATATTGTTATTATTAGCCATATTAACAATCATTTTTTGTACATTGTAACCCATGTTTCTAGCAAAGAAGTTACTTGTGTAACCCCCCTTTTTTCAATCTTAAAAACATATATTTTGTCCCCCAAATAATTTCACAGATTCTTTATAAGATAACCATGTTTACATTATGTAAGCCATAAATGTTCCCTAAGGTCGTGGAGGTCACATTTATTTTTTTCTCAATCAGATATTCATTATTCATGTCTTTTTGTACCACATGAATTTATTATTGAAAGCCTTGTCTTTATTTATTATCCATTTCAAATGGCATATGTATGATGACAACTAAGAACTGTAGCAGTAGACTACAGCTTATCTGGAGCTTCTGTCTCAAACATCTGGTTATTACCGGGCACGATGATACCACTATTGAATGAATATCAAATCCGGGGCATATGCAGAGCGATCGGAGGGGAGGGCGATTACGGTCGACCACGATTCAGTTAAAAAATTTATGTTGTGTAGAGGATGGCCCCTTCGCTCTTCTCTGGATTCGCCCCTGTATCAAATTTTGTAGACTTGGCTGTTACCCATCGTGGCACTAAAATTTCCGCCAATTAAACCGTAACCCGTTTTCTTTACTTATCTGTACCTTCTATGGTACCTCTCGAAATCTTTGTTAGATTTGAATCTTGGTATGGGCATTTTTATTTATTATTGTCAATAATTAATCTTTGCTATTTTTATTACGTTCTTAGAATTTGCATATACAAATAAGAATTATTTCAAATCAAAATAGCAACATAGCATTTTAGACGGAAAATATTAGTGATCTGTGAACTGTAAACATCAATCATTTAAATGGCCCAACAAAGTCCAAAATCTAATCAGCTAATTACATGAATAAAATGAATGTCCATACCGAATTTTATCATCAGGCTTTCGAGAGTTATCGTGCTACAAAAAGACAAATGAAATTTTGCAGTGTTAAAACTAAACCTCACTACAGGAGACTTTGTTTCTTGTTTCTTTGCCCTTAAAACCCAATTGCTCCTTGGATTCAAGGGTTTCAGCTCGAAAGTGATCCACATCAGTCAGGATAAGACAATGGGATTGCCACACATTGGTGAGTTGCTGAAGGTGATGGTCCTTGGTTGAAGCTGGTAGAATTAAAGTTGTCCTGGGACGAAGACCCGACCATCGCGAGGACATATTGAGGACAGATGCAACTTGTGTAAAGGAAGCCCCCACAACACTGACCACCTCTCAACTGTCCAGCCAACCCCACAACATTTACACCAATAGACCTATGGCCAAGTTCCTTAAGTTACCAATCTCTGGAGACGATGGTGAAGCTGCTGCTACAACAACAACAGTCAGGATAAGACTGTATTTCCCAAGCTCTCACTCAATTATACAACATTGCATTCGAGTGGTACACAATCAGCCCCCAGTTTGGTTTATTCGTATTTGTTGACATTCTAATTATTCACAGATATAATAGATTTTTTTTCTTTCTTTCAGCTTGTCTCCAGTGCCCGTATGACCTGCATGAGGCCAATCAGCTCTGCTGTTTCCTCCACCCCCTTCACACAACAGACCACCCCACAGACCCAACAGATTAGTTTATTACCAGCTGTCAGACAATTCCAGACCTCAGTAGTATCTCGTGATATTGACTCTGCAGCCAAATTTATTGGTGCCGGAGCTGCCACCGTTGGAGTAGCAGGATCTGGTAAGTTTTGTTGAGTATTTTTTCTAGTTATAGGTGTCGAGCTGTCGGGAGTTCCCACATCACCTGGAAAGTCGTTACTTAGTCGTAGCATAAATGTTGAAGATGAGAGATGTACTGCATTACGCTTCTACGATAACTCGACACCTCTTGGGTGATCGTCGATTTTTTACTTTCACGATTTTTCTTTCTCTATTGTCTACTAATAGGTTTACTCCGTGCCTCGCCAAGGATCAATTCCAACTTTTCATAAATTTTCATTCAACCGTATAACATTCTCTCTTAGTTGATAAAAATATGATCTTACTAATTTGATGTTATCAGACCATAACTTGGCGAATTTGACCGAAAAGCCAGCCATAACTCGAAACCGGTTTGACTTTTTTTTATCTATCTCTCAGGGTAAGATCTGGTCAAACAATTCTAGACAAAATATTTTATTTTTTATTCACAACATCCCTGGAACGCTTGGTTCGATTCTCATAAAACTTCGTAAGGACATTTCGGTTTACTTTTACAGATTTTTTGGCTATGGGCTACCTGGGCTAATGTTTTTCTGTACATTTCGAGGCAACATTTTCAAAGTTGCTCCTAAATATACAGAAATTTTTCACTTTTTTCCTATTGATTGAATGAAGTGGAATCTAGTTTTAAGTTTGAACACCACGATCTTTGTCTTAACGTTACGTTTGTTACGCCTTTACTTTCTAACGCCTTCCCCGATTTTGATTAACTTAGTATGACATACATGGAATTAGCTGGCTAGTTTTTGTATCCAATGGGTTGGACCAGGTTTTCGTGGTATCCATTTTAAACGAGAGTCCAGAACTTCCACTACCACTACCTACAGTGTTATGACTCCGAGCATTACGATGATTGCGTTCAAAAAAATCTCCAGTTCCTGATAGAGGCCCATTTTTAATTTATTTCGACTTGCTCTGTTTTCAGGTGCCGGTATTGGATCTGTATTCGGTTCTTTAATTATTGGTTACGCAAGAAATCCATCTTTGAAACAGCAACTTTTCTCTTACGCTATTTTAGGTTTTGCTTTATCTGAAGCTATGGGACTTTTCAGTCTTATGATGGCTTTCTTGTTATTATTCGCCTTCTAGGAACTTATTCAAATCAAAAGAAAATTAAAAAAAAAAGGAAAAAGAAAAAAAACTAGATCGATAATCTACTATATTATCTTTCCAATAGATTTAATTTTTTCCAAAAAAAGAGAAGTAAATAATATTATGTATTTAGTTGAAAATCTGGTTCGAAATCAAACACGAAAAAGCGAGAAAAATTATATCTTTTTCAGTCGCATTGTTTTTTTTTTTTATATTATTCAATATTTAGTTGCGTTAATGTAGGGCTTAAATAATAATTAATTAAAAAAAAAAAAACACCCCCCAGAACACACACTTAGAGCAGACATGTAGATTTATGAATCCTGAATTGTCGCTTCTTCATTTTTTACACGGGAAGAAGCTGTTGTGCATAACATAACGGTAGGAAACTTTTTCAAATGTTCATATTATGGATTGAAATTTAAGAACGAATTGAAAAAAAGCGGATGCATTTTTCGATTCTTTTTAAAAAAAAATCATTAAAATATGATTTTTTTTTTTTGTAATTTAGGCATGTGGGGGTTAGATTTTTTTGTGAGTTCGTTTTTGTTGATTATTTTTTTATATTTTTTGTATAAATAAAAGGCTGTCTTTGAATATAAAAAAATATCAACAAAAACGTCAGCAATATGTTCACCCTCTTGTGAAAAGTTTCTTTTGCCTCCTTATGCGAGTTCTCAAAAAAAAAAAAAATCAATATTCTCTCTATCGTCAAAATTTCCCTTAACAACAAAAAATTGTTTATTTTTCAAGGGATGCTGTATCGAATTTCTCTCTCCCTTCCCTCTTGAGGTAAACCTTCCTTGACTGTGTATGTGTAATTGTGTAAGGACGTTTATTTCAAAATGGGTTTTTTATTAACAGTGTTATTTTAATGTGCTATCCTGTATTTTTTTTTTTTTTTTTTTTTTTTTTTTTTTTTTTTTTTTTTTNTTTTTTTTTTGCAATCAGTTAGAATTATGTCAATGCTCATATTTTATTTTTTCTACTTAGGAGGGAAATTCTTCACTAAAAGTAGGTACTGCTCTGTTTCTCTGTCTATAATCATTTCCTCCTCCCCCTTTTTTTTCCTCCCCAGAGATCGTTCTTTTGTTTTTATAAAACATTAATTGGTATTATGAAGTCATCTCTGATTAAGGATTTTCGTTTAATTGTAATATTTGTAAAATCTAATAAAATTTGCACATGAGCAGTTTCAATTTGTTAAACCTAAGTGATTTAATAATGTTTTTATTTGTGCTAAATTGGGATACTGTGTCAAGTAAAGCCATATATAATACTAAATCTTTACTTGACTTTAAAAAAAAAAAAGATGTTAAAGCAGAGCTTGGTTGATCGAAATCACGGAGGAAGTGTTCGATTCACCAAGCTCAATGGTGAGTATGGAACTAGTCATCTTTAATTAACGTCATCTTTGTTGCGTGTAGATTTAGTATTCTATCTACTTCATTGTTTAAATTTCATTATAATGGGTCCCCCACAAAAAGATGGGAAATGTATTTTCGGGTCAAGTTCGGTGACATTTTGAAGAGAGGTAGTTTAAGAATTGTAGATAAAAGTGCCAATTTGTCAAAGGTCGGGAAATGGACAGTTTTTGACAGTTTTTACCGGGTGAAAGTTATCACTCACATGTATCAGAGAGTGGTCAAATAGGCTGCCTTTTTGAAAATAGTTAAGATATTTTGTTCTTAAACAATCTCACACGCGGACCAATGCCTGAAACTTGGGATTTAGGATCTGGGGACTTCGAACCGTGTTTTGGAATTGAAAACTGGACATCGAAAATTTCAGCCCATTACAATACTTTCCTCTCATTTAATACTTACATAAGAAAAGATGTGTGATGTTCACACCAGAATTTTTATTTTGTACAGAAAAAATGGACTAGGGTTGCATATTGAAAGAAGAAAAGGGATATTATCGGACGATCAAACATAGATATTTTTTAATCTTGGTCACCCTACCATCTTTGTTCCTAACCGTGAAACTTTTATCTCATTGGTATAGTATGCAATGGGTCTGGGTTCGATTTCCGTTAGATTATTTTGTTGCTTAACGTCTCTTTATCATCTATTGGTCATTCGAGACAGATGTTTGGCCTTCGAGCCACCCCGATTCATGCGTCTAAAAGTCTAATTTCAGATACCACAAGTCAATATTTCACTCCTCGACTGATAACCAAACGTTTCTCTGTCTGCAACTGATATGTTCAACTTAGTGAGGTCTTTGACATGAAAATAAAAACAATAATATAGTAATATAAATAAATATTATAATATACATATATATTTCATCTTTTAGGGTACTCGCAAACACTATTTATCTTATTGTATAGCGAACATCTTGCAGTAAGGATAAACAAATAAACATGTTTTTATGGGAGATTGCTCGATTGGTGTTGTTTTTCATTGTATATATGCAAAGATGTGTGCTATGCATTAAGATAAGTAAGTATACGATTGTCTGCGAGTTCCCTTACGTGTAAACAAGGATTGGGGGGGGGGG
>CM022883.1:13243047-13286175 GCA_012654025.1 Pachypsylla venusta
GGGGGGGGGGGGGGGTCGACCCACGAACGGATCCGACGAAATTTGAATCGTAAAAGATCAAATTTCAATTGAAGGATCGCTTTGACAAAATTGCGCTTGCCTAAAGACCGATAGAAGTAGACTACTGTGCTTCTCAATCATTTGCTATGAGCAGAGACGACGTTATAGCATTCTAAACAGTGGTTCCTGTAGGGTCCCCCATGCAACTAGGTACAATCCAATGTGGTTCGTTCCTATAGCTGTGATTCAGAGTTTTACTTGTCAATTCCAAAAACTTCAACAGCATAATCCAATTGACGTTAAATTAAAATACAATCTTTTAAAATGAACAAAAACAATTTCTCAATAGAGATGAGAAGGCAAAAGGCGGCGTTCTCTAAAACCAAATAAATTACAAAACAAAAATGGATTCAGTCGCTTGTCAAAACCACGGTCTAAAAATAATTTTCATATTTTACGTATCAAGATGCGTAGAATCCAAAACTCGATTCATCCGTCGCCCCTGGTTGTATCCTGAACTCTGTCCACCGCCGTAACCGGCCACACAGCAATTATTGATTCTGGTGAAATTTGGTATGTGAGACTCATTTGGGGTCTAATTGTGCGGCGACATTTTTCGTCACTGTGCGTTAGCGGTGGAGAGATATCGATAGTTTTTTTCCTTTATATGACTATAATAATAAACACGTTGTAACTTAATTCTCATTATAATAGTCCTAGTCCCTAAGTTAGAAATATTAATTTATAACGGTACAGAGGCTTAAAAATAGAGAAATCTTGGATTTTGAAAAACTGTCACCAGTTTTGAACTTGACTATCGGTAAGTTCTCCACCTCTACTGTGAGTAACATATATTCAATTTATTAAAAGCAAATTTGAAACTTGCAAACCAGCTCCCCACATTGACCTCACCCAGCCTGGGCCGGAAAAATGAGTCAACGATACGTGGTGTTTCCAAGCGGTCACCCATCCAAGTACTAACCACGCCCGACGTTGCTTAACTTCAGTGATCTGACGGGAACTGGTGTATTCAACGTGGTATGATCGTTGGCAGTCATAATAGTTATATCATTGGTTGAGTGCAAAGTACTCCCGCTCTCAACATGTAACAGCATGAGTTTCCACCTTTTCGGATCTATTCGTTCTGCTGGAGTCTTCATCGTTCTCCGCAACGTATTTCTTTTTTTAAGAATTTCCTTGATCTGAACACATTGCGGTGGCGTTGAACACGCTCACAACCCAGCACGTTGAATACACTACTTAGTCATTCAGTTGCACTTGCCGCTGATAAAATATATGAGTAATTAATCATACAAACAACCAGTTAGTTCCTCAACGGGTAATAATGGACGAATCTAGATAAGTTCTAGGAACTGATCGTACATGTCCCTTCAACATTCGTCCTTATTGAATCAGTCATTTAGTTGCACGTTTCTCTGCTGCTGATAAAATATATGAGTAATTCATCATACAAACAACCAGTTGGTTCCTCAACGAGTAATAATGGACGAATCATCTGTAAGTTCTAGGAACTGAGCGTACATGTCCCTCCAGCATTCGCCTTTATTGTTAAACATAAATTTGTAATAACTTCCGTCCGCGCAGATTACTGAAAAAATAACACAAAAAATAATTTAATATTAAAAAAAAACAGTTTCTTTGTGGTATTATGTCACAACTTGGGTGCCCACTAGGGTGGCCCTTGGTCATAGAGGTCGAAAAAAAATTTGAAAATTTTTCTGCTTAAAAAGTTTCAGCTCGATCGGATAACGTGCCGACTCGAGCTTAAAGTTTAGGTGTGCTATTTGAAGGGGCATTATACGTTTTTGCAGACATTTTCTTGATAACGACACCACTTAGAATAAAAATTTAAAAACTGTCTTACTTATAACAAAATTGTCTTAACTACAATATTCTAGTAATATTTTCTTAGTGACAAACAATTTCGTCTCAAATCAGTTGTTAAGTTCCATTTGGTGAAGAAAATGCGAAGAATAATTTCGTTTTTAAACGGTATACAGTTGGAAATTTCACACCACAATGAGCTAAAATAGAGATATAGTGAAATAGACAACATGTTTATATATATTTATAATGTACAAGGTAGGTATTTATCTCCTATCAAAAAATTCTATTGATCTCGGACCCTTTTTCAAAGGAATAAAAATCTGTTTTTGTGGATGGGTAATGTTTGTCTTAACCTCCGGCTTTCTATATCATATCCAAATTATGTGCATTGTCTCAATGAAGAACACTTATTTTTTAATGTATCAATAGTTGGTGCGAATTCTTTTTAAATTTTAATTCCTTTTATATATATATATTTAAAGGTACAACAATGTAACTAGTTAGAATGCTGTAATTTTTCCTTCCAATTTTTTTTTCTTCAGCTTATAAATTAAATGTCATGGGGCCAAAGACTTTAAGAAAAGATACCGAAATATACTTGGTTAGACATTATGAAAGCCAAATAATAGGAACCAAGCTTTCATCAAAGAAGCAAGTATTAATAGAGTTGTTTTATAATAACATGAGACTAGTGAAACTCCCCTTGGCAAACAGTTTAGCATTAACTATTAAAGAAACACTAGTTTTTTGGGGAAAAATCCATATTCCAATTAGACAAGACTCCAAGTGCGTGCAAAATTTAAAATCTCTTTATGAAGAATGGAGACTTGTGGAAAAAAAAAAAAAAAAANAAAAAAAAAAAAAAAAAAAAAAAAAAAAAAAAAAAAAAAAAAAAAAAAAAAAAAAACATGAATCACCAAAGAAAGACGAATCAAACTTTGGTTGGCAGTCAATTAAACAATCTTTTCGATATCGCCCATGCAAATGCTTTGGAAAAGAAGTTGTGCTTGGAGGTATTTTTGAAAGTAAAATGCCAAAGTCAACCTCACCAAATGTAGCATTGTTCCAAACATTTCTAGCAGAGTGGTCAAAGATTGATAAGAAATAATTTTTGTGTGCCAACAAAGAAGTAATGAAAAAAAAAAAAGATCGAATACTGAAATTTTGTGAAAAGCATCGCCTCGAGAAGAAACCGAGAGATGAGAATACTGAAATTTTGTGAACAGCATCGCCTCGAGAAGAAACCGAGAGATGACTATAAAGAACTTCTCCAGCTCACTATTCTATTTCTGGGAGGAAAAAATCCCGCTAGTTTTCTTCTGCCGGGACCAATTCATCACGCCAGATGGATGGCTGAAGCCATTCATTGTATAAATATGTATTTATTTCTGTCACAGTTTGATCTATCTACAGATCTTCACGCTCTAGAAAAAATATGCTTATTCATAGTGTCTGTTTATATAAAAGCTTGGTACCAAGCCTCTGAGGCCATAAAGGCGCCTAGGGGGGATTTAGATTTCATTAAAAAAAAAAAAATCTATAACTTTAAGAACATAGACAAGGAAATAAGTGAGGCAGCATGCAAAAAAATGTTTGACCATCTTTGGTAACTCAGCCAAGAAAATGCAGGATTTGCATTTTTTGATGAGGGCATTCCAGAAATCACAAAAGTTAGAATGGTAAAAGCTCTTAAAATGGATTATGAGGAAGAGAAGAACAAGGGGTATGAATGTAAAGTAATGGAAATTCCGTCTTTGGTTAAAAAAGATCTCAACTTCTTCGTATCATACGAATCGAATTCGTTCTTTAGTAGACTAGGCATTAACACGTCTTTTTTGGAGGATGAAGCATTTCTTGAGGATACCCTGATAGCAAAAAACGCATTTTGATGAAGCCATATGAGTAGATCACAGGGTCAAGTCAGAGAACATCTTGTTCTGCAGTCTTTTACTGCCCACTTGAATGATGGAATACCTCTTATATTCATAATGCCATAGGCAAGCTTAGTTTCTTTGTAATGTTTGTACTTCTTAAATTATTACAATTAATGGTCTTAATATAAAGTATATTGAAAAATAAAATAAAATTACCTCACTTAGTTCATACTATGACTTTAATGTTAACTTTTTCTTCATTTTTTCCCTAAGATAGTTACCTATAGCACCGTAATGTAGAGAATTTGTGAGATTTTTTCGCATTTTCTCCGCCAAATTGAACTTAACAACTGATTAAATTTTTATTCTAAGTGGTGTCCTTATCAAGTAAATGCCCGGAAAAACGTATAATGCCCCTTCAAATAGCATACCCAAACTTTAAGCTCGAGTCGGCACGTGTTAACGTAATCCTATCGAGCTGAAACTTTTTAAGTATTATTTTTTCATGAATTGGAACCATTCTAGGGGGAGCGCCTTTACTTTCAGACCTTCGCCAATAAGGGCCACCCTAGTGCCCACTGCAGCATTGTAGGAATTTTTCCAATATCAATCATTATCTAATTACTTTGAATTTTCAACTTTACCTACAATGCTGGCACCGGGTCGCTATGAGATTTTATTTCCGTAGCTACTCATTGTCCTCGCGAAGCTGAGTGGGCCCCAAAACATACAAACTATAGTGGCAAATTATTTCCCCTGCCAGAAATCGAACCACATCACAATAAGACCATTTATTTGAATTCAGTCCCTAGTAATAATCTAGAGCGTTCCCGCTGGTAATGAGACCTTATTTGATCTGAAAACAGCGGGAATGTCATCAGAAACGTTAATAACAACAAAATCACTGCAAACCCATTTATTTGAATGCAGACCCTACCAACCTATTGTTTAATTTTAGATTTTCATAATAAAATATTCTGGAGTGACCCTTCAGGAACTGTGGCTCTTTTCGGTCTGAACAGCACGAATCTCATAGGAAATATTGATATTAACAACAAAACCCAGTATATGTACATTTACCTATAATAGAATTATTATCTGCTCCGAATGCACATAAACACGGTGGATCACCAGGAACTTGAAATTTACAAAAACTCCAATTGGAACTAAAATATTTTGGAAGAAAAGAAGCGGCCGCTAAACTGGATTGTTTGTTTAATTTTGGATTTTCAATTGAAAAAATGTGAACCGTTCCATGGTCACTTGATACACACAGATAGGATGAGTCATGGTTGAAATTAATGCTGAAACAGATTTTTTTTTTTTTTAATGATGTCCAGAATGATAGTACTCAGACTATCATCGTCAGGCTGATGTTGACTCTATGATGTCCATAGTAGAAGTGAGGGTATCAGAATATGTGAGATGTTATTATTTGTGAGGATCGTGCAAGTTCTGATATATTCATGTGTTGTTTCCCACATCACTTTTGTAGTTAATAGAGCATGGATTTTGATTTATATGGAAAGCCTCCAGGATTTTTCTTTTTTTATAATGCTTTTCGTTATCGATTATCTTAGCCTCATCAAATAAAGAGAATCGTAAAATTTATTATTTTACGATTCTCTTTTTTAAAATATTTATACAGAATAACGTGAATGAACTGTGTGAAAAATATGAACTCGAAATATTGATACTTATTAAGACAGCCTCAATAGCACAGTTGGTGGAGGCAGTGAATTCATAACTAGGGTGACAATAGATCTAAATAAAGGTCGCAGTGATAGTTGCAATCAGTCTCATATTGATACTTATAAAATGCAAAGCCCAGTTGGTATACTGACTGACTGATACTAAACCTAACTCCACGATGACTAAAACAGAAAGACTGGAAATTTAGCGCACACATTCCTTTTAATATGTAGATACGTAATAAGGAAAAACTCAAATGTTCTTTTATTTTTTACAGGCAAACTAAACGGGATAACGAAAAATGACCGAGAATGGACCCCCCCCCCCATTTCACTACAGGTTTATGTACCATCAAAGAATCGAATTTGAAAAGATTTAATGTCAAAATCTCAAAAATGTTGTTGAATTTCATAGCCACGGGCAAACAGTTAGTCACATATAATAAATTTTTTCAGGAAACTTATTTTTTTTTTTTTTTAATTTGGCTTAATGTCTCATTAACCTCTATTTGTCATTCAAGACGAGGGTTTTACCCTCCATTCGCTGGAAACTTGCAAACCAGCTTCCCACATTGATTTCATCCAGCCTGGGTTGCCATTGACGCTGGTTTTCAGGTTCGTCTCTGATTTTAACTTCTTGGAAGGTTAAAGAAAGGGGACAATCGTAAATGAACGTTTTCCATTTTAATATCGGCTAGTGTTTTAAATTAGTTTTCAAATCAGCCCAAAATCTAAATTTCAAAAAATTTGGGCTCATTCGAACTTGAAATTAGCTCCAATAATAATCTGAAGAGGCTTCAATCAATCAATAGTGCTATCATCATTTACTTACAGTGGTAGCCAGACGTATGAGACTGCAGCTCTATTGTCATATTACACCTAATTTTGGAGGATAATAACTTTCATGGGCTCCCAGAACCATTTTTATATTACAGTGATTGACCACTGTAATATAATTACGTCAGTAACGTAAACATAATTAGGTTAGGTACAGCTGTTACTTTTTTGTTTAGGCCTTAGTTTGGCAGTTATCGCTAAAAACGTGATTTTATTTTTTTGATAAGCTCATAAAAATAACTCGTTTAAAAATGGTCCGATTTTCAAAAATTAAAATGATCTAAAAAGATAATCTTAAGCTGTATTTATTTAGTTCACACATTGACTTGCTCCGAATCAATGTAACAAAATGGCGACCATATGAAATTTTCAAATTTGATTTTCTCGTAAACCACCCCATGGATTATTAATTTTTTTTTTTTATCTCATTTTTGTTTTTAAAAATGCTTTGAAATTGAAAATTTCAAATGGCCGCCATTTTGTTACATTGATTCGGAGCAAGTCAATGTGTAAAACTCTTAATAAATGCTGCTTAAAATTAGCTTTTCAGTTCATTTTAATTTTTGAAAATTGGACCATTTTTATAAGAGTTATGAGCTCATCAAAAAAAATCACGTTTTTAGCGATAACTGTCATACTAAGGCCTAAACAAAAAAGTAACAGCCGTAAAAAAGTGATTCTTTTTTCATGTTCTACAATTCCTATTACCTTGATACAAACAACCTGAATCACCCTGTATATCACAATCCCAAGAATCACCAATATTTCACTATGGAAGTTAGTAAGTCATATTTGGATTGGAAAAAAATACGACGAACGAAAGAGACCTCTGTCTCTTTCGTCCCTCCACACTTAGAAAATAATATTTATTCTTACCAATAGATAGATGCTGTGTTAGCACCTCTCCTTAATTCACTCAATTTTTGTCCTGTAGCTGTATCAAATACTCTTATAAGAGTACCTTTATAAGAAGCTGTAGCTAGTCGAGTACCATGTTGATTTAAACAAATGCAAGACAGTGGTGCTTCGTGTGCAGACACATCTAAGGGGGGACGTTCTGTATTGGCTAGGTCAACTAATTGGACATGGCCAGTTTTACGTCCAGGAAATGCTAAAAGTGAGTTATTACTATTTGGACAGAGGACACATAAACCTGAAAAAACGAACAACGTGAAAATCTTACAATTATATAGAGACGAAGAGGATAAGAGATTTTTTTTAAATTATTAAATTGGTTGCATGTGTCTATTGAGACTTCAATTATCATTGCGACCTTTACCTTAGATCTATTGTGACCAGCGGAGGGATGGAGTTAGATTCAAACCAATAGCCTCCTTGTTACGAATTCAACCCCTCAACCAACTGAGCCACTAAGGCTGTGGCCAAGAGAATTAAACACAAAAATTAATCAATGCGGAAAAACACCGGGCAATGGTTTTAATCTTTTCAGATATGTCTCAATATGAATATCCTAAGTTTTTCCTCTCCAAGCTAAAGGTGAGGTGTGGTGAGGGTAAATGTGCCCGGAAAATTGTAGAAACCATTTTTTGATTAATTGTGCTGTTTTAGGAGTTACTTCACCAGCTGTTCACCCATGTTTCGCTACGATTCTTATAAGCAATTGGGTTGAGAGGTAGGTAGGAGAAAGAATGGATTCTTGTCCAACCTGTAGCCTAAATGGGCCTTATATGTGTCGCCAGAGAGTTTAAAAGCATGGCCGCTCTGAATGGTTAGTATTTTTTAAATCCTATGTTGAGAGATCCCGGTTTTGAACTTGTAACCATGGAATGGATGATGACAATTTTGCAAACTATGTCTTAACTTAAGGAGTAAAGGGCCTTACTCACTTTGAGTTGATATGTTATCACGACAAAATTTAAAATATCGGATGGTGACCTACCGAATTTGATCAGTAAATTGGAAATTCGGTCATAACTCGAAAAAAGTTTTAACATTTTTTGGTTCTGATAATTTTCTTGGGGTCGTAGATTATGATTTGGGGAGGGGTCCATCAATTTTTTGATATCTGCTATCGTTTGGGCTGTGGTATTGGAACAGACAACCCATACCTCACATACATAGGTACACACAGATCTGTTTTATATATCTGTATTTAGGGCAATCTTTTTTTATCGTTTGATTGATCCTAGCTCTACTTTTATTAAAGGTAAATTTTAATGCTAGAAATGAGTGAAAGAGAAACCCGGTAAAAATCAGCCGCTCCATAGATGCAATATACGAGGGATGTCGCTGTCAAAACGAAAGGTAGACGATCTTTGCTCGGAAAAAAATTTCGAGTGGACTTACAAGCAACTCTTTTCTTCTCGTTAGAAACAAGTTAAAATGAGGTTACTGAAAAGTTTTGTTGGCCCTTGGCTGGAATTGTAATAGTATGCGTTCCTGTTGCGTAAAGCTAACCATCAAAGGACAGACTTGGTATGTAGAACCGATTGGTTCTACGTACCAAGTTCATTTGAGATTTTTGTTCGACCAAAGATCACCCACACTGAAGTCCTGTTACTGGTAGTGATATTCTTTGGTTGCAGTTAGTAAACTCCTAGTTGTCCTGGAACATAGACCCAACCATCATGAGGATTGAAGATACTCTCTAATGGTCTATGGAGGCGTCTACACTAACCTACCTTTCGGATTAGGATTTGTTTCAAAGACGTGCAACTGTTGAGGAGATTGTATAAAGGTATAAACTTTAATGACTCCTTCCAGAATAACGACTATGCGATCTCGTCGCAGTCGGACGCCTTTCACAGGTGCATTAAATTCTAAACATATAACAGCTTGTTTCTTTAAATCGTCCCAAATCATTACCCTGTTAGGAGGATATTTTGGATGTGTGCCTCCACCTTAAAAAAAGAAAAAAACCCAATCAAAATTAAAGTTTACCAGTTAAAAATACTAGCCGATCTCATAGAATCTTGGTCCGCAAGTTGTAGGTTCGAATCCCAGCCTGAGCGGACATTTTCTAATTCATTCTCATTTTTAGAATGGCATGACTGAAAAAGGGAGTGCCCTGAAGTAATGCGAAAAATACTAAAAGATAATTTTATTGTCCAAAGGCTTCACTAATTCCAATCCAATTATGACTTTCTAAAAAAATAAAAAATAATAATTGAGATTGTGAGAAGTTACTTGAGGGTGACATCCTCAAGGGCCGAGTCCACCTAAACTGATGGTATAAAATAATACAGAAAGCAGTTTTGTAATATCATTGTGTTTTGTCACTCATTTTCCAGTGTTACTGACGCAATTATATTGCAGTTATTGACATGTTTCTGGAGACTCATCAGCGTTCAAGAATATGATTAAGGCAAACAAAAACTTTAGCAGCAGATCACTCATTTAGAGCTGCAGTTTCATAAATCTGGCTACCATCAAACACGATTATGCCACAAATAATTAGAATGAATGATAATTGCCCAACATCAGAAAAGAGCTGGCCACAGATGTGTATTGAACTGTGTATTTTTCATCCGAGAAGCATGTGAATATTTTTGGGGAATTTGTCAAATCGGAGCAAGTAATTTTTTCATAAAATAGCAATTCAGATACATGGGCTTCAGAAATAACAAATAACATTAGTCACACTTTCCTTGTACTCCATATTTATGGTATAAGAGTAAATTTTCGGGACCGTTGTGGGCCTCACGATTTGTCATCTCTAGTTTGACATGCCTGTCCTACAGTTTATCACTTTCAGATAGACGAATGAAACTTACCCACTAAGGCTAAATAATTACATCTGAATAACATTTCAACATGGCCTAGTCCCCCATCAGTAAAATCTTGTTTTTCTTTTTCTTTCAGCGGATCGCAATTGTAAATTCTGAAACCGTCTTCCATTCCACATGCGAAACATCCTAAAATAAAAATGTGAGACATAAGTAACTAACTGCGTTTGCGTCTTTTCTGTTGCTGAAGAAATCCTTTTTGGCCAAAATTAAAAAAAAAAATTAAAAAATCTTTTCTTCCCAAATGACAGAAAATCTATTATAACGAACCTAGGGAGAGTGAATGTTATATTTTTCGTGAAGGTTTTGAGTATAGTTTTTTTGGGGGACGTCATTGTAAAAATAAAAAGCGTAAAATCGCTGGAAACTTTCTTACAATGACATCAGATACTTACAATGACATAATCTAGCCTGAGTTTGGCCACGAATAGCCTGTATAAGGAGGTTCAAACCAGGGCTGCGGAGCCGTCGATAAAAACTCTGGCTCCGGCTCCTCTTTATAAGAAAAAGGGGTTGCAGCTCCTTTATATAAAATCACATGGCTCCTTAGCTCCGCAGCCCTGGTTCGAACTTACGTGGTTATCATCAAGTAAAACCTCGCTCGACATTGCTTTCCTTCAGTGATCTTACGGTATCTGACGTATTTAACGTGCCACTGACGCTGCCTATCAAAACTTTCTGTTGTACATTTTTACGGTTTTTACGCTGATCCAGATGATTTCTTATGATTTTCAATTCTCCCACCGGTAAATGTGTATTTTAGGGTAACTTTTCAAAAGTGGTCGAAAAAAAAGAGAGGCATGGCCGTAAAAACGTTTCCTAACCTCTCAATTTTTTAAGCCAAGGTCTGTTACGGCTCCCTTAACCCAATATTAGAAGCGTTTACGAATTGTGGCTAATTTTCATAGTTAAGTCCGTATAACGTGAANAAAAAAAAAAAAAAAAAAAAAAAAAAAAAAAAAAAATGAGAAATTAAAATTTTAATTGTGGCAAAGCAAAGCGTAAACCTGCCAGTCGGTCTATAATCAATGAAGTAGAACATCTATGTTGTACAAACCTTGGTCTTGATTAAATCCGGCGTAAAGCAAACCATTTCTGAATATATTTGATCCACCAATATTCATTATTTCTTCAAAAAATTTAAATTCTAACACAGAAGCAACATTTGACAAATGTTAAATAAATAGGTGGTACTAATTTGCAAAATACAACACTTTCCTTCACTTTCTTCTTAATCTGATAATGTTATTAGTGTTTACTACAAATAATCAAAATTAATCTGCATCAGCAAAAATATTTTATACTTTATGACTTTAATGAGGTAAGTATAAGAATGAGCAATTTTTCAAATTAATTTCAGACGAAATCATCACCCTTATATCAAAGCTAAAAACGAACCAACCATTTCAAGTTTCAAGATACATAATAATTTAATGGGCCAAATTCAGCTTTTATTTTAAATTTTAACTGTTTCCACCACTGGTTTCCACAAATTTTCACTTTCACAGTTTTCACTTTTTCTGATAAAGAATAGAAGATAAATATTATATAGGTAGGTATTTGGCTCTTTTATCTATTATGAATATGAAAAAGAAGAGTGTGGCATATCACAGAGAATCCTGGACAAGAAACGAGGGATTTTCAAACACGCGGGATTTTTCCCATTTGCGGCTTGACTTTTTATATTTACAATTTGCTATTCTTGAAAAGTAAATTCTCAAGTTAAAAGTTTAATTTAAATAAATTACCTTTGTATTAATTGTTTTTTATTTTAATACATATTTAATTGTTTCGCTCTGTAATGTTCAATATTGATTTTGATTTGTGAATAAAGTGAATGTTGTGATAAAACTTGATATGGATATGCTCTATCTGAAGGGAAAACTCTGATGAAAAACATTTTTACATTCTGGAAAAGGACTTTTCAATATTAGTACGACACTTTTTGAAAGTGATTAAAAAGGGGAAAACTATCAAGGAAATATTATATTTTCAACTTTTTATGTTTACTTGTTATCTTTTTTAACATATTTTAACCCAACTAGACAGGTTAGGAAACGTTTTTATAGCCATACCATGATGCGCAATCTTGCTTGAGCACGACACTTTTTGAAGGTGGTTAAAAAGGTGAAAAATATTAAGGAAATATATTTTTATTTTTAACTTTTAACTTGCGAGATTAAATCTTCTTAAGCTTGGATTTTTGATGGAACCGACCCCCCAGGAGAGCACGGCTCCTATTTAGAAAGTTCAATATTTTACTCAAGGATATTACTTTTTTTTACTGCGGAACACCTTCGTATTAAATTTCATCTTTCTTGCACATTCCGAAATAATACATCTCAATCCGATTTTTCGGTGGTGAAAACCGGCCATGAATCTGTCAGATACCGGAAAATTTCATTTTTTATGGGGTCCATTTTCGGTCATTTTTTGTTATCTCCTTTAGTTTGCCCACGTCTTTTTGGTCTTTTTGGGAGGTAACTTGTTTCCACTTGAAATTTTCCTTTTTTCCTTTCTTATTACGCACTTACATAATAACTGGGATCTGTGTGCCAAATTTCAAGTCTCTAGGTTTAGTCATTGTGGAGCTACGTTGATTATCATTCAGTCAGATAATCAGCATACCAACTGGGGCTTTGCGTTTTACAAGAAGTATATAGAATTATAGAAAGAAGATAAAAAGTGGAAAAATAAAGTATATCCCGGGATTAAAAGTGGTGGGATTTTGATTCTCTGTGATATGCTGCACCCGAAATATACTGAGTGCGGCATATGACAGAGCATCCTGGACAAAAAAAATCCCTCTTTCCCAAATTCACCACTTTTAGGCCCATGATATTCTTAACATTTTCCCCCTTTTTAATCACTTTCAATCGTGCTCAAGCAAGATTGCTCATCAAGGTATGGCCGTAAAAACGTTTCCTAACCTGTCTGGAGGGGTTAAAATATGTCAATAAAGTTAACAAGTAAACATAAAAAGTTAAAAACAAAACAAAAGAGGCGGCCAGAAAGACGGAGAGATATTGCAAATTGCAAGCCGCAAATGGGAAAAATCCCGCGTGTCAGAAAATCCCTCGTTTCTTGTCCAGGATTCTCTGGCAGGTGTCGTTTTTCGAAATATAAAATATAAATTAGAAAAAATCGATATTCGAGTACTCGATCGTTTAATGAATTAGATCGATCATTATCTATAAACAGCAAAACTGCACATTGTTTTTTCCATTATATTCAATGTTCAATGGTTTTTTCACTTTTCTTCATATCTGAATAGACCGAACCGAACGGAGTTAGGTTTATTTTTAATTTTAACACATAATATTTTTCTTTAAAACTTGAAACGTATGTTTAAAGGAAATTTTTATTCAAATATTTGCACAGACGTTTTTAAAATATTTCGTTCGGTTAACAAAAAATGCCTCATTTAACCGAAATTGGAAGTTATTATCAATCCATAAATTTCTCCCACCTGCAAACAATTGCTAACTTCATCTGGGTTCATTGTTTATTATTTTCATTATCAGAAATAAAAAACTTCTTTTTTGATCTGATTAATCTTAAGTTAAAACTTTAAAAGCTACAGAGTTTATTATATAAATAAATAATTAATGTTGATCAGAAATTGGGATAGATAATATTTTGGAATGATAAATTTTCCACATTCTAAATTCTAACGTCAAATACAATGTAAGTGCTAAAATTGAGGTCATTGCCCTAATATGGATCCTAATTATCTAGGAATGTAGGGTAGTTTTAGAGAGTTGTAAGTTCACTATTTATTGGAAACCCATAAAATGTTTTTTCTAATATTATTCTTTTGAGAATCAAATGGAAAGCTATAGATTGTAAATCAATTGTGGTCTTGTAATCATTATACTCATTTTTTCAGTCATTCACAACAGTACTTTTTAATAACGTTCAGGGACGGAAACACGATCAAAGCTAAAACTGAATATCACTATCGGAAGTAGAATGAATGATAAGTATGGAAGTTACACTTATAGTAAATGACCTTAATGAAATCAACTGTTCTCGGATGGTTGGTTTGACGTATCAGGGCAACATTTATCTGGCCAAAGACCATCAATACAGCAATGCAAACCAAAAGAAGACCACATCGTCTCATAGCTATGCTCTTAATTTTTTGATGAAAGAAAATTGTACAGCAATGCAAACCAAAAGAGGACCCACATCTAGTCACAGAAAAAGAAAATATTATCAATATCATTGATTTTAGCCTCCTTTGGTTCAAGAATTGTTGCTACAACAAACTAAAATGAAATCTACTGAATTATCTACGAGCACTTAATTAGCTCTACTATACCAGATAATTCTACCAAAATAAATTAATACATTATTCTATATTCTTGATTGGGTGGAACCTAGTTTGTTACTTTAACTGTTACTTCAGCAGTGATGTTCCCCCTTTGTATCCGCTACTGATAACGCGTAGTACTTTCTAATAAAACCATTAAACCAAGAGTTTCTTCTTTGGTCCCTACCTATAATTTAATAATTTTGTGTTTACTAGGAGGTAATAAAATAAAATGACTATTTTATTAAATTTTATTTGTCAGGCTATACTTATTTATATTTATTGAAACTTTCTCCCAATTTTAATTTCAGAAAACACTCTGAATGTGTTACATGCAAATATGGAAGGATCTTCTCAGCAAAATAAATCGACAGAGGTATGTTATTTGTTGGTTTACTTATTTTTTTGCATTACGTCAGGGAACTCCTTTTTGCAGACATGACGTTCCCAAAAGGAGAAAAATCGATTGGAATTATTTTCACGAAATTATAAGCAAGGTACAGATCCGACTTTCTTCTGCTAATCGGAAAATATCTAGTGATTTTGTACACCCTTTATTTACAAACCGTTAGCCATGTGCTGATTATATTGCTGTTGTTGTAGCAGCAATCACAGACTAAAAAGTACAAAAAGTCATTTTTATACTATATATTTTTTCTTCTTCTTCATCACAGATGCTCTTTATCGTGGGGACTCTCACTACACAGATCTCACCTGCCCCAATGGTTGGGTCCTGTCCGAGGAGATATGAATTCAGACCTCTTGAGTATCCCGAGCGGAGTTGGGCCAACTTGGATCTGATTTTTCTAAACAACATCTTCTCCTCGTCTGAAACCTCAGGAGGTCAACAGTGCAGTACTTTGTTGTATTTATAGTTATGTGATGTGTTGGCAACTGCCCTAGTGTGAACTTCTTTAATAATCTTCTTGACTAGAGGTTTATCTATTTGTGTTGTGACAACATCTTCTCCTCATCTGAAACCTCAGGAGGTCAACAATGCAGTACTTTGTTGTATTTATAGTTATGTGATGTGTTGGCAACTGTCCTAGTGTGAACTTATTTAGTAAACTTCCTGACTAGAGGTTTATCCATTTGTGTTGTGAGGAGATCAGTTATCGTGGATTTCAAATAAGATTCTGTCTTCCTAATAGTATGTGGTGGTCGTATTCCATTGACTAGGTTATTGAAGGGATGACTAGAAAGTTGACTAGAAATTAAAAATTGTTCACACAGCATCATATTGTGTTTTTCACAATGAGGATCTTGGTTTGTGTATGTAAGTGATCCCCGTATGGCATAAGTAGGCAGCCAGTGGAGATTCGCAAGGCAGCGTTTTGGCAGGTCTGCAGTCTTTTCCAATGTGATTCGCATAGCTGGGGGGACCAGATTGAGGCCGCATAATTGAGAAGAAGTCGGCTGATTTGCTTTATATCCCGATTATATTCGAATTTATTGTTTCAGTGTACAGATAGTGCCAGTATTAAGGACATAAAGTTAAATATGAGTCTTAATCATGAAGACGAAAGCAATAACTTCGAAATGAATGACATGGCGGAAGAACTAGCCAAACTTAGATCCCAATTTAGAAATATGTTAACTGTGTTAAAAACCCAACAGAATACTATGAAAGTAGCAGTGAAAGCCATGATAGCTTCTAAAAAAGGTGAGTTAAAAATTTATTGGATAGCGTCCTTACATATTAGATCATTTTATATGCTCGATTAGTTCTACGTTCTAAGTTTGGGAGCGATTGGTTCTACGTATCAAGTCAATTTTTTTCCCGGGCGACAACCCCCTGTTTGTTTCGAGTATTGAACGATCGATTTCAACTGGGTTACTCCATATACTGCTACTTAGATCTGGCATCATATCTTTAGTAAAAGTGGAGCTAGTATCAATCATAAAAAAAAGCAGATATGTAGATCACAATAAGAACATTTATTTCTATACAAACCTTATAACCTGTCTAGAATATAATATTCTGGAGTTACCCTTTTGAGACCTTTGCCCTGTCTGGTGTCAAAACAGCGTGAATGTTGTCGAAAAAGTTAAGAACAGGATTGAAAAGTATGTTATCGACAGTTTAGGTGTCATTATTATGTGGTGAATATTATTTCAAATTCTTCAATAGCACTGCACAACCAATCTTTGGAATTTTATATAAGCATGCCTGAAAGTTGTCGTGCTTATCTGTAAGCGGTGATTTACCAAGTCAAAATATTTTTTTTTCCCAACAAGATAGTTGTCCGGAAAATAAGCTCAATTTCACCTACAATAGTCCCGGAATTTTAGATGAAAAAACGAGTTAAAAAAACATAAAATTGATAGTTCTAAATTTTGCTAAAAATGTTAGCTTGCACCTCCCTCATCAACATTATGAAAAGTCCCGAGGAGGGAAAGTTGCAAACCATACACCAAATTGATTTTTATCGTCTGCCATCTTGAATTTTATGTATTTTTTTTAATTTTTTTACATATATCTCGAGAACGGTTAAGTTTATTGCATTATTTTATCAGACTTCAATGAACGACAATTTAATTTTCAACAAGATTAGTTCAATACATTTTTGTTTTATCTATGACTGTTTTCGAGATATAGAGATAGTTCAGGAAATGTAAATTTACCAATAGGTTAAAAAAAAATATCCGGTCCACTGCAGGAAAAGTAAATTATTAAACCAATGTGCTCAGCGTTGGCAAAGTTTTTCTATTCGAATATTCAATTTTTTTTTTCAGATAAGGACACCCTTTGCACCAATTGTAATCAATCACGTCGTCAATTACGAGACCGAACTTACAAAGTAAACAAAACGCCACTCCAGGAAATCGAAATTATTGACGATGATTTTGAAGATGCAAACGATGTCCATATTTGTCCTCTTTGTAAACACGTGGAGAAAGATTTGTCACGTGCAGATTTATTTTTGGAACACGTGTATAGTCATTTTCAGGAATGTGATGAGCCTCAGAATGGATTGGAAGAGAGTTCTGTATTTAATCATTTCAATTCATGACGAGGATTATGTTGGTACTGACATTGGTATATTATGGATTGCTAATGGATAGGCATACCAGAAATACGTCTTCACACTTTAAATATGAATGAAAATAAAGCAATGACATGGAATCATTGTAATTTTTTTTGTGATGAGAGGGAAAAATTGAAATCGAGAAAAACTCAATTAGTTGCTGGACAGTCCCATAAAAGGAAATCGATCTCAAATATAATGATTAAGAATTAATTGAAGAATAGTTAGAAAAATTTTTTTGCGTGACGATTACAATGGTTCATTATTGAAAAACCAGAAATGTCGATTCAGATTTTAATTAACTAAATAAAATATTAAACTTCGTGTCTTCTTTGATAGAGTTCATATCATTCTATTATAACTCTGGTCTCGCTATGACAGACTGAGTACTTTAATCTCAACATCTTTTTTTTTTACTTTAAAAAACACAACCGTTAATTATCTCATCTTTTTTTGGCTTTATTTAACAACTTACAGCTTTCTCAAAAATATAAGCTCAACCACCGAAAAATTGGTGCGATGGATTTTTTTAACTTTCAATTAATTCCATAATTTTTGCTTTAAAAAGCCTGCGAGTGTTTCCGCATTTTTCACATCGGTAGGCAGCGCATGCCAAAGGCGCCGGTCACTAAGGTGAAGACACTAAACGTAACACGTTGATAGGAAAAAAATCAAATATTTCGCGTAGATAATATTTTGTATACCAATAAAAACTAAATGATTATTATTATTTTTCATTTAACTGAATTAGTTATCGAACTCTGACTCTACATTGTCAATTTTTTAATCCAATAATGCTGATGCAACCTGGTGCTGAATTTGTCTGATATTAAGAAAAATCAATTTTCCTAAGTCCAACTTTATTGTTAGACGGAAAATACTTTATTCTGGGGGATAAGTGGCTCACTCTCAATAATCATAAGACGCGACGGTACAATTTTTGTATTGTTAAGTTGTTTATGTATTATGGTTTATACTAAGGAGAAAAAACGCAATATTTAAATATATAAAAGTGATACTATATAAATGTATATTTCTTTGTTATTATGGTACAATTGTTATTAATGGACATCACAACAATATCTAACATGGAAATTTCTTTCGACTTCATTAATATATAGATTTATATTACATTTTTAAAAAAAAAAAGTTATGTCCCGGAACCGCTTTCGTATTACTTCAGGGCACTCGTTTTACAGCCAAGTCATTCGGGAACAAGAAAATTCTATCAGAATATTTTCGTTCGGGGCGGAATTCGGACTCACAACCCCCGTACCAAGGGTCAATGGCCTTAACAAGTCGGCCTTGGAGATCGGCAGATTTATATTATACCTGGAGGCGCATGGTTCTGGTGCCAAAATGTTCGTTCACCTTCAACTTGAAATAACTCCGACCCTGTTTTGAGTACAAATCTCTTATGAATCTCAAAATAATTTCATTTATTTCACAATTCAAAAGTGTTCTATAAAAGGGTTTGTTCTATTTAAGATTTCTGTTGCAGTGACCAAAGGTTTTTATAGCCAGTAGCTCTACCAATACTAAAGATTTAAACCCATGCTATTGTGGTGGTGATTAAATTCAAACTTTTCCAAGCTTGAACCTTGTAATTTTTTAATGTTCTATTTCGTCTTCTTTATAATATCTCTAAATTGAAATGATTGCAAAGGTCTCAATTTGGCATCATTTAAAGTTCCATTCAACCATTTTTCAATTGATTGTTCATTCTCAAGCGTCCATTTGAGTTTCTCTGCCGAATATTTAATGGATGACTCTACGATTGCCGTTTCTACAGGATTTAAGGAAGGCTTTTTTGTTTCGAAAAGTTTTTTAATTTCATCATATGTGGTTTGATTTGTGCCTGAAATTGAAATGAAAATTAGATTCATAAATCAATAATAGCATGATCGTTTCCGATGGTATCCGGATGGATGTAACTGCAGTTCTAAAAAATCTGTCGTGAATATCGCACGACTTTCCTTATCTATAAAATCTGTCGTGAATATCGCACGACTTTCCTTATATAAAAGAAGAAGAAAGTAGTGAAATGGGCTAAAATTTTCGATGTGGAATTTTCAATGCCAAAACACGTTTTGAAGTCCCCAGAGCGGAAATACAATTATATATTACAATTTCTGATATGTTACACTTCAACCTAAATTGTATTTTTCAATTTCTTATATGAAATTGATATGACTAGGCACCAAATTTCAAGTTCTAGCTATTACCGTTCTCATATTAAGCAGGATATGCGAAAAACGGCAAAAAGCGGCTTAAACCGTCAACGGTTTATTTGATTTCCACTAAAAGCTTATTTTGCCGTTCATGGGATAAAACCAAATTTCAAGTCTCTAGCACTTGCCGTTCTTGAGATATCTTGTTCACAGACAGACACATACGGACCAATGGCTGAAACTTGATATTTGGACTCTGGGGACCCCGAAACGTGTTTTGGCATTGAAAACTCGACATCGAAAATGTCAGCCCATTACAATACTTTCCTTTTTATTAGTTTTTTCAATTGTCTTCATACCCTAGGGTAATTTGAGGGGAATGACAATTTTAACATTCGAGAATACTGTTTTACTAGTTATTCTGTGAACTTTAGACCTCGTTCACCGAAAATAGCTACTATTTGGTCCGATGTTGTCAAATCATGAACCTTTGAAATGGATCACTGAAAATATGTCTACCGCCAAAATTTGATATTTTTGGTTTCAAGATACGTCGAATCCAAAAATCGAATAAAAAATCCGTTCGTTCCCCGTAAATGTTTTTTTTTGGCGTTTACCAATTTTGAACAAATTTGGTACGAGTATGCGGGTCTCATTTTGAGTCTAAATGGTCCTCAAAACTTTCATTGTTCTATAAGATTGAGGGTTGTGTAGAAAAGAATCTGTTTATTAACACTAGTTGTTATAAGGGCCCACCTTGACTAAACGCTATGCGAAGATAATATTCCCACATATTTTGAGATAGATTTCCTTTCAATATATCCCAATTTTTCTCTAAGAATACGAACAGCGTAGAATGTGCGCCAGGATTCTGAGTGCCCATTGATTGCAATAGAATGAATTTATCTTCTTCAGTGAAATATTTTGAACTGGTTTCATTAATGAAAGTTAGGTTGAGTAATCTGAGGAAGAAGAAAAATGTATGGCAGTCAGTGGCGGGGCAAGTAATGTTGAGGTCCCTCCACAAAATTTTACTAGGGGCCCCTCCACAATTTTTTCCCCAGTTCTAACCTCTCTCAAATTTTGGGGGGAAGGGGTATGACAACTTTAACCAAGCATAACTCTATGGCACCAAATATTTTAAACGCATACATAGTTTGAAACACTAGGGGCCTCGTAGAAATTCCTGAGGGTTATTCAAGTTATACAGTTATACATAAAGGGCCACCGAAAAACTTTACATGGGGTCTATGATGGGCACTGGCATATGCTCTTATTGTTCTGAAAGGTAATTAAAGATACATGGCCTAAATGGCCCCTATAGGACTTCTCTTTGTGTCCATCAGGGTTAGATGTTACTAAGAATTCTTACTATACCTAAAGAACGTAAGTGGCCCCGACTTTTTAACTTTTATCGTTTCAGGAGGCCACTTCGGGACCACCAAATTGTCTAAGTAGATGCTTCCGACTTAACTGGTGTCAATCATAGTAGCCAAATAATTGTGTAAGATTTTATGTTTATTTTTAACTGCCAATTAGGATAAAATTCCATGTTTGTGTCGTCCAGGAATCTAGCCCGTGCCTCACTTTTCACAATTCAGAGCATCTTCTTATTACACCACCAAACTGTGTTAGATGTTTTTGTGTATTATTTTCAGTACAAAAGGTCTGTACACATACCCTGAAATAAACACCCATCCCTAAAATTTTATATTTTTTAAAGTAAATAATATATATATTTGTTTCTTATTTATGTGAACCGGACTTTGTATATAAATGGAGTCGATACGTAATATTTTTATATTTTACCTTTTTTTTTATCATCGTACCTTTCTAATTTTTCAAAATCTTGTGGGCATCCCGACACAGTTTTCAATAAAAATATTTTTTCACTTTGAGTTCTATTTTCTGCTGGAAAATTAATAAATCGATCTATAGCAAAATTCCATTCATCTAAAGTCCCCCAGGCAAATACAGTACACAAGTGACTACTATCAACTGGCATTCCAATGTCTGGTGATACATCTTTGGTCCATATTTGAAAGTTAGTTCTTGCTTCTGCTATACATGGTTCATAGCCGGATGCACATAGGATATGTTTCGTTTTAGCTCTGAAGTCAGATTTTAATAATGATTCATTTGGATTTGGTGCACCTAATGCATCGTAGACAGGTTGAACCAGATTTCGGATGTAGTCCTGAAAAGGGGAAAAATGTGGTTTTACGACTCACTGACTGATAAATAATAATCAACGTGGCTTTTTTTTTTATAAAAAAGTTATGACTCGGAACCCCTTATGCATCAATCAAAGTAGCCCAACGATGGCTAAATGTAGAAATTTGAATTTTGGAGCACACATATTTTCCTTTTAAAGAGGCCCTATATGGCCAATTAGAGAGGCTCTTGATCAAATAGTAGTGTCAATTGATTGGCGCGTGTTTCGTTCAATGAAATGACATACATACCAAATTTCAAGTTAGCCAGCGTCTATGGCACGTTGAATACACCAGTTCCCGTTAGATCACCGAAGTTAAGCAAAAGTTTCTAGCTCTTGATATATCTTATCATAGACAGACACAAACTCACAAACACGGGCTAATGGCTGAAACTGGAGATTTGGGCTGTGGGGACTTCAAAACTCGTTTCCGCAATCAAAACACGACATCGAAATTTTAAGCCCAGTCAATATTTTTCTTTTTATAGTAGCATCATCAAGTTAACTGGTCTTCCATATTGGTTCAATACAATTTGTGTTGACTTTTGTCTATTTTCTCCAGTACTAGAATACCTTGTATAATCTTTTGTCATGTTAATACCGAAGCGTAGCTTATCGCATAGTTTTACACCATCAGCCCAGGTGGACTCGGGCCTTGAGGACGTCAGCCCTCAATAGATATCTTTATGGGATATCTTTGTATATTCTGTATTCCCCTTTTGTTAGAGAGCCGACAAAATATCTTTGTACCCCATAAAAAATACCCTTCGGATTTTTTTATAGTACCTATGAGGAAAGTAAAAATTATCAGTGGTCACTGCACTAGTCTTGCACTCGGGAGACCCGGGTTCGAATCCTGGCGGGGCAATAATTTGTCATTGTGCTTCAGATGTTTTCGGGGCCCACTCAGCCTCTTGAGGACAATGAGTAGCTATAAAGATATATGTTCATAGCGATCCGGTACTTTGAAAAACTTTTAGTAATTGGATAGTGATTGATATTGGAGAAATCCTACAATGCTGCAGTGAGCACCAAAGTTGTGACATAATAACACAAAGAAATAGCATTTATTTATTTATATTTTAAAAGTTTTCAGAGAGGAGATAGTTTGGTCCATTCTCCTGACTACCACCCGCCAACCCACCATTTAAGGGTTCTGGAACCGTTGGGGAGTGTCCGACAACCCTTTTTAACCAATTTTACCCAATAAGAGAGCTTACAAAACGTTTATAAGGTCATGCCTCTATTGCGTATGTACAACCGTCCAACATAGATCCATGATGGCCAGTAAAAAGCGAGTTTAAAAATCCTAACAAAAAAAAAATCACGAGTTTTTTTTTTTTATTTGGTTGAACGTCTCTTTAACATCTATTGGTCATTTGAGACGGAGGTTTCACCCTCCATTCGCTGGAAACATGCAAATCAGCTACCCAAATTAACCTCACCCAGCCTGGGTTGGGCCGGAAAAAAGCCAGCATTTAGAGGGCTCGAACCCACGCGGACAACTACATGGTACAACCTCGCTCGACGTTACTTAACTTCAATGATCTAACAGGAACTGGTGTATTCAACGTGCTATAGACGCTGGCTGAATCCCGAGTTTAAAAGCGAGTTTAAGTAACTTACATCAAACAATTTGGCAACATTAGTTCCTATGAACTGTTTTCTCATTTGTTCTGCCAATGGGTAGAACGTCCTCCAAACAGTTGGCTCCTGCTCTTTTCTTAACATGTGGGTCATGTTGAGAGCTACAGTATAATTGAGACGACCAATAAGTGCCAATGATAAGGAATCATGAAGAACTTGTATTCGGATAGATTCGGGTAACTTCGTTGCTTTTTGTGATAACAAATACCAATTTTGTATATCATAATTGACTATGAATGGACCTAAGGAGAAAATATACGCTCGTGTTATTCATTTTAACTGGTTGTATAATACAGGGGACTGCAGGCCCGTATCCAGGGCAGGGTTTTAAGGGTTCAAACCTCCCCCACTCTGGAAAAGTTTTAATTTTTCCTATAATCCCTATATGGTAAAATTCCCTATACATGAAAACCACCCCGGAAATAAAACCCTTAGATGACCCCTCCGCCTACAGGAGATCCCTCAGAAGGTCGACTTTAAAATCTTAAAAAAGAATACCCATTTTGTATTAGGTTTTTGAAACGTAAAAGAAATTGTGAATAGTTAAAGAATCATGAGGGGGTCTGTACTTAAAACAGGGCCGGAGTTATTCCAAGTTTAATTTGAGCTAGGACTACGATTTCAAAGCTCCCAGAGTAAAAACATCGGTCTGATTACCAGGTTATTCCGCGAGCAGACAGCTGAATACTTTCTTATCGTATTAAATAGCACATATCTTTGCATATAAGCAAGGAAAAAGAATTACTCATATTCTTATGGGAGTCCTCAGATCAAGCAATTTGCAGACTCTCATAAGATCATGTGTACTTGCTTTCTTTTTTCCTTCATACAGGGTGCGGCAATTAGTATTTCCACATTTGAAAGAGCTGGTACATAAATACCAAATGAGATCTTTGAAAAATTATTTGGTATTCTCTAAGCTTGTGTATTCTATTTTTTTTTTTTTTCATCTATGTTTTGTAAATATTGTCGTCCAAATGACGGCCTAGGCACTAGGCGAGTGATGCACTTTTGGAGTCTTTCACGGTTTTCCATGTCTCTCGTCAGCATACCCGCATTAATTTGCATGATTTCTTCCAGAATTGCCTCCTTTAACTCTTCAAGGGTCCCAGGGCGATGTTTGAAGACCTCAGTCTCAAGGTAACCCCACAGGAAGAAGTCACAAGGACTCAAATCCGGCGACCGGGGAAGATGTCCTGCGGAATCTCACGAGAACGATTGGCTGTATTGGTAGCCCCATGCAGCCTAAAGCTGATGATGTGGTCCTAAAGATGTGAACTCAACTCAAAATTGTTTTTCGATCAGGAACTGGATCCGTGGAGAGCAAACCATACCTTGTGCGGAACGCCTTGTGAGTGGCTATAATGGTTCACTTTTTTAAAAAACAACTTGACAACGAACGCACGATGCACGCTTGACCAAACCATTGCAACAACTAAAAACTAGATGTCATTTCGAGTTGAATATCACAAACCCCACGCTCCTCTCACTATCACTCCCCCTCCCACGATTTTTTGAAATGTGGGAAAACTAATTGCCGCACCCTGTATATGCAAAGATGTGAACTATAAGTAAGTATGTGGCTGCCTGAGAGTACCCTTAGATAAGATTTAACAGATTATTAGCATCCATATGAGGCTCTTGGTAATGCTGTGATGCCTACAAAAATTGTGGTGAAAAGGTCGTTGGGCCTTACCCCCTATTTGATAGGACACATATACCAATATTGGACGGATTAAAGATGAGAAATTTACTGCTTGTTAAGTTTTTGATAGGACACATACCTATACTGGACGCATTAAAGATGAGAAATTTATTGCTTGTTAAGTTTTTGATAGGACACATACCAATATTGGACGGATTAAAGATGAGAAATTTACTGCTTGTTAAGTTTTTGATAGGACACATACCTATACTGGACGCATTAAAGATGAGAAATTTATTGCTTGTTAAGTTTTTGATAGGACACATACCAATATTGGACGGATTAAAGATGAGAAATTTACTGCTTGTTAAGTTTTTGATAGGACACATACCTATACTGGACGCATTAAAGATGAGAAATTTATTGCTTGTTAAGTTTTTGATAGGACACATACCAATATTGGACGGATTAAAGATGAGAAATTTACTGCTTGTTAAGTTTTTGATAGGACACATACCTATACTGGACGCATTAAAGATGAGAAATTTATTGCTTGTTAAGTTTTTGATAGGACACATACCAATATTGGACGGATTAAAGATGAGAAATTTACTGCTTGTTAAGTTTTTGATAGGACACATACCTATACTGGACGCATTAAAGATGAGAAATTTATTGCTTGTTAAGTTTTTGATAGGACACATACCAATATTGGACGGATTAAAGATGAGAAATTTACTGCTTGTTAAGTTTTTGATAGGACACATACCTATACTGGACGCATTAAAGATGAGAAATTTATTGCTTGTTAAGTTTTTGATAGGACACATACCAATATTGGACGGATTAAAGATGAGAAATTTACTGCTTGTTAAGTTTTTGATAGGACACATACCTATACTGGACGCATTAAAGATGAGAAATTTATTGCTTGTTAAGTTTTTGATAGGACACATACCAATATTGGACGGATTAAAGATGAGAAATTTACTGCTTGTTAAGTTTTTGATAGGACACATACCTATACTGGACGCATTAAAGATGAGAAATTTATTGCTTGTTAAGTTTTTGATAGGACACATACCAATATTGGACGGATTAAAGATGAGAAATTTACTGCTTGTTAAGTTTTTGATAGGACACATACCTATACTGGACGCATTAAAGATGAGAAATTTATTGCTTGTTAAGTTTTTGATAGGACACATACCAATATTGGACGGATTAAAGATGAGAAATTTACTGCTTGTTAAGTTTTTGATAGGACACATACCTATACTGGACGCATTAAAGATGAGAAATTTATTGCTTGTTAAGTTTTTGATAGGACACATACCAATATTGGACGGATTAAAGATGAGAAATTTACTGCTTGTTAAGTTTTTGATAGGACACATACCTATACTGGACGCATTAAAGATGAGAAATTTATTGCTTGTTAAGTTTTTGATAGGACACATACCAATATTGGACGGATTAAAGATGAGAAATTTACTGCTTGTTAAGTTTTTGATAGGACACATACCTATACTGGACGCATTAAAGATGAGAAATTTATTGCTTGTTAAGTTTTTGATAGGACACATACCAATATTGGACGGATTAAAGATGAGAAATTTACTGCTTGTTAAGTTTTTGATAGGACACATACCTATACTGGACGCATTAAAGATGAGAAATTTATTGCTTGTTAAGTTTTTGATAGGACACATACCAATATTGGACGGATTAAAGATGAGAAATTTACTGCTTGTTAAGTTTTTGATAGGACACATACCTATACTGGACGCATTAAAGATGAGAAATTTATTGCTTGTTAAGTTTTTGATAGGACACATACCAATATTGGACGGATTAAAGATGAGAAATTTACTGCTTGTTAAGTTTTTGATAGGACACATACCTATACTGGACGCATTAAAGATGAGAAATTTATTGCTTGTTAAGTTTTTGATAGGACACATACCAATATTGGACGGATTAAAGATGAGAAATTTACTGCTTGTTAAGTTTTTGATAGGACACATACCTATACTGGACGCATTAAAGATGAGAAATTTATTGCTTGTTAAGTTTTTGATAGGACACATACCAATATTGGACGGATTAAAGATGAGAAATTTACTGCTTGTTAAGTTTTTGATAGGACACATACCTATACTGGACGCATTAAAGATGAGAAATTTATTGCTTGTTAAGTTTTTGATAGGACACATACCAATATTGGACGGATTAAAGATGAGAAATTTACTGCTTGTTAAGTTTTTGATAGGACACATACCTATACTGGACGCATTAAAGATGAGAAATTTATTGCTTGTTAAGTTTTTGATAGGACACATACCAATATTGGACGGATTAAAGATGAGAAATTTACTGCTTGTTAAGTTTTTGATAGGACACATACCTATACTGGACGCATTAAAGATGAGAAATTTATTGCTTGTTAAGTTTTTGATAGGACACATACCAATATTGGACGGATTAAAGATGAGAAATTTACTGCTTGTTAAGTTTTTGATAGGACACATACCTATACTGGACGCATTAAAGATGAGAAATTTATTGCTTGTTAAGTTTTTGATAGGACACATACCAATATTGGACGGATTAAAGATGAGAAATTTACTGCTTGTTAAGTTTTTGATAGGACACATACCTATACTGGACGCATTAAAGATGAGAAATTTATTGCTTGTTAAGTTTTTGATAGGACACATACCAATATTGGACGGATTAAAGATGAGAAATTTACTGCTTGTTAAGTTTTTGATAGGACACATACCTATACTGGACGCATTAAAGATGAGAAATTTATTGCTTGTTAAGTTTTTGATAGGACACATACCAATATTGGACGGATTAAAGATGAGAAATTTACTGCTTGTTAAGTTTTTGATAGGACACATACCTATACTGGACGCATTAAAGATGAGAAATTTATTGCTTGTTAAGTTTTTGATAGGACACATACCAATATTGGACGGATTAAAGATGAGAAATTTACTGCTTGTTAAGTTTTTGATAGGACACATACCTATACTGGACGCATTAAAGATGAGAAATTTATTGCTTGTTAAGTTTTTGATAGGACACATACCAATATTGGACGGATTAAAGATGAGAAATTTACTGCTTGTTAAGTTTTTGATAGGACACATACCTATACTGGACGCATTAAAGATGAGAAATTTATTGCTTGTTAAGTTTTTGATAGGACACATACCAATATTGGACGGATTAAAGATGAGAAATTTACTGCTTGTTAAGTTTTTGATAGGACACATACCTATACTGGACGCATTAAAGATGAGAAATTTATTGCTTGTTAAGTTTTTGATAGGACACATACCAATATTGGACGGATTAAAGATGAGAAATTTACTGCTTGTTAAGTTTTTGATAGGACACATACCTATACTGGACGCATTAAAGATGAGAAATTTATTGCTTGTTAAGTTTTTGATAGGACACATACCAATATTGGACGGATTAAAGATGAGAAATTTACTGCTTGTTAAGTTTTTGATAGGACACATACCTATACTGGACGCATTAAAGATGAGAAATTTATTGCTTGTTAAGTTTTTGATAGGACACATACCAATATTGGACGGATTAAAGATGAGAAATTTACTGCTTGTTAAGTTTTTGATAGGACACATACCTATACTGGACGCATTAAAGATGAGAAATTTATTGCTTGTTAAGTTTTTGATAGGACACATACCAATATTGGACGGATTAAAGATGAGAAATTTACTGCTTGTTAAGTTTTTGATAGGACACATACCTATACTGGACGCATTAAAGATGAGAAATTTATTGCTTGTTAAGTTTTTGATAGGACACATACCAATATTGGACGGATTAAAGATGAGAAATTTACTGCTTGTTAAGTTTTTGATAGGACACATACCTATACTGGACGCATTAAAGATGAGAAATTTATTGCTTGTTAAGTTTTTGATAGGACACATACCAATATTGGACGGNTGCCCCCCCCCCAATAATTTTGCTCCAGCTACGCCTATGCCGGATATATGAAACTGTAGTTCTAAAGAAGTTGTTTTTTTGCTGCTGAATGTTTAACTGTCATCATATTATCTTGGAGGCTAATAATTGACACGGGCCCCCAGAACCATGTCAATCACATAACAAGGCAGAGTTGCTTTCTGTGTTATTTTACACTATGAGCCCTGGTGGACTCTGCCCGTAAGGATGTCACCCTCAAGTGACTTATCACAATCTTCAGTATGACATATTTTCACTGTGGAAGTTAGTCATACTTTGATTGAAATAAATTATGCTTTAGTCTATGATGTAGTTTATTTTTATAATGATTTGCTATAGTACGAAATACGAGAGTTGACAAAAAACGTTTGCAGGAAATAAAAATGCTTTCTTTCTGCCATATTTTTATTTTAAAATCACTTATATCACGTACATTTTTAAACAAGGGCAAGAGATAATAATTAATGGGGCAGTTGAACCAATATTTTAAAAACCCAGCCAGAAGAATTCAAAAATCGAGGGAAAAATCCGTTCGAAAAAAACTTCAAATTTTATCGCTATATTAAGGACATTGAAAAAAGTCTAAATTAGTGTACATATTAAACGATATATCGTAAAAAATATATCGTTATAATATATCGATACATCGGAAGAAAATATATCGATATATATCGATTTTCGATATATCGTGCCATAAACAGTTCTCAAACCGATTTTTTTAATTCAGGAATACGTGACGTGTTCAAAGCTCATAACTGAACTCCTCGGAGCAAATACTTACTTGAACATCATCAGTCCCCAAGAATCAATTGGTTGATCCTCATTAAAGTTGGGAAGAGCCACCAAATTCAGTTCTGGTAAAGGAAAAGGTCTTGACAGATAAAGTTCAAGAGAGATGAGCACTGTCGGTAACAAGGCGTGGGCTTTACTGAGTGATAAATAGAAATCGTGTCGACCCCAGACACCGGACTTGATTCCGACTGAAAAAATAGAGCGTAAAATACGGTTAGAACAGCTCCCATGGGTCAGTGGTCACTTGCTTTTTTTGTCAGGTGGGAGAACCGAGTTCGAATTTTGACAGGGTCGATACTTTGTCACGGTGATTTGAATGTTTCGTGTCCAACTCAGCCTTATTAGGACTTTGGGTAGCTTTGGAGATAAATGCGCATAGCGACCTGGTGCCACATTGTAGGTAATGTTGAAAAATTCAAAGTAATTGGAAATAATCCTAGATTTCTGTTGTAAACATCGAATTTGTGGCATAATAGCACAAAGAAACAGCATATGCAGGGTTAGTCATTTGAAATAGGTATGGGTTTTTTCAATAAGAGCAGATCGGTGTTGATAGTTGGTAGCCTGGGGCAACCATGGTGTCCAATCTTTTGTTGCTTATTCTTATACGCATAGCAAATCACGATGATAAGTTACACGATTGACCAGCACGTCCAAACAATAAATAATAATAAAAGAAAAAAATATCGCCATGATGGATATTCGGAACGCAGAGGTTCAATGACATGTGGCAAAGATCCACTGAATTTCACCGATGCCAACTTTAAGGACATCTGTTGATTGTGACCTATAGATATTTGTAGATCTGAGATTTCAGAAAGCTCCATAGGAATAAGTTTAGCCGGATCAATTCGCAAGATCCTGGTAACTGATTCATNCATGGTGTCCAATCTTTTGTTGCTTATTCTTATACGCATAGCAAATCACGATGATAAGTTACACGATTGACCAGCACGTCCAAACAATAAATAATAATAAAAGAAAAAAATATCGCCATGATGGATATTCGGAACGCAGAGGTTCAATGACATGTGGCAAAGATCCACTGAATTTCACCGATGCCAAACTTAAGGACATCTGTCGATTGTGACCTATAGATATTTGTAGATCTGAGATTTCAGAAAGCTCCATAGGAATAAGTTTAGCCGGATCAATTCGCAAGATCTTGGTAACTGATTCACGTCACCTCCGTGGGAGACAACCATAGCCTCCAAATTGTACATGCAGAAAACCTTGTATTGCTATGATGTCCACAGAAACTTTGACATAATAATACAAAGCATTATACATATTTTTTCAACTTAAATAATATAAACTTACCATTTTCATAGGATACCGGAGGCACTTGAAAATCATGCATGAACAAGGCCAAGGATCCAACAGACATTGGAGGCGTGCGTGAGAAATGGTCAGTCACAAAAACACCTTCTTTTGTGCTGAAAAATAAAGTGCAATATTATATTACTGACCTTTTGCATAAAAATCTTAAGAAATAACTCAAAATAAGAGAAAAAAAACATTCACTGATAATCATTATGTTTAGATGTTAAAATAAGAGAAAAAAAACTTTCACTGGACATCATTTTATTTGGATGTTAAAGTACGAGAAAATACTTTGACCGGTCATAATTTTGTTTAGATGTTAAAATGAGAGTGAGAGGAAAAAGTTTCAATGGTCATCATTTTGTTTAGATGTTAAAATGAGATAGTTGAAAAGTGGACACCTAGTCCTATTTAAAATTTGAAAGTTGCTTTTTTTTACTGAACCTAGGTCCAGTTTTAACAGCAAATTTTTTAAAAAATCTTTGAGAGCTATACGACCACCCGGTTGCCAAAATTTGAATGAGGTACTACTTTATTTAGAAAACTTAACAACATACTTAAAGTGTTACCTATTTCTACTTGTACTGTTTTTCCTATTTCTACTTGTGCTGTATTTCCTATTTCTACTTGTACTGTTTTTCCTATTTCTATTTGTGCTGTATTTCCTATTTCTACTTGTACTGTTTTTCCTATTTCTATTTGTGCTGTATTTCCTATTTCTACTTGTACTGTTTTTCCTATTTCTATTTGTGCTGTATTTCCTATTTCTACTTGTACTGTTTTTCCTATTTCTATTTGTGCTGTATTTCCTATTTCTACTTGTACTGTTTTTCCTATTTCTATTTGTGCTGTATTTCCTATTTCTACTTGTACTGTTTTTCCTATTTCTATTTGTGCTGTATTTCCTATTTCTACTTGTACTGTTTTTCCTATTTCTATTTGTGCTGTATTTCCTATTTCTACTTGTACTGTTTTTCCTATTTCTATTTGTGCTGTATTTCCTATTTCTACTTGTACTGTTTTTCCTATTTCTATTTGTGCTGTATTTCCTATTTCTACTTGTACTGTTTTTCCTATTTCTATTTGTGCTGTATTTCCTATTTCTACTTGTACTGTTTTTCCTATTTCTATTTGTGCTGTATTTCCTATTTCTACTTGTACTGTTTTTCCTATTTCTATTTGTGCTGTATTTCCTATTTCTACTTGTACTGTTTTTCCTATTTCTATTTGTGCTGTATTTCCTATTTCTACTTGTACTGTTTTTCCTATTTCTATTTGTGCTGTATTTCCTATTTCTACTTGTACTGTTTTTCCTATTTCTATTTGTGCTGTATTTCCTATTTCTACTTGTACTGTTTTTCCTATTTCTATTTGTGCTGTATTTCCTATTTCTACTTGTACTGTTTTTCCTATTTCTATTTGTGCTGTATTTCCTATTTCTACTTGTACTGTTTTTCCTATTTCTATTTGTGCTGTATTTCCTATTTCTACTTGTACTGTTTTTCCTATTTCTATTTGTGCTGTATTTCCTATTTCTACTTGTACTGTTTTTCCTATTTCTATTTGTGCTGTATTTCCTATTTCTACTTGTACTGTTTTTCCTATTTCTATTTGTGCTGTATTTCCTATTTCTACTTGTACTGTTTTTCCTATTTCTATTTGTGCTGTATTTCCTATTTCTACTTGTACTGTTTTTCCTATTTCTATTTGTGCTGTATTTCCTATTTCTACTTGTACTGTTTTTCCTATTTCTATTTGTGCTGTATTTCCTATTTCTACTTGTACTGTTTTTCCTATTTCTATTTGTGCTGTATTTCCTATTTCTACTTGTACTGTTTTTCCTATTTCTATTTGTGCTGTATTTCCTATTTCTACTTGTACTGTTTTTCCTATTTCTATTTGTGCTGTATTTCCTATTTCTACTTGTACTGTTTTTCCTATTTCTATTTGTGCTGTATTTCCTATTTCTACTTGTACTGTTTTTCCTATTTCTATTTGTGCTGTATTTCCTATTTCTACTTGTACTGTTTTTCCTATTTCTATTTGTGCTGTATTTCCTATTTCTACTTGTACTGTTTTTCCTATTTCTATTTGTGCTGTATTTCCTATTTCTACTTGTACTGTTTTTCCTATTTCTATTTGTGCTGTATTTCCTATTTCTACTTGTACTGTTTTTCCTATTTCTATTTGTGCTGTATTTCCTATTTCTACTTGTACTGTTTTTCCTATTTCTATTTGTGCTGTATTTCCTATTTCTACTTGTACTGTTTTTCCTATTTCTATTTGTGCTGTATTTCCTATTTCTACTTGTACTGTTTTTCCTATTTCTATTTGTGCTGTATTTCCTATTTCTACTTGTACTGTTTTTCCTATTTCTATTTGTGCTGTATTTCCTATTTCTACTNGTTACACTCAGCTCAAACCAAGCTTTCATTTTAGTTAATAACACTAAAATGTTAACTTACAAATTAACCGTATCATGAACCGGCATGGTGGACATAATCTGGAACTCAGTTGTGGGTTACACGCAGCTCAAACCAAGCTTTCATTTTAGTTAATAACACTAAAATGTTAACTTACAAATTAACCGTATCATGAACCGGCATGGTGGACATAATCTGGAACTCAGTCTTGTGGGTTACACTGAGCTCAAACCAAGTTTTCATTTTGGGATCGTCCATGCAAGGGAAAACTTGACGGGCTCGATCATTCTTTAAATTTAATCCAACAATCCATCTGGAAATGAAGAATAATAATTATAATTTAACAAATATCATATGAGATGTCTTTGTCATGAATTTAATAATGCAGAAACTTACAAACTTTACAAAAATGTCTTTTTCGAATGAAAATTATTTCCCTGAGTGTACACAATTCTATACAAAATACACATCACTATCATGTTCCTTTCCTATTCCCATAACGCATGCAGGCCCACCGAAAGGGGGTGGAAATGAGGGAAATACCCCCATATTATCTATATATGTATGTTGAAAGAATGCTTTGTTTGGATTGTTGGCCAAACNTCGATCATTCTTTAAATTTAATCCAACAATCCATCTGGAAATGAAGAATAATAATTATAATTTAACAAATATCATATGAGATGTCTTTGTCATGAATTTAATAATGCAGAAACTTACAAACTTTACAAAAATGTCTTTTTCGAATGAAAATTATTTCCCTGAGTGTACACAATTCTATACAAAATACACATCACTATCATGTTCCTTTCCTATTCCCATAACGCATGCAGGCCCACCGAGAGGGGGTGGAAATGGGGGAAATACCCCCATATGATCTATATATGTATGTTGAAAGAATGCTTTGTTTGGATTGTTGGCCAAACTTCCATCAAATGTAATATTTACTTTGTGTGCCGTATAGGTAACAGCCTTACCGTTTTTCATTCGTATGATCTATGTATGTATGTTGAAAGAATGCTTTGTTTGGATTGTTGGCCAAACTTCCATCAAATGTAATATCTATTTTGTGTGCATAGGTAACAGTCTTACGGTTTTTCATTTGTATGATCTGAGTATGTATGTTGAAAGAATGCTTTGTTTGGATTGTTGGCCAAACTTCCATCAAATGTAATATCTATTTTGTGTGCATAGGTTACAGCCTTACCGTTTTTCATTCGTATGATCTATGTATGTATGTTGAAAGAATGCTTTGTTTGGATTGTTGGCCAAACTTCCATCAAATGTAATATCTATTTGGTAGGTGACATCTCGTTTTATTGGTTGTTCAAGCGTAATAATGAGTTCTTCTTTTTCAGCATTCCTCTCAACGTTCTTGATCTGTAACGTCCTGAAACCAAGAACAAGTTGGTTAGAGACTATTGAAATCAGTCACCATCATGAGGCAGCTTAGAAATGTGATTCTAAGATGGACAAAATAATCACCCAAATTCTTGTGTTGTATGTACAGAATATTTTCCTTTTGATTTCGCGGAAAGAAAATGCATCATCATACTGCTATTGTACTGCTTGTGGGTACAAAGCTCAAATAAATTTGAAAACCATTGGCAAATATCCAAAATCAATTTGATTTGTTGTCGAATTNCAGCTTAGAAATGTGATTCTAAGATGGACAAAATAATCACCCAAATTCTTGTGTTGTATGTACAAAATATTTTCCTTTTGATTTCGCGGAAAGAAAATGCATCATCATACAATATTGTACTGCTTGTGGGTACAAAGCTCAAATAAATTTTAAAACCATTGGCGAATATCCAAAATCGATTTGGTTTGTTGTCGAATTTTAATATTGCTTGATATACAAAACCAGATTTTGACCAAAAATGAACAATTCTGGTCGGATTAAGAGACAGAAGCTTCGCCCCATATTTAAAAAAAATAAAAAATAAAAAAAACTTTAATTTTCGGTCTAGAGTCTAGAGCTTCAAGGCCGTAACCAGGGGAGTTCCTCTCCCCGAAATTTCATTTTTTTTATGCATGACTTATTTAATATTGTGCGGTGTAACTCATCATCACCACCAACAACAAGAACAACAACAAAAACAACATCACCTTCCATGATCATCATTTTCAGATGTTAGTCCTGGCTNCCCCCCCCCCCGAAAAAAACTTCGGTACGACCGCCGCGCCACTACCACCTAACAAGCTCTCTGTTTCGACTTACTTCTCTTCGGCCGCATCATCTTCCTCTTCAGACGAATCAAGGTCCGCGATGCGTATGACTTTAATTTCTCGAGTAAGAACATTTAATGAAGGATGTGCGTTAAGTAATAAAATATCAGTCGGTTCACTATAAGCAACAATATCTAATCGAACACGACCTTTGAAAACACCGTCACCAGGATATGGCGTCAAATCTAATCTATAACCTCTTGGAAGTATGTTCAAAATAGGTTTTGTATAAACAGCCCCCACAAATGTTGACAGCAGTAAAAACCAGATTTCCATAATTTGATATCTGAAAAAAAAAAAAAAAATTAAAGCATTGTTTTACATTCTCGCCTGGGACAGCCTCAGTAACTCAGTTGGTAAGAATGACGAAGGCAAAAATTTAGTAATAACATGGGGAAGTGCATTGAAACAAAGCATTAGCTTTAACACAAATTCCTTTATTTATACTCGTATTCTCGCCTGGGACGGATTTTTTCAGACAAGAAAATCTAAAATGAGAATTACAAAAAATTTGGGAAAATAAGAATGTTTTGAAAAATTGAGAAAATGTTGTCCTATTCAGCCGCGAACGACCGTCTTTTCCTAATGCCGTTAAAGCGTTTTTCTCTGACAAAAAAACAACAACTTTGAGTCAGGATTATTGCAGCGCTAGAATAGAATATAGTTCAAATTAAATTTGAGATTTCTTATTTTGGTTGAAAAATTGGAGAGGAACAATCTTTGCCTTTGGCAATCCTGAGATTTCTCGCGTTTTATTATCTCGCCCGGGACCAATTTTTCCGGACAAGAAAGATCTAAAATGAGAATTCTATAAAATCTGAGAAAATAAAAATGTTTTGTAAAATTGAGAAATTATTTTTTAAAATAAATTTGCGCAAAAAAATCCATTTTTTTATTGGAAAATTAAGAAATTATTTAGTAGCGTTCTATTTGGTTAGCCTAGATTTTTTTTGTTCTTTTTTTGAAAATTGAAAATGGAAAATATTTCTGAATGCTTGAATGCAAAGTACTTGAATTTCTCTTAAAATTAATTTGAGAGAAAATTTCAATTCTAATTTTCTATTAATTGAAAATTAGAATTGAGAATTTGAAAAATTTTAATCACTATTCTCCATTAAATAGAAAAAATAAATTTGATAAATTAAATAAGGAAATATTTTTTTTTAAAAAAAGTATCCATTAACACGAACCAGTTTCGACAAAATTGCATTTTCTGAGAGTAATTAATTTCTTATTTTAAAAAAAATAAAAGTTTAAACGTAGAAAAACAGATCACCAAATTATATTTTATTAAAATATGGCACGCCAGTCCTTGGAAGAAACAAAAAATTGGTATCTTAAACTCATTAGAATATTTTAAAAAATGTTAAATTGGATGTTTCCTTATTAACAAAAAAATGTTGACTAGCTTTTAGAATAGGCGAACTCTGGGTAAACTAAAACCCGATTCCTTAAACCATGAAACTAGCCGCAAACTTGCAGTTTAATATCCGTGCTCATATACGAAATGTCTTGTAGGGGATTTCCCTAATAAGGGCGCATCAATGTTGAAATGGAATGAAACAAGCTTTCTGGGGGGTATTAACAAAAGTAATAACTTTTAAATAAATTAAATTTGAAAAAAAACACTTACCAAAAACACTATTTATTTTACTTTATGCAGAAACTAGTTTTGAATCATTCGATTCATCATCAGTCTAGTCAAGTCTAAGGATGGAAGTTGACTGATGGAAGTTAACAGTAATCTTCCATCCTTATACTCGACTAGACTGATGATGAATCGAATGATTCGAAACTAGTTTCTTCATAAATCAAAATAAATAGTGTTTTTGGTAAGTGTTTTGTTTAAATTTAATTTATTTGATAGTTAATACTTAACATGTTATTCAAAGATTTGAATTAACAAAAGTCTTTATTTGAATAGGTACATGGGTTTTGCCATTATCTATGGAATATGCTATCGTTCAAATGTCCTGTGCGGCTTCTCACAGTGGCACGCACCTGATGGTCCAAATTTCAATGACCCCGCCGCATACAAGCTGGTGCATTTAAGCGATGGATTTTGTTATGTTGACTTAAAGGCATCTGTCGAATGCGGCTAATTGACAAATACCTGCGACTTCAGGAAAGCCCATTAGAAAAGGTCTAGTGGTCAAATTGCACAACCTGGATGAAACGTCAATTCTGGGAGGATAAACCGACTCTGAAATCGTTCCTGGAGTCACATTCTTTTAGTTGCAGGGTCAAGAGTAGTTTACCGAACGAAGTCAGGTCTACTGTAACTGTGCACAGAATTTCTAGTAAGTAACTCTCCTTGTGACGTCATTCATCTTTTAAAAAGCTCCTTGGTAACTAAAGAGACTTTGGGATGACATATACTACACTTTTCCACTTCCCCAAACCAATTAAATGTGTATTCATTGTATAATACGTTCCCCTTGGGGAATCTCGTAGACTGAGAATTTCAAAAAGGGCTCATTATTTTTTTTTTCGAGTCCCCCTGCCCACCCCCCTTCTAATGATCAATCTATTGAAAAATAATAATCAGCTTTTATTTTTATATTTCTCACAAATTGGACAACATAAAATAAATGTTGATACTGCTTTCAGCCTGTTCTTTTACTTCATTTGATTTATTTGAACATAAAATAAACAACCCCGCCAATAAGACACAAACGTGAGTTTATTATTTTTCTCGCTAAAATAAATCACACCTCCCTCAAAATTTGATATTTTACGTTTCACGCTACGTAGAATCCAAAGATCGAATAAAAAAATCCTTTTGTCCGCCCGGCGAAGGGCGGACAAAAGTCAGTCACATACCTATATTGGATTCCGTACCTACTAAAAATTTGGTATGGAACCCTATTCATGTGACTGACGGTAACCAAATGTTAGGGACACAATTAGAACTTAAATGGGATCTAGATACACAATTTCATCAAAATCGGTCAACACTTAGTGGCAAAAGTGCCCATCACTGCGGACAAACAGATTTTTTATTCGATTTTGGATTCTACGTATCTTGAAACATAAAATATCAAATTTTGAGGGGGAGGCAGTAATTTTTTAATCTAAGTAAAATAATAAACCCAAATTGTTACATTGGCCGAGTTTTTTGAGATAGAGCTCTGTGACAAGAAAACGAAGTTACGGACATGGTAATAGAGTATCTGTTTTTTATCCTCGAGTTCCAAAAAATAGTAAGCTTCTATCAAAGGAGTATACCTTATGTAACATACATTGTTAAACGTGTGCTCCTGATCCGAGATTAAGATCCTCAAATACGGCACTATTTGATATCCCCAATAGGAAGCAGATCTATATGCTCAGATCTCCTTTGATACGGGCTCTGTACGCCTAATAATAACAAACCCAACATTATACATAACTAGCAGGCTCCGCTTTTTGCCACTAAGCAATGACGGATTTTTATGACATGATGGGTTTGTGATTGAAACTCGCCATCACAATTGAAGTGTAGACGCTTAACTAAAAAAAATAAATAAAAAATAAACATCACATACACCAGTTCCCGTCAGATAGCTCAAGTTAAGCAACGTCGGACGTGGTCAGTATTTGGATGGGTGACCGCTTGGGAACACCACGTATCGTTGGCTCATTTTTCCGGCCCAACCCAGGCTGGGTGAGGTCAATGTAGGTAGCTAGTTTGCAAGTTTCCAGCGAATGGAGGGTAAAACCCCCGTCTTGAATGACCAATAGATGTTAAAGAGACGTTAAGCCAAATTTAAAAAGAAAAATAAGCATCACAGCAATACAAGACAATAAACTGTTGAACTGACTTCTCTTCAGGAAAGTAATTTGAGTCTGGAAGTCTGGACTGTTATTTGCTAACTTGTTTATCAGATACAGACCGGATATCTGAATTAACTGAGGATTAAATAAATTAGCTATCTCCTGTTTGGGGACGTTAGATTTGCTAATGTGGCCTTTTCATACTGTTTAGCATTTGAATAATCAATGCTGGACTGACAACACGTTTGCCAATTCAATCCATTGCAGTATTATGATCATTGTAGTCAAGAAGTGAGGTCTAGGATTAATACCACGATATTTCTTTTAATGTCTGCTCGTTTGTTTTTTCTATCCAATTTTGATGAAACTTGCCATGGTCATTCATGGAATTAGTTGATTCGTTTTTGTGGGCTCAAAATTTGAGTGTTGCAGGTTGTTGCAAAAGGTTATGCTAAAAAAGAAACCACGTATAGTAGAGCTCAAATAAAGGCCAGTTTGCAAAACTTTAAAAGCTTAATAAAAAATAAAATTCATGACCCCCCATAACTCCGCCCCTGATCGGGGAAAAAGTTCCAAATACTCACCAAAGAAGCATGATAACAATCGGAAACGTCATGCAAAAAATGAAGTCAATCGCAAAATAATTCGATCTTTAATAATTATTTTTCGATTTTTAAGTGTCAACTTTCGGTGGCCCTAGCTCGGGGTCCATTTTGGTATAGTGGTTTATTAAACAAAGTGGCCTTTATTTGAGCTCTAATATACGTGGTTTCTTTTTTTGCATAACCTTTTGAAACACCCTGTATATCTAAGGTTATTTGAGGCGGGGGTTTTACCCTCCATTCGCTGGAAACTTACAAGCCACAGCCGCTCATAATTGAACTCAGCCAGCTTGAGTTAGGCCGAGAATATGCAGCACACGTATAGACCGGTTGGGGCCCTTGTCAAAATCTCAAATAAGACCTCTCTGGCTGATTAAGGCCAGGTATCGATGTCCAGTTGTCCACAAACTCTGACATTTTCTCTGAGGCCCCGAATAACTAATTGTTTTAGCTGATTAATAGTTCACCCGAATAACTCTAGACCTCACTTAATATATTCCTCCATGAGCACCCTAGTAGAGGTCCATACTAACAGTTAAGTATGGAACTGACTGAGACACAGGTCCATACTAACAGTTAAGTATGGAACTGACTGGGGCACAGGTCCATACTAACAGGTATGTTTCCGACCGGGGCACAGGCCCATTCTATGAGTTAAGAATGGAACTGACTGGGGTATAGGTCCATACTAACAGTTAAGTATGGAACTGATCGGGACACAGGTCCATACTAACAGTTAAGTATGGAACTGATCGGGGCACAGGTCCATACTAATAGTTAAGTATGGAAGTGACGTAATTGAAAAGTTTGTAGTACAGTTCTACCCAAAAATCACATGTCATAAAAATCAGTCATTGCTAAGTGGCAAAATGCGGAGCCTGCTAGTTATGTATAATAGAATATAATAGATATTGTCACAAATTTGCTCCTTCTTTAACTTTGCGACTTCGCCTTTTCTCAAATTTTTGGGGTCGGCGTTGATTTCCTTAATTCAACCTTTTGTTTCGTGCCTTTTCTCTATAGCTTCTCACAGTATTCATAGAAACTGCATTTTGCTGCACTTCATCTTTGATTTAAAACAGATTTGTTTAGTGCTAGATTCCTAAAACCAAACTTTCTTTATATGGGCTCCTCCCGGTGGCTACATTAGGCATTATCACAAATCCCTCTAAGAAATTTCAAATTTACTTAAAATATTTGGGGAATTTTGGAATGTTGCAAAAAAAAAAAAAAAAAAATGAGACAGAAGAGCAGAAAGTTAAATTTGTTATATCAGTGTTGACTTTGATAATTTTATTTCGTCTCTGGAGTCAGCAGAGAGTGGCAGTCAGGTGTTAGGGGTCACCAGAGACTCGTTTTCTATTGTTTTTAGTTATCAGTTGATAAAAAAAATTATAAACGCGTTTGTAACATTTTTTTTGTCATAAAAAAAATGTAAAAATGGTTTGCGATTTATTTTTTTATTTACAATTTTTCCTTTTTTTTGTTTGTCTTTTGATATCGTGGTACGTGGTATTTGCGTATGCCGATGAAATTCGTTTATAGAATAAAATGAAATATTTAATTTCCATACCAAATGTCATGACTAATTTTTGGCCTAATGGTTCAACTGCTTCCTCAGGGTGGTTATTTTAAGAAGGTTCGGTCTACAGTTCAAACATTAAAAAATATTAAAAAAACCTGGGTGGTACCATAGGTCCAAAAACTAGTCACAATTGGATAAGGTGCTTGAGACTTATTGTATTACAAACAAACAATCGAAAGATAAATAGCAGTTTTGAAGTAATGAACCTTTGGAATCGACCTCAAAAAAAAAAAAAAAAAAAAAAAAAAAAAAATCGGTATTTTGCGTTTACATTTTTTAACTCAGCATTAACCAATTTTAATTCAAAATTCGCCATATAGATTTCCATTTTAAAATTTTAGAATGGAACCCTATATATCTGGCTGACATTGGGGCTATTTCTGAAAAGTGCCGTTCACATAGTAGGTTTTAGGGGAGGCTTCCGGGACTTAAGCACCCCCTGAATTTTTCGTGTCTGACACAAGATAAAATGAAATATATATATATATATATATATNAAATAAATCAATCCCCCCCCCAGAATTTCGGGATAGAAACGCCTATGGCCGTTCACGGTGGATGGTGTACGGGTGACGGCAGATATTTTTTTGGATTCTACGTACCTTAAAACGTAAAATATCAATTTTTGTTTGTCGGACGGGGTTGATATTTTTAGATAGTAAAATAATAAATTCATGCGATAACATGGCGGAGTTTTTACAACTAGTTTACCTGAGTTAATTCCCCTTTGCTTATATTGTGTTGACGGCGGAGTAATGCAAACATTTCTGCAGTGATGGTAAGTGTTTTTTATTGTAGAACATTTTCAAAATTTCAAATACATAACTAGCTGAGTACCCGAACTTCGTTTCGAGAAGATGAGAGAACATGGGAAGTAGTAACGGGTTGATAATCTGTTTAGAACCTGTTGGGAGTATTATTGGGTTTTTTTTTTTTTTTTTGGAACCCAACCCAATACTACTCCCAACACGTCCTATCCAACAAACTTGGTGTTCAATTCTATTAAATTATAGATAAAAATTTATTAAAATCGGTTAAGCCGTTTTGAAGGAATATGGTACCAAACACTGTGACACAAGAATTTTATATATTAGATTGAAGACTCGTTAACTCTGTGAAGGTAATGGTGAATGAAAACGAGTACTTCCTCACTTTTGATTTAAAGGGAAGTAGCATTGGTTTTTCCAATTTTCTTCTCATATTTTCATTTTCAGCAAATGATGAATGAAAACGAGTTCTTGTTCACTTTTGATTAAAAGTGAAGTAGCATTGGTTTTTCCAATTTTCTTCCCATATTTTCATTTTCAGCAAATGATGAATGAAAACGAGTTCTTGTTCACTTTTGATTAAAAGTGAAGTAGCATTGGTTTTTCCAATTTTCTT
>CM022883.1:13286286-13305282 GCA_012654025.1 Pachypsylla venusta
ATTGTTGAGCCAAAACGGTAAAAGAAACTATCACTTTCAATTAAATCCATTTTTGAATCAGATCGAACGAGTTCTTGTTTCTTTGAAATTTTATTCATATTATACTCAGACATTAATTATACTTCTTAGAAAATTATTGGAGAAAATTTTCAGATTTTTTTTCTTCTTCGTAGGTTATTTTTTTTTTTGTGTGTTTAAAAATTTGGCTAAAATTTCTTATTTTGAAATTTTACCCAAAATATGAAATATTCTAAAAATTAGAATATTTTTAGAATATATATATAGGTGCACCGCCCCCCCTAAGATATAATCTTAAATCTGCCCCTGTAAAGGATGGTCCATAATAAAGAAACGGGTTTTCACTGAAAATGACAAAAAACGGCATTTGTCAGGTAAAAAACACTCCATTCAAATTTCTTGAGAAATCAAAATTTTGGCCATATAAAAATCACTTGTGGGGGTGCCAGGGTCTCACCATAACCATTCGATTCGATTCAAAATAAAAAAAATTGAAGCCGTTCAACCTCGTCCCCCCGGTAATTCTGTTTACCAGTCAGAGCGCTTTGACACTTCACCACCAACCCATTTGAAACGCTGAATAACTGATATAGGTACAATCATCTGACGTAATTCAGGTCATTACGTCATCCTACTGTTTGTGTTCCATTGCTTATTTGATAGTCTCTTGTAGGTCTTCACCTAACTGAAAGCAGTTAGACAGGAACAGGATTCAGGGAAAGACAATACTCACAGGGTTACCTAAAATATTAGCCTATCGATTGACTTCAGAGAACGATGAAATATACTGGACAGGGGGTTGCACCAAGGAGGTTTCGGGTTTGATTCCTGGATGGGTCGAAAATTTGATAAAGGTTTTTTCAAATTTTCTACTTGGGCTGGTTGTGATTGGGGGTAGCTCAGCCTCCTGAGGACAATTCAGTAGCAATATGGTAATAGTGATAAGTGGTAGCATTATAAGGAAATTGTTAAAGTGTAGCTTAGGCTTAGTTATATTGGATTCAGTATTGGAGTCAGTTGAGAATACCTTGTAATGCTATGATGCCCACTAAAATTGTGACATAATAACACAAATAAATATACATTTACATTACATGACTTTCGACCTAAACGTATACATTCTTTTATTTGACATTTAGGTCATTAGGTTCCAAATGAACAGCCCCGCAAGCCAAGTAGCCCCTTTTGACCGTAAATTTCATTCAATCCATCCATTTCTTGTGTTAAGTCAAAACAAATAAATAGCCCCGCATGCCAAGTATCCCCTTTTGACCGTAAATTTCATTGAATCCATCCATTTCTTGTGTTAAGTCAAAACAAATGGATATTGAATAGAACGGTGACAGTGTAAATATCAATTTGTCCTGTCAATATGTATTATTTACCAATAAAAACTCGGCAAATTTAATGTCACTTTTTGTTCTGTTTAGCGTGTTGTAGGAATTAGGGATCATTTATATTTATATTATACAAACCTGACAAGCGGGTGGGAGGAAAATCTGGGATGTGGGATGAACATCACACGGGTTTCCTTATCTATAAAAATCTGGTATGAACATCATACGTCTTTCCTTATCTATAAAAAAAGAAGAAAATATTGTAATGGGCTGAAATTTTCAATGTCGAATTTTCAATGCCAAAACACGTTTTGAAGTCCCCAGAGCATTACATTGCAACCTAAGTTGTATTTTTCAATTTCTTATATGAAATTGATATGAATTGGCAATAAATTTCAAGTTCTAGCTCTTTCCATTCTGGTTTTAGGCGGAACCGCCAAAAAGCGGCCTTCAAATTTTTTAAAAATTTTTTTTAATTTTTAATTTAAATTTTTTTTTTTTTTTTAATATTTGGCTTAACGTCTCATTTATTCGAGACGGGATTCACAACTAGATTAGTATTGATTCTTTTTTTAATATTTGGCTTAACGTCTCATCTATTGGTCAGTAGAGACGGGATTCACAACTAGATTGATTCTTTTTTATTGATTCTTTTTTTAATATTTGGCTTAACGACTCATCTATTGATCATTCGAGACGGGATTCACAACTAGATTAGTCTTGATTCTTTTTTTAATATTTGGCTTAACGTCTCATATATTGGTCATTCGAGACGGGATTCACAACTAGATTAGTATTGATTCTTTTTTTAATATTGGCTTAACGTCTCGTCTATTTTTATTTTTTTCCACTGGTCTACCACTATCATATTTATTTGATCGGTACGGTAGACCTCACTAAGATAACTTAATAATTATACATTAAAAATTCCACCTTACTTTTAAATTCTTCGTAAGAAAGGGCTAGGTCAAGGTGTTTGGACAGAGAGTTATAAATAGATTTTATTTTACTCACTGAAGTCTTGGTGGTAAGACTATATTTTGAACGGGGAATGTCGAAGTACCTTCCCTCTCACACGGAAGGCCGGGATATTCAGTGATCTAACGGAAACTGGTGTATTCAACGTGTTATAGACGCTGGCTTTTTAGGATTGAGAGAGGCAGTAAATTTAAACCCCCAGGTCTTATAGTCCTCTTTTTAGGCAGGATTCGTGGCACGTCCGACATGGAAAACTTAACATATAAGCCACGTGTTTGTGAGCTCTAGAGGTTGTACTATACTTTACTGTATGTATATTGGTTTGTGCTGTAAAAATTATTGTTTTTACTCTCACCGTTACAGGGCTTTTAAGCTTTTCCTCTGAATCTCCCAACTGAAAGCTAAACGTTAGAAGTCTGCAAGACGAAAGTTGTTTTAGACTAAGGACGAAACATGCCACATAGGGCCGAAGGATACAGAGTGTAAAAAACTAATTACTTAAAATATTAAGACGAAGAAGAAGTGTTGTGCTCCTGAGGGAATTCAATAAAATGATTATGGGATTGAAGGAAGATGGAAACATTGCTGCGTTTACTTTTATTGCTTTGCAAGTTGAAAAAGCTATTAAATTGTATTGGGACACACCTGACACCTGGGACGGGCAGCCGTTATCGCTAGCATTAACAATTAGGTGGGATGGATGGGGGGGTAGTAGATTTACGATTCAGACTTGGCCGTTATCTCGCTAGTATAAACAATAAGGTGGGATGGGGGGAGAGGCTGATTTACAATATCTTTGAGTTAAATATTGTTTTTTTCAAAATGGGATCTGGGATCTGTTTTCACCTTAGGTGTGGGTACCTACCATTTCAGGAACAGCGGGAATACTGTTTGTTTGTTAGAAAGGTGATATCCAGTAATACAAAATTGAGAAATTTTGGTGTCGAAATTGTTGTATTTTGCAGCCGTATAGGGAAGCGCGGCCACACATCTATGTAAATATATCCAAGGCCGTACCCGTAGGAGTCCGTGGGGTCCAGACCCCCCCGAACTTTCAATCGTTTTTTTAATGAAAATACTGTACTTTCCACGTGACCTATAATATTAAAAAAAACATCAAAAACAACAACAACAACATCAAAAACAACCACAACAATAGCAACAACAACAAAAACAACATCAACAACAAAAATAACAGTAACAACAACAACACCATCAGCAATTACAACAAAAACAGCAGCAAAAACAACAACAACAACATCACCTTCCATGATAATCATTTTCAGGTGTTAGTCCTGGTTTGGGTGACAATGCTTTGTACCCCACCCCCCGAAAATTTTTTTGGGTACGGCCCTGCCTATATCGTATGTATTCGTATATTCGTGAGCTAAGTTCCTCTTTGGGGCTATGTAAGACCCTGCACCTATTAAGCCTCTTATGGGCTTTTTGTGAACCTGCCTATATCACATATCACACAAACCCTAATTTTATCACAATTCATTTGAAGGTACGACGAAAACATAAATTGACTTTAGAAACTCACTTTCTTAACTTTGGCCGTGTGCCCAGGTACTTAATAAGTTAGAGTAATTAGGAAGTAGGAAGGCACACCGCCAAAGGTGTGAAAACCGTCTTCTAGCCTAAAAAACAATTCGTTTTGGATTTACAACTGGAAAAAAATTGCAAAATCTAATTTCAAAAATGTGATTGATTTATTAGAGCAATATAAATATTACAATTAAAATAAAGTATTAAATAATTAATGTTTAACTGATTTGCCTTTTCCTTTGGATTTAGATGACGAACCTTTTCCTTTGGGGAAAGCGGCCGCTATCTTTTTATCTTCCGCTTTTTTTTTATCTTCTTCGTCGATGAGCGCCGCTGCATTAGCGTCAGCGGCTTTCATTTCTAGTTTGTATATAGCGGCCTCAGTTTTTGCTTGAAATTCTTCGTTTTTAGTTCTCAATGTCTGGACAAATTCTAAAAACTCAATACGCCATTGGTAAAATTTTTTCACCGCTTCAGCGAAATCTTCCTTTAATAATTGTGCAAGACCACTAACATCATCCAATTTACTTACATCTTCTTTTATCTTAAAGATTTGATCAAGTGTTTGGTTAAATTCTCGGGCTTTATCCATTATATCTACAAACAAAACATGTAGTTTTTCTTCTGTATAGGAATCAATCCAACTGGGATCTTCAAAGTCTGACATCTTAATCTTCAATTCAACCATATACCGCTCTATTTTTTCTGTTGATTTTATTATACCTTCTGCCCTTCCTTTAATGACATTTCTTCGTATTTCTTGAGCCTTCGCGAGCAATTCTTTAGCCCTCTCAATTCTCTCTATTAAACTTGATTCTAAATAAAAGAAGAAAAAAAAAAAACATATAATTATACAGGGTGTGTCTTAACAGATGTAACTAATTGGAGGGGGGAGGGACTCGTAACCTAGAGACCGAGTCCTGGGCAGTACTTTTTAATGCAATGTTTGTTAAAAGCTGTAGAGCTTACCACAAATACCTTTCATAAGGGTGATACGCGATTTTATAAGCGTGATGACGAAAAAAAGTGCCATGACGGATGACAGAATTTTTGACGATTTTTTTATTTACGTATTTCTATTTAGTCTCAGGATTGGGAATTATTTAGGGGCCCGTGCCTCTCCCCCTCAATGGGATAAAAGACACAGCGGATCACCATAATGAAATTTGAGAAACACCGCCCGCGCAAAAAAAACTGGGGGGGGGTCTCCCGGCCCCCTATATCCGCGCATGATTAGTATTATTGTTAATCAACTAATGTGCAGATCATCACAAAAAAATCAAGATGGTCGCCATTTGTTGACCATTTAGCACTTTTTTGTAGTTCATTGACTGGGCTATTAAGATTTCCACGCATGTACACCCTGTTTACCCACCTGGCTCACCCCCCTCACCAAAACTGGCATGAAACAATGTTATAACAATTACGCAGCAATGCAATGTTGCACCCAAAGCACCTCCCATTCTAATAATTCAACTTGTTGCAAATCTGAAAAAAGAGCAAAATTATAAAACTTGTCAGAGTAAGAGTGTGCTGAACCCCATTCAGAGTAATGTGCACACCTGCACACTCAGACTGATTTCATTTTAATAATCTTCCATCTCAGAACGATTTATATTTAAATATTATTCTAGAAGTTTTGTTAAGAAAAAAAAAAAAAAAAAAAAAAAAAAAAAAAAAAAAANAGCTTCCACACGTCACTTATTTTGGTTTTGGATTGTGATTGAGAGCTTTCACACGTCACTTATTTTGGTTTTGGATTGTGGTTGACTGCTTGCACACGTCACTTGTTTTGGTTTTGGATTGTGGTTGAGAGCTTCCACACGTCACTTATTTTGGTTTTGGATTGTGATTGAGAGCTTTCACACGTCACTTATTTTGGTTTTGGATTGTGGTTGACTGCTTGCACACGTCATTTGTTTTGGTTTTGGATTGTGGTTTAGAGCTTCCACACGTCACTTATTCTGGTTTTGGATTGTGGTTGATAGCTTCCACACGTCACTTATTTTGGTTTTGGATTGTGGTTGATAGCTTGCACCCGTCACTTGTTTTGGTTTTGGATTGTGGTTGAGAGCTTCCACACGTCACTTATTTTGGTTTTGGATTGTGGTTGAGAGCTTCCACACGTCACTTATTTTGGTTTTGGATTGTAGTTGAGAGTTTCCACACGTCAGTTGTTTTGGTTTTGGATTGTGGTTGACAGCTTCCACACGGCACTTGTTTCGGATTAGGATTGTGGTTGAGAGGTTTCACACGTCCCTTGTTTTGGTTTTGGATTGTGGTTGAGAGTTTCCACACGTCAGTCTTGGATGACCGACAAAAATTGTCACTAAAGTAAAATAATAAAATAAAAAAAAGTCGATCTTGTGGAGTCGATGAAAATAAATCAAAATGTGTGAGCCACGTCACACAAAATGTGTGAGCCACATCACACAAAATGTGTGAGCCGCGTCACACAAAATGTGTGAGCCACGTCACAAAATATGTGTGAGCCACGTCACACAATATGTGTGAGTCACGTCACTCAATATGTGTGAGCCACGTCACACAATATGTGTGAACAACGTCACACAATAGGTGTGAGCCACGTCATGCAATATGTGTGAGTAACTTTACACAATATGTGTGAGCCACGTCACACAAAATGTGTGAACAACGTCACACAATAGGTGTGAGCCACGTCATACAATATATGTGAGTAACTTTACACAATATGTGTGAGCCACGTCACACAATATGTGTGAGCCACGTCACTCAGTATGTGTGAGCCACGGCACACAATATGTGTGAGCCACCACAACAGCAGCACCAATGAATAGAACTTCAGCTTCCATAATAATCATTTTCAGATGTTAGTCCTGGCTTGGCTGTCAATGCTTCGTACCCCCCCCCCGATATTTTTTTTTTGGTNCGAAAAATTTTTTTGGGTATGGCCCTGCCTGTAGATCACTAGTATCCATACAGCCCCGCTGTGGGTATTAGCCTCGTTTGACGGCCTCAATTATTGATGTCTTCTTCCACAGGATGTCCGAATACATATTTAAATTGAAAATCGTCCCGATTTTTATTCCAAATTATAAAAATGGCTGAAAAACTACACGAATATCAGGGTTTCAATATGTGTAAGACACGTCACTCAAAATGTATGAGCTACGTCACACAAAATGTGTGAGCCACGTCACTCAAAATGTATGAGCTACTTCACTCAATATGTGTGAGCCACGTCACACAATATGTGTGAGCCACGTCACACAATATGTGTGAGCCACGTCACACAATATGTGTGAGCCACGTCACACAATATGTGTGAGCCCCGTCACTCAATTTATGTTAGGGGTGAATTGATTCTTTTATGTTCTGCAAGGCTGTATTTAACGGGGGAACTGAGGGGGCTGCAGCCCCTCTCGAAAAATATATAGAAATTATTGTTGTTTACTTCATAATTATATAGAGGTGACCTGAATATATACTAGTGGATCAAGATGATCGGGTGTTCGCCCCCGGGGGGCAGGGGAACACCCGAGGCCAGGACCCCACCAAAAAAGTTTCAAAAACGAAAAGCCCTTAACACCAGCCATAATATATCAAAATTTTACGTTTCTACAACTAACCGCTAAAGATAAAAATCATTTAAAAAAACAATATTGTGGCCCCTGGCCCCCCGGTTGCCCAGGGCCCCCCGAAACTATACAGTAAATTTCCTTTATGTCCTAAACATGTATACCAATTTCGTGAAAATCGGACGAAAATTGTGGCTTGTATCGCGTAACAAACAAACATACATACACATATACAAGTGCATTTCGAAATGTATACCGGGGTCAAAAGTGGAGTTCACTAACGTTCACAATGAAGTGAAGTAGCCACTACTTTGTAAAAGAAAAATGAAGTATGTTTAAATTACCTACAGAAAGAAGTAGAAGAAGAAGAAACGTTAAAATCGACAGCTACTTTGATGACGAAGTGACGTATACTAACTATGGGATGTCTTCTTGTTGATAAGATAGGGAATTTGAATGCTGGAATATTATGAGCACTTGTACATGTTTTTCAATTTTATGAACACTTGTACATGGGTACGTTACTAGTCAGTCTAATGACCTTTAGGCAAGGCCGTACCCGGGGAGGACCCTCCCCGAAATTTCAATCGTTTTATTTTAATGAAAATACTCTACTTTTGCACGTGACCTATAATATTACAAAAACAGCAGCAGCAACAACAAAAACAACAACAACAGCAGCACCAATGAAAAAAACATCAGCTTCCATAATAATCATTTTCAGATGTTAGTCCTGGCTTGGCTGTCAATGCTTCGTACCCCCCCTCCGATTTTTTTTTTTTTTTGGGTACGGCCCTGCCTGTAGATCACTAGTATCCATACAGCCCCGCTGTGGGTATTAGCCTCGTTTGACGGCCTCAATTATTGATGTCTTCTTCCACAGGATGTCCGAATACATATTTAAATTGAAAATCGTCCCGATTTTTATTCCAAATTATAAGAATGGCTGAAAAACTACACGAATATCAGGGTTTCACTGGCAGATGTCATGATCTACGAGACCGTATTAAGACCAAATGGGAGTCATGGCGTGAGGGTCATCCCCCTCAAACTTTGGATAGTTTACTCAATGGAATTCTAACCGACGGCAGAGATCCGTCAGATAAAGCAGATTATTCACATATTTACAGGTAAGTAAATTATTATTTATTCATAAAGGGTGCTCCAAAAGTAACGCCAGAAATAACAATCCCACATTTTTTTTTAAAAATTTGGTTGGCAACACTTGTGTATCATTTGTTGTCTAAAGTTTTTTCGGTTTTGTTTCTATGCGTTTTTTTTCTGTTCCAGGTTACTGTTAGTGTAATATAGGCATGGAAAAATACACCCCCAGAACAGAGAGTTTTAATAATAAAACCCCACTTTGTATTGTTTAAGATTGTCATGGATCCGAATATACGACGAGCTTTTAAGAATTCTTACTTTTCACTTTTATTTATATTGTACTTATTCGCAACAGAGTTCTCACCGACAGACGAACATGAAGTACTTGAAATAATACAAAACTTAAATAACAATACTGCAGCTGGACACGACAAACTAGATACTCAAACTATTAAAACACTTGCACCTTACATTGTCAAACCACTGACTTACATTTACAACTTGAGTTTGGAAGCAGGAATTTTTCCACATGAGAAAAGCGTAATTGTTCCAATATTTAAAAGTGGAAATTCCCTGCTTCCAGACAATTACAGACCTATCAGCCTGACTACAATACTAAGCAAAATACTTGAAAAACTAATTAAACAAAGACTAACAGACTATACAGACAAGAACGAAATAATTGAACCTAACCAATTCGGATTTAGACAAAACTTAGGCACAGACAACGCACTACTGGAACTTTCATCTTACATACATACTGAACTCAACAAGAAAAACAAAGTACTAGGAATATTTCTTGACTTGACTAAAGCCTTTGACTCCGTGGACCATAGACGATTGATAGAACATATGAATCTGATTGGAATAAGGGACACCGTTCTAAATGGTTTAAAAGCTATTTAACCGCAACTCTCGTGACCTTATATAGCGTATATTGTACTTATCCGCAACTCTCATCACCTTATATTGCGCATATTGTACTTAATCGCAACTGTTGTGACCTTATATAGTGCATATTGTACTTAATCGCAACACTCGTGACTTATATTGCGCATATTGTACTTAATCGCAACCCTCGTGACCTTATATAGCGTATATTGTACTTAATCGCAACTGTCGTGACCTTATATAGCGCATATTGTACTTAATCGCAACTCTCATGACCTTATATTGCGTATATTGTACTTAATCGCAACTCTCGTGACCTTAAATAGCACATATTGTACTTAATCGTAAATCTCGTAACTTATATTGCGCATATTGTACTTAATCGCAACTCTCGTGACCTTATATAGCGCATATTGTACTTAATCGCAACTCTCGTGACTTATATTGCGCATCGAATTTTTATTTTTAAGGGGTACACAAATACCTAAGATTTTTATTTCAGTTTATTGAACAACTAGTAACAGAAATTTCTCTTTTCAGAAAAAAGACGCGTGCCGAATTGCTTCGAATTAGTTCAGCTATTATGGGTATAGAATTCTCATATGCCGCAGAAACAGCGTTTGTATCTCCAACTTTACTCAAAATTGGCGTCAATCATAAACACATGACGCTTGTTTGGGGACTATCACCTTTAATAGGATTCTTTCTGACACCTATCTTAGGTTCATTGTCAGATAGATGTCGATTGAATTTATACTCGTACATTGGCACCTATATTAGGTTCATTGTCAGATAGATGTAGGGGAGGACATTACAAGTCGTTTGCTCTTGGCATTTATTGAAACAAAACAATGGCTATACCTTAATTATCCAAATTGTAAAATTCATAAAGATGCTCCAAAAACTAAAATCATGAGATAAATAGGTTTTAATTTAAGTAGCAAACTCGCCAACTTCCCATGAACAAAACTATTACTTTAAGGATTCTACGACCCTTGAAACGTAAGGTATTAAATTATGAAATAAAACATGAGATTCTTTTTAATTTTTAAAATATATAAATATTTCGGAGGCCTAAATTCAATTGGACTTATATTTAATTATTTAAAAAATGCCACGGTCTTCCGCGGAATTTTTGCAGCCCAGGCCCTCTATTACGTTTTTCTATGAGCCTTTACTGCCTCACTCGACAGAGCAACCTTGTTTACACAGAAAAGCAACATAAAATCCAACAAAACAAAAAAAAAGTTTTGTTAATATTTTTTTCAGGTCTGATATTGGTACCAAATGGTAAAGACCTTGGTCATTTTTTAGGTGATTTTTATCCGTCCATCGATTTGCCAGTAAATAAAACAACAACATCGTCCTCGACTGAAAAACTGATTTATCCAGGGGAGGTGATTTCTGACGCAGAGTACCCTCATCCATGGGGTATTATCTTTACAATACTGGGAACTGTGTTGTTGGATTTCAATGCAGATGCTAGTCAAAGTCCGGCCAGGGCGTATCTTTTGGATATTACTATAAAAGGTATGCTATCTTCTTCCCGTATCCGCAGGGCCGTAGAAAACCCGGCCTGGGGGAAAAATACGTTCCCTTCTATTATTCTTTCATTTAAAATCACCGTATGGGCAGTAATAAAAGTAAAAGTAGGCAATTCACGTAGTTGATGTGAAAAGGCGTGTACGCTTCTTCTTGGCAACACATAATTCGAATATCACATGTTAATGTTTACGAAATATACCAATATTTATGATTGCTGTACAAGCTGAAAGGTCGCACTATATTTTAAAATCAGTGTCCTGCAATAGCCATTGTCCGATATTAGCCCACTATCGCTAAACTTCTGATTTTGTGTGTTTGAAAATTTTTCAAAACTTTTAAGTTTATTTATTTATTATTCAGAAAAAAAACTTGAAAAATTTATTTATGATAATTTTCTCACCGGGCCTCTTAGGAAATCCCGGACTTGGCCCCCCAATTCTCCCGTCAGGCCTGTATGTCTGGTCCTACAGAAGATCTTTATCTTGCACATCAGATGTCCAGCCAAAATTTTCATTCGAGGGAATATTTCTTTCGGTGACGATTGCCTTTTTTTAAGTAAACGAATAGTAATCATTTGCACGGAGAGATGTGTGCTAGTGCCTAGTGCTAGGTGTGAAAATGGTACCGGGTGTTTAATAGAGGTCAGGTCGAAGTTGATTTTCAGTCCGAAGGCGCAATTCCTTCCAAATCAATTATGACTTAAATTGCATTGTGCTAATATAAATAAAATAGTAAATTCCGTTTCTTTGTGTTATTATGTCACAACTTTGGTGTTCATTGCAGCATTGTAGGATTTTCCCAATATCAATCATTATCCAATTACTTTGATTTTTTTCTATTTTACCTACAAGACTGACATCGGGGCGCTATGCCCTTTTATGTCTATAGCTACTCATTGTCCTCACGAGGCTGAGTGGACCCCGAAAACACCCAAACCACAGTGACAAATTTTTGCCCCTGCCAGGATTCGGTCCTGGGTCTCCCGAGTGCAAAACTAGTGCAATGACCTCGAGCCATAATTTTCTCACCGGGCCTCTTAGGAAAAGCTGGCAAATGTGCTAATATGTGAGACTGTGACATGTTACTTGATGGAGTAACAGTTGCTCATATGGAAATAGAGTTTTATGATTTTGATGAGTATTAGGATCAAGCATGTCGGTAGATATGCTTACGTCAAGAGTAAGCTAGCAGCTCATAAATATTTCACCCTGCAATTCGTGAACGGTATTCAAATTAAAAAAAAATTAAATTAAAAAAAAAAAAAAACAACNAAATTAAATTAAAAAAAAAAGTTTCCAGCGAATGGAGGGTGAAAACCCCGTTTTGAATGACCAATAGATGTTAAAGAGACTTTAAGCCAAATTAAAAAAATAATAATAACCACAAGTGTTTCACTCTAATATAGCTAATTTTTCGTCTTCTACGAAGCAGGAAGCTCTTTATCGTTAATCTTATATCAAACTATTTATGTCATTTTTTGCAAAGCTGAAACTATAAATGGGATATGTAGCGGAGCCCCTAACATCACATAAAACGGATTAACCCGTTTTCTTTTGCAGAGGATCATGCCAGAGGATTGAGTACATTTACAATAATGGCAGGCCTTGGCGGATTCATGGGATATGCTTTAGGAGGTATCGACTGGGATAGTACTTTTATAGGTGAGTGTTGCGAGACCACTGTTATCATATTTGCGAAGAAGGTTAGGAGGTATCGACTGGGATAGTAGTTTTATAGGTGAGTGTTGCGAGACCACTTTTATCATATTTGCGAAGAAGATTAGGAGGTATCGACTGGGATAGTACTTTTATAGGTAAGTGTTGCGAGACCACTGTTATCATATTTGCGAAGAAGGTTAGGAGGTATTGACTGGGATAGTACTTTTATAGGTGAGTGTTGCGAGACCACTGTTATCATATTTGCGAAGAAGGTTAGGAGGTAACAAGAATTCGATTCCCATTTCCCATTGTTTCGAGTTCGATGTTCTCAATGTGATTCGATGAAAAGTGCGTCTTTTTCTAGGACTTTTTGTGTAAAAAGCTTTTGAAAAATCGAACACAAAATTAAATTCCCATGTTAAGAGGGAATCACAAAAATGGTCCAACTACCATAAAATTTTTAGAAACTGGACACAACTATAAAATTAGAATATTGGGAAAAACAACGTGAACCAAGGAAGTCGAATCACATTGAAACTAGACAAAAAATTTTTATCACTTTTCAGCTTTTACCCTATTTTGCGTTTGTTTTTTAAAATTTTGCTGCCATATTTGAAATCACCGCCATCGAAAAATAAGATTTAGTGTCCATCCTGTTTTAATTGGGCCACACAGAACCCACCAAGCAACGTTAAAAGATGTCCGAAAATGACTTCACCCTGTAATTTGACTAAGCTTCGTCTGGCTCACCAATGAATATCAAATACGGGGCTGTCTTAAAGTATAAATATTCTCAGAACACCTCTGTTTGTGTCGACATTGTTTGCAGGTGACATGTTTGGTGGCCACGTCCGCGCCGTTTTTTCATTGATAACCATCCTGTTCGTCATCTGTGTGTCCGCCACGGTTACATCATTCTCTGAAATACCTCTCGATGAAATTGAAAAAGGAATCAGTTTTTCAAATTTGGTAAGTGACAAGATAAATTTGTTTTCCTAATGGAAAAAAAAAATATTAATGCATTTTTAGTAGATGGCGAAAAAGTACCAAAATCAAAAGGAAATTTAAAAAAAATTGATATCAAAATATTTAAAAGAAAAAAAAAAAAAAAAAAAAAAAAANCTTAAAATACTAATGCATTTTTAGTAGATGGCGGAAAAGTACCAAAATCAAAAGGAAATTTAAAAAAATTCAAAAGGAAAAAAAAATGACATTTGATCTTGTGAGAAGACTATTAGTTGCTGAATACACTTGTGGGAAGTTTGATGAAACTACTCGATAAGGCCCAATCTGGAGGACCAGTCCATTGAACTCCAATGACAGAGTCGAGTTTTATGACTTCAGCCCACTCTACTTCATCAGTGACATCCCCACCGAAGAAAAAATCCCGTCCTGCACTACTTGGAAGTATCATAAAACCCTTGGTACCACCTTCACTTTCCCGCTACTAAGTGAGGTAGAATAACGGTTCTATTACTGAGTAGAGAAAATGACTCTACTTGGCAGTACCCATCGACATTGAATTAATCGATTCACAAGTTCTAAATCACCCCGTATAACCACTAATCTATCTTGTTAGCATAGTGGTTGAGCGCTCGTCTGTTAATCAGAAGGGTCTGTGTTTAAGCCGATGCTGGATTGTTTCCTCATTATTTGATCACATAATTATAGAGCTCCCCATTTCTCAGTCACCCTGTATAACCACTAATCTATCTTGTTAGCATAGTGGTTAAGCTTTCGTCTGTTCATCAGAAGGGTCTGTGTTGAAGTCGATGCTGGATTTTTTTTCTCATTCTTTGATCACATAAAATTGGAGCTCCCCATGTGTTAGGTGGTAGAGAATGCCTCAGATTCGTTACTTTCCACTAAAAAGTCTATATTTTATGATCTAAAAATAAAATGGGTGCGTGTACTTATGTACACGCGTGAGAAGTTATACTTCTTTGGCATCATTAAAAAATAGTTTTTAATAAATTGCATGCAAATAATTAATTACAATAATTGAACTCAGAACCTACCAACTATGAAACAGGAGCCTTGCCACTGAACCACAACGTTTTATAGAAATATAATGAGAAAATACAATATTTAGTTGGTGTTAATTTTGTGTTACACTGATGCGCGCGTATCTTAAAATGTCACTCTCATCATTTTTCATAACGCGCCTAAAGAAGTATAACTTCAAAAATGAGTATGGAGGAAAATTATAATTATATTCTCATTTGAAAAAATGAAAGTTGATACTTGCACCTTTTATCGACTTGCAACTAAAATCAAAGCCTTTGTCGTATCTGATGCTTTCTTATTCAAATTATTGCAATCACAAGTAATGACCAAAACCATTTGGGTTTTACAGAAAAATGACGAGGATGCAGGAGAAGATGTTAAAATCAACACCGAAGATGTTTCCTATGGAACACTCAAAGCAGAACCCGAAGATGGAACTGCTGACGTTCAAGAGACGAGCTTTTCTACAAAAGTATGTTTTTATTGACACAACGAATGGAGGTTTACTTTTAACTTCACGAGTTATCTTTAATTTACCTGTTTGTCTTTTTGTATCAGGTTTTCTCTCTAACGTAGCGATACTTAACCTTTTTTTCACCGAGCCATATTTAAGTTTTCCAAACTTCCCGCGGGCCGCAGTACGCAAAATACATACAATAGGTATATGTATAGATCAAGGTTCCGTTATAGCAGACTGAAGTTAAGCAACGACGGGTAGGGCCAGTATGGGCGGCAATGATAAACATATTAATTGATTGTGTTCTACTGACATTTCCTTGTGTAGTCAGCTTCTTTAGGAGAATTGACAAGCTGCTGGCAGGCTGGTCTCCAGTTCTTAGTAATAATATTAGGTAAAACGGAAAGTTCCTAGGTAAAGCTCAAAAAAAAGCGAAAAGAAAATAGTTAAACAGGTAGCTAGTAATTGAAAAACATTTTCAATTACTAGCTACCTTTTCACAATTCATGTATGTTCCTGTTCAAAACACGTCCTCACATGTGTATCGATGCTCGCGAGACATTTGCACTCCTTACACATGAACAAGAGATATTTAATATTTCAATAGTTAAATAGGTAGGACCGACGAGATGCTATTTTTGTTGTGTGATCAAAAAGAGTTACATTTTATTTTTATTATTTTTTACCCGAGCAATGAAAATTACAAAATTGGGTACAAAACTTCAGGCCACACAGTAGCTAACCTTCACCAGCGCCGGGCCGCTCGAAAAAGCTTGGCGGGCTACTCAACCTGGCGATACTCAACCTGGCGCAGGTTGAGTATCGCTGCTCTAACGTTTCAGAGAGAGGAGGGGCCTTACAGCATCCATATACTTTCGATAACGACGTTATCACATCTTCAATGGCGATCACCATCCGAAGATACAGTTGTAAGCAAGAAGAGACAATTATATAAATGGGGGGAGGGGGATAAAAAAACCTACCCGAATACGAACCAAAAAAATAAAAAACAAATCGAACATTCCGCTGACTATATCGAAAGCCATACTGTTTACAAATATATGTTAATATAACACGATCATTTTTTTTGGCGTTCGCAAAACGACTGTTTTGCTTGATGGACAGGGAAAAGGCTACTTTGCGGCTGTTACTTTTTAATACATACAACGTGCTATTTAAACAAAGGATCGTTATGAAGAGGGCGGGCTATGGACTCGACTTGAACTCTACTAATATTTCTTTTTTAATTAACGACTCCTTAAAATCTAAAGATTCAAGGGGGGGACCCTTGGGGGTTACGCTGGAAACTTACAAACCAGCTACCCACATTGACCTCATCCGGCCCACCAAGTATAACCTCAATGGCGTATCCAACGGCCTATTGCCGCTGGCTGAGCTACTCAATTATGTTTTTTCTAATCATCATTGCAAATTTGTGTTCCAAGCAGAAAGTTCCCGCCTTTAAACCTCCTCCACCTATCCAAAAGTTTGAGGATGAGAAACCAAATCTGCTGGAGCTTGAGGTAAGAAATAAATTCTTGACGATGCTCAATAATAATATATTGTTCGGGACGCAATAGATTGACTAATGACCATGGCAAAGTAAGAACTAAAGAACTGCGACCCCTTCTGAAACTCGTATCATTTCTTGGAACATAGGTCCCGAGTTATTGTGTTCCACCTTAGTATGTAGGTCCCGTGTTATCATGTTCCACCTGGGTACATAGGTGCCGTGTTATCGTGTTCCACCTTGGTATGTGGGTCCCGTGTTATCGTGTTCCACCTTGGTACAAAGGTCCTGTGTTCCACCTTGGTATTTAGGTCCGTATTATCGTGTTCCACCTTGATCTGTAGGTCCATGTTATCGTGTTCGATCTTGGTATGTAGGTCCGTATTATCGTGTTCCACCTTGTTATGTAGGTTCCGCGTTCCATCTTGGTATGTAGGTCCTGTGATCCACCTTGGTATGTAGGTCCCGTGTTGCACCTTGGTATGTAATGTTCCGTGTTATCGTGTTCCACCTTGGTATGTATGTTCCGTGTTATCGTGTTCCATCTTGGTATGTAGGTCCCGTGTTATCATATTCCACCTAGGTATGTAGGTCCCGTGTTATCATATTCCACCTTGGTATGTAGGTCCCGTGTTATCATATTCCACCTTGGTATGTAGGTCCCGTTTTATCATATTCCACCTTGGTATGTAGGTCCCGTGTTATCATATTCCACCTTGGTATGTAGGTCCCGTGTTATCATATTCCACCTTGGTATAAAGGTCCCGTCTTATGGTGTTCCGAAACTTTTCGTCATGGTCAGTTTAACTTTGATAGAGTTAATATCTTACGATTTCTCAACTATTTTTTTAATTTCCATTATATTAATTCTATTTGTTTTTAGGCGCCGCCAAGTCTCAAACAATATTTGATGTCAATATTTGAAATGCCATTTTCATTACGCATTTTGTGTGTCACCAATTTGTTTTGCTGGATGGCACACGTTTGCTATTCTCTTTATTTTACTGATTTTGTTGGTGAATCAGTTTTTGGAGGTGATCCAATGGTAAGTGTTTTCTTAGATCATGATCATTTCCAAAGGCGTAATTCTTTCGAATCCAGTGCTGGATTTTCCAATAGGCTAAGTAGGGTGGAGCCTAGAGCGGTAGATTTTAGGGGCGACAAATTTTGGCCAATTTTTTTTTATGTAGGTATTAAGAAATTATAATGATTCATATTTATATAACCAATCCTATTAGGTTGATACAAATATTTCAACATATAATATGTTTCACCCCTTATTAGATACTCCATTCATAAAATTACTATGAATAGGTACCGAATTTCAATCTCTAGCGCTCATCGTTTTCTACTTAAAAACGACAAAGAAAGAATCGATTTCAACTAAATTGTCATTTTGCATTCCGTGAGTAATATTAATATAAACAATCACCCAAAAAAGGTGGTGTAATTAAGGCGAAAGTGCACAAATCAAAAAGAACAATTTTTTTTACAAAAATTGTAATTAGGTAATAATTATGATTGTGAACTAGGGTATCGAATTGTAAAGGTCGGGAGGGGCGGGAAAATTTGAATAGCCTACAGGCGGCAAATGTGTAAATCCGCCACTGTTCGAATCCAATTATGATTTACTAACTTCCATAGTGAAAATAGATGTTACTTGATGGTGACATCCTCACGGGACAGGTCCGCCTGAGCTGATGGTGTAAAATAATGCAGAAAGCAACTCTTCAATATAATTATACCAGCTGTTTTCCCGTGCTTTGATACGGTTACGTTATTCAACAACCATTTCGAGATTTTTGGTGGAATCGACCACGACAGTGAGCATGGTTCCTATCTAGAAAATTCAATATTTAGCTCAAGGATATTACTGCGGAACAACTTAGTATTCAATTTCAGCTTTCTCGCTCATCTCGATGTGGTAATTCTTAATTCCGATTTTTCGGCGGTGAAAACCGGCAATAAATCGGGGAGAAACGGGGAGAAATATACTATTTTTTTTGAGGGGGGGGGGCATTCTCGGTCATTTTTCGTTATCTCCCTTAGGTTGACAAAAAAAAAAAANGCGGTAACTTAATAAAAGGAAAATGTGTGCCAAATTTCAAGTCTCTAGAATACGTTGATTATCAGTGAGTCAGTATACCAACTGGGTTTTATAAGTATAGATTGCAGTTATTGACATGGTTCTAGGGGTCCATGTAAAATATTATTCTCCAAGATTAGAAGTATGATGAAAATTAAAACTTGTTTACAGCTGCAGTCTCATACTGGTGACCATCGAAGCCGATGATGCTAATTTTGAATAAAAAAAGGTTTATTATTTAAGTGTTAAAAATATTAACTTTCAAAAAAAAAAAAAAAAAAAAAAAAATAAAAAAAA
>CM022883.1:13312544-13325204 GCA_012654025.1 Pachypsylla venusta
GGGTGCGGCAATTAGTTCTCCCACATTTGAAAGAGCTGGTCTATTCTATTTTTTTTTTATCTATGTTTTGTAAATAATGTCGTCCAAATGACGGCCTTGGCGAGTAATGCACATTTGGAGCCTTTCGCAGAAGTTTTCCATGACTCTTTTCAGCATACCAGCATCAATTTGAATGATTTCTTTCAGAATTGCCTCCTTTAACTCTTCAAGGCTACTGGGGCGATGTTTGAAGACCTCAGCCTTGAGGTAACTCCACAGGAAGAAGTCTCAAGGACTCCAATCCGACGAGAGAGGGGCCCACGAAATGTCATGTCGTAAGGAGATCACGAGAACGATTGGCTGTATGGGATGTATTAATATACATCATAAAGCTAATGATGTGGTCCTAAAGTTGTGAACCCAACTCAAAATTGTTTTTCAATTAGGAACTGGATCTGTGGAATGCAAACCATACCTTGTGCGGAACGCCCTCCGGGTGACTTTAATGGATTCACTTAAAAAAAAAAAACATCCTGACAACGAACGCACCATGCTCGCACGACCAAACCATTGCGAGACCTAAAACTAGATGTCATTTCGTGTTGATTATCACAAAACCCCACACTCCTCCCAATAGCACTTCCCCTCCCACGATTTTTTGAAAAGTGGGAGAACTAATTGTCGCACCCTGGAAATGAGGATGAAATTCCATATGTTGGCTGGGTTTGAACTTACGCCTTACTGTTTACCAGACAGAACTGTGTCTTACCACTACACCACAAAGCCCATTACAATACAATAAATATAAGAAATATTTTTTATAGATAAGGAAATTCGTGTGATGTTCACACCAGATTTAATATTTTTTGCGCCACGCGATTTTCGCTAATCACCCATATATGATATAACTTTGCTCCTAGGTCAATACTATTCTCTGGGAACTGCTAGTTACACTACTAAACCCATGACAAACCACAATATCCTCAATTAAAGTCTATTTTGGATACAGTCGACTGAACTTGACTCGGCAACTGTTAATTTAGTCTACTGAGATGAGACCAAAATAATAAATAATAGGGAAGGATTTACTGTATGAACGATGTGTGACATAACCTTAATCAGGGACATTGGCCTCAAGATGTATGTTAATGATACAACTCGCAGCCCCGCACCGAAATTATGAAACAATAGATTCACGGTCACGCTGTGATATTCACTTTAGTGAAAGCTAAACAAATATAGACTTCGTTAGGCTATGTTCAGATGATCGCGCGGTACCGCACGGGAGGGGCATTCACATGACAACGTATGTACGCGCGGAAGTCTGGCATCAAAATACCTACTTGTCTACTTTTTTCGCCTTTAACCGCGCGGATCAACCGAACAAGTCAATACAAATTTGTATAACTAGTACCGCGCGGTCATGTAGACAGTATGCTCTATTTAGATAGATCTTGTGCCGCGCGGTAACGCGCGATCATCTGAACATAGCGCTAAGATGGCGGAGTAACTCCTTCGATTTTGATGATTCAAAATTGATTGATTTGCAGAATTTTTCATTTTTAGGGTCAACGAATAATTGTAGAGTAAGAAAACATGTGGTATCTTCAATTTGTTTTCGAAAATGATAACTATGACAATTTGGATTCATCATTGTGGGGTCTTCCTTTAACATGTACCTCCGAGGAGTGACCGATAGTTCTGTGTACTGTAGACCTCGCTCACTTAAAATGGCCACCCAGAAGCGGTTAAGGGGGGGTCGGGCGACCGCCCCTCCTCCAGACCTGCCGAAATTGATCGTCAAAATACTTTTCTCTAATTTGAAGTTTATGAATACCTTCTACCATGTCGATTATAATTTGGAGCCTCGATCTCCCTTCCCCAACTGGAGATCTGTAACTGGAGACTTGTAAAAAGGTCATTCATTTAGATTTCCCAATAAAAATCTGACCTCTGGTCACAGAACCATATTTTATAGGATTCCCTGCGTAACTTGCGTGATCTCCAGAATTCAAGGTAATCGAACCATAAATATAAAATTTAGGTTTATACACTTGAAGGCAATGGGTCAAATTAATAATATATTCGGTTTTATTTACTAGCATTAATATTTTTTGACAAGGTCTTTATGACTGTTGATTACATTCCTATTAACTGCTGACATGTGTCTGCTGAATCCCAAACAAATACATAGGAATAAGAAATATTATTTGGGATGTTTGTAGTCATTTTGAAATATAAGAATTTCTAATTAATTTTGTATCGACTCCAAGTAAATTGATGAGTCACGAGTGCTTTCGTCTGTTGCGACATCTTCTAAATACATAGGAGTTACTTTGGATCGGAACTAATAAAGTTAGTTTATGAGTCAAACAATCCAAAAACGACATTTTTTTTGATAATTATATTTATGATAATTTTGTAATCGTATCGCTGGTTCAAATTTTATTTCTCTATCTGAAGCCAAAAAAGGTGCAAATGATTTCGCGAAGTAAGGTCGATATTTACAAAATGGCCGCCATTTTGAAAACGATGCGAAAATCACAAATGCCAATAGAATAATTTGTGTGGGAAATGAAGTGTTCTGCCTACCCTAGTGCTGTGATAACGTTATTCAGGTTCCCCCTGTAAAATGGTAAAACGATGGAAATCTTAAATATGTATCATATGTGTATGTATCATCTATCTTCAAAATATACCCCAGACATCGCCTGGAGGAGAAACCAAGGTCCAGCCGGTCATTTCCTTAAGAGCACTAGCAGTTTTTCAGCCTGTAGATTCAGATTTGCAAAAGATTTTTTTTTGTCAAAATTGGAAGAAAAAAAATCCAAGTATCCCTGAGAACAGTTTTGACCTCCCGAAATGATACCATAACCATAAATACACGTTCTCTAATAATACACATCAAGTAACAAGAAATGTGCCCCTGGTACCTTTAGCTGCTCCTAGTAGCGGAGCCAAGTTCCACCCGAACAATTCCTTGAGAGCGCTAACGCTAACGTCTAGTCTGATCTTTCAGATTGCTGTAAGAAAATATTTAGTAAAAATGATTGAAAATCAATTTATAACTAACACCTGGCAAATAATTGGATGTTAAAATTAAATTACATTACATTATGTACCATCGAAACCATCTTTTTTACCTACAAATGATTTGTCTGGTATTACACCCTGTATATGAAAAAATTTACACCCTGTATATTTTCGGTACTAATTATTTAACTCTGCTTCACTTGGCGATTGAAATGACCCCCCTCCCTTCATACGTCTATATCAGTTCATTGGTTTGGAAAATATATGTATAACATATCTATAATAAGATGTCACCTAAAACTTTCTCAAAAATATTTTGTCGCGACAAATCTTAAGATATTGGCCACAATTCGGAAAATTTCTGGAAATTTTTAAAAAATCGGCCGGAAAAGTGGCCGTAACTAAATGACCTCAACCAAAACCACATTATTTTATTCTTGGGATTAAATTTTATTTTTATGTNTTATCCTTTATTTTGTTTGCGGGTACTTTGTACCCCCCCCCCTTGAAAATGCACGTAATTGAATAGAGCTTGGCAATCCTAGGGTTTATATATCCGCTCACATCCGGATAATATACTCTTGGTGGCTATTGCTTCTCCTTTTTTAACTTGGCGAGGCGGAGCGCTACCCCACTCCCTCATAGTCCATCTGAGCATGTGCAGTAATCAAGAGGATATTTCATTAATTGGTAATTAACTATTTTGAAAAAGTAAATGAAGAGTGAAAGGTGAGTTCTAGGAGTAATTAGCAATGTCATGTAATGGCAAAATTGCATGTCACTATATCGACCGAGACATGAGATCAGGGTGTTCGCAGACAGTCACATACTGACTTATATTATTGCATAGCACACATGTTTTATATGCAAGTAAAATCGAATATACAAACGGTTCTGGAACCGGGGGGGGGGNNGGGGGGGGGGGGGAGTGTCTCGCGACCCTTTGAATTTTTGTTGTCAAATTTTAACCCAATTAGAAAGGTTAGGAAACGGTTGTACGGTCATGCCTCTACTGCGTATGTACAACCGCCCGTAAGTGTTTTTAATTTTTTGAAAAGGGTTGCCAGACACTCCTCCCCGGTTCCAGACCCATACATAAACATGTTATTATGGGAGTTGGGTGTTCGCAGATTGTGTTCGATGCAATAAGATACGGCTGTATCTACAAACAACTTTAGACGACATTTCCTAGAAGTTTAACGACACATAATTTTTTTTGTCTTTTTGTACCACGATTGGTCCTATTCTGTATTATTTTTTATTAAATTGGTAGCCACCGAGGGGAGTGAGCTAGCTTCATTTAGTGACGGTCAGTCCTAAGCATTTGTTAATATAGAAGATTTGTTGTTTGGAAGGACATTTTTTTAAAAAAAACTGCTTTAAACCTGTAGGTAGCGCAATAAAGGACTACCATTTGTGGAAAAGGCACAACTAAGGAGAGGAGGCACTGAATAAAAGTTTGTAACATGAAAGGTAACTTTTTGCAACCAATTGTGAAAACGTGAAGTAGAAGATTTGTACCTAACGGGAATTGGTGAAATGGTGAATGTAAGCCATGGCTTACATTCTTAGATACTTGTTTAAAACCAAATCTAGTTTAACGTGCGGTAAGATCGACCCTAAAATTAATTTCTAAGAATTCTCAACTTGTTTATTTTCATTTCTTGAGAGGATCAGTACCTGACATTGGTTGAGGATGGGCAACTTGAGAACTGGCCGTCGCGTCACATCGTAGAGACAGGTGTTAGAGTACCATGGCATTGTTTATGGAAAGAAGAGGAAGAAGTTCATTTGTGAAATGCAGTCTCTTTGTCTTAACTTTTTAACACGTTCACTGCCAAAGTTTTGATTGTTTTATCATCAATACGTTAAAGTGGGGCATGGTTGTTCCCTAAGGTTAACATTATCCTTATAAACATGGAGTAGTCAAAAACTAATCTATAACGGGTGATATGAGCCCGAGTAATGTGTATGTTTAGAAAAGAAAATGATAGCTGCGACAAAGTTGGCCAAAATTCGTTCATCTTACATCCGCTGTGTAACCAATAGGAGTAAAAAATGTCTTGAAACACATTTTAATTATTTTCACTAAGTGGGACCCCCGAATTACCTGAATATTATATACTAGCTATTTTCCCGTGCTTCGCTACGGTCCCGAAATTCAACAACAATTTCCAGATCGCAAAATTAAAGCTTCTCACTTTTAGAACCAACCCCCAGGGTAAGCATAGCTCCCTGTTTAGAAAATTCAATATTTTACTCAAGGATATTGTTTTTTGTACGGCGGAACACCTGCGTATTAATTTTCAGCTTTCTCGCACATCCCGATGTGGTACTTCTTAATTATGGCTTTTGGTGGAATCGACCCTATTTAGATAATTTAATATTTTACTCAAGGATATTACTTTTTGTACTGCGGAAAACCTTTCTATCGAATTTCAGCTTTCTCAGTCATCTCGAAGTGATACTTCTCAGTTCCGATTTTTCGGTGGTAAAAACCGGCCATAATTTGGGCAGAAACCTCAGAATTCCAATTTTTGAAATTTATATACTATTTTGGGGTGTCCATTCTCGGTCATTTTTCGTTATCTGCTTTAGTTTGCCCATAAAAATAATGCGAAAAAAACCCGCTAAAATGCGCAAATTTTGGCGATAACTTGCTTCTACTTGAACTTTCGATTTTTTCCATTCTCAATACGTACTAGGGGCGTACACAAGGGGGGGGAGGCTGGCCGGCTATAGCCCCCCCCCCGAAATTTTTTTCGGGATAAGCCATCAAATGTGACACACGAGTGTGGCGAGTGTATATCTTCTAACCCTGTTCTTCTTTTTCAATGTCACGCAGAAAAAACTTTTTGGGATACTTACATAACAAAGTGCAAAATAAGGACGATTTTTTTCTACCTTCCTTATCCTATAAAAAGGAAAGTATTGTAATGGGCTGAAATTGCCAAAACACGTTTTGGGGTCCCCAGAGCCCAAATCTCGAGTTTCAGCCATTGTTCGTGTGTGTGTTTGTCTGTGGACAAGATATCTCAAGAACAGCAAGTGTTAGAGACGTCAGTTTTATGCCATAAACGGCAAAATAAGCTTTTAGTGGTAATTGAATGTACCGTTAGCGGTTATATGCCGTTTTTAGTGGTTTTCCCATATCCTGCTTAAAATGAGAACGGCAATAGCTAGAACTTTAAACTTTAAGCCTATTCATATCAATTTCATACAAGAAATTTTAAAATAAAACTTAGGTTGAAGTTTAATATTATATTCCCAAGTAAGACAGAGCTCTTGGCGATTTCCTCTATAAAAAAATGCATTCGTTCTATTACCTCCTGGGTGATACGAAAAAACAGAAGAAATACAAACCTCTTAAAGAAGACAAATACTGAAAGAGTTTAAAAAAAACCTATCTCTTGGGCGCGATAGAGTACATCACCTAATAGAGAGGCAGAGGCCTAGAAACTGTCACCCATCCAAGTACTGACCACGCCCGACGTTGCTTAACTTCAGTGATCTGACGGCAACTGGTGCATTCAACGTGGTATGATCGTAGATGGGTTCAACGCCACGTTATGGTATACATTTTATCCAGCCAGCCCCCCCCCCCGAAAAAAATTCCTGTGTACGCCCCTGTTACGTACCAATATATTATAAGAAATAAAGAAATCTGTGTGCCAAATTTCAAGTCTCTAGGTTTAGCTCTGATGCAGCTACGTTGATTTTATCAGTGAGTTAGTGAGTCAGTATACCAACTGGGCTTTGCGTTTTATAAGTATAGATGATAGGTAGTAAATAGAACCTTTTGAGTGAACTAGACGAAACATAGACGAATTATTGGGTGACGAATATCGTTTTGGGACAACTTTCAAAATCGCATGGTAGGGTTCCGTCTGACTGAGGAAAAAGTATATGTAAGGAAGCAAAATGAAGGAAAACCTAAAAAGTAATATTTTATTTTTGTATATTTTCAAAGGTGATTCGACATATGGTAAGCACTGTTTTTCAAAAAATTTATATATTATTCAAAAATATTTGGAAAAATCGAAAACAAATTTTTCCCCATGTGACCACGAAAATGTTCCGATTATAATTCTATAAATAAACTCAAATTGAAGTCTTAGACACAGACATCAAATTGGAATTTCAAGAAAAGAGCTTGAGTCAAAATAATCAACAAATTCTATTAACGCTATGAATGTCTTACCAAATCCATTAATCCATCAATCTGAGATAAGGCGTTCGAGATTTATCCCGGATATAGCGCTGATCACTAAAATAATGTCTTTTAATATTAAGCATCAATTGCATACTTTTAATTCAAATGGAATATTCTCTTTTTTAAAAAATTTGGCTTAACGTCTCTTTAACATCTCTATTGGTTATTCAAGACGGGGGTTTTACCCTCTATTCGCTGGAAACTTGCAAACTAGCTACCCACATTGACCTCACCCAGTCTGGGTTGGGCCGGAAAAAAGAGCCAACGATACGTGGTGTGCACAAGCGGTCACCCATTCAAGTACTGACTACGCCCGACGTTGCTTAACTTCAGTGATCTGACGGGAACTGGTGTATTCAACGTGGTATGGTCGTTGGCTTGGAATATTCTTAAATTTTAATTCAAATTGGTTTGTATTATATTGATCTATGTTTCCGGATTTAAGAACTATTTTAAATGTCAATAAGGAGGATTCCTTTAAGCGTTTTTTTTTCAGTGTAGCATCAAAGGTGTTAAATCACAAATGAAAACTATTTAAAACATCTGGCTGTTACAAGCTATTAAATATTATATGCGATACTAATTACTCCTACCACAGGTAACTATCTTCGCTCCTTACACCAACCAGAACCAGAACTGTTACCTTTGTTCTTCTGTTCTGTCTACTGTCATCCGCCATAATCTTTATCTTCGGCAAATTCAATCTAAAATTTTCGGTGTTTAATTTAGCGCCAGTATCAACACGGCACTCGTACTCCTTCTATTACCTATTGTACAATCAGAAGACAAATATTTTTTAAAAAAAAAAAAAATTAAAAAAAATCGTAATAATATCGTGAATTTAACTATCTATCCCTAATTAATTTAATTTAGTGATAAAAAAATAAATCTTCAATTTAATTAAATTGAATTATTTAAATAATTAATTAATTATAATGATGTTTAATTTTGTGACGCTGTTTTTCTTGATTTTTGGATTTCATTGCAAATGTAAGTAATAAATTTTGTAATTATTTTTTTGGTAATTAGGCGCTTTGAAAATTCAATACTCGTACATGCATATACCAAATTTCATGTCTCTAGTAAGTACTCATCCTTCTCTTTTTAGACAGAAATCTAGAAATCAGCCAATCACAACCCTTTTTATACCTTCGATAAGAAAAGTTAATGGTAATATTGGAAAAAACACGACAAAATCTTTCATTTGTGACGCTTTATCCGATTTTGTTGAAATGAGCTCTATTTTGACACAACCGGGATCTTGTGATGGCCATTTAGAGTGAGTTCTGGACTTCCCAGAACTAGTAGTGCATGATGTATTTACACAATATAACTCACCTCGTAATGTACATGATTTATTACGGGCGCCTCAAAAAGCCCGGACCCGGGGAGATTACCCCCATCACCCCTCCTCTCGGGGACCCTGATAATAGAAAGGAAATTTGGTGTGCATGTACCAATATTGTCAGTTTTCCGATTTTGACGAAAATTGATAAGAACATTATTTACTTATATTGATAAGAACATCATTATAAAAAATATTTTGGTTAATAGAACTTTTAGTTTGGACTCCTGTGCCGGAATATTAGCTAACTATATAAATAATTGACTTTGGTTTCGTCCGACAGTCACAGACAGGATGTGTGGTGTGTCTGGGAATGACGCGACGTCCCGCTCTACATAAGTCTAACGATGTGAGTAATATGCTTGACACAGTTATATAGTCCACAACTTGGTTCTACCTCAACCAGCAAGCAGAATGTTAAGTGTGAGAACATTCAACTCGCCTATAGAGTTGCTTACAGTTCTTGCTGATGACAGAGATCCGTTTTAAATTACCTACACATAGGCAGACTTACGGGGGCTCAATGTCTCCCCTCAGGGAGTGTAGGGCGAAGTAAGTAATGGGTTAGCTATGTAGACTCCCAGACTGGTAAAGAAACATTATTGGGGATGTTTGTAGTAATTTTGAAATATAAGAAATTCTAATTGTGAACGTGAGTGAACTTCTCATTTGACATCCCGAAATGCACTTTTGTATATGTGTATGTTTGTCTGTTACGCGATACAAACCACTATTTTCATCCAATTTTTACGAAATTTGATATAGATGTTTAGGACATGAAGGAAATTTTGCTGTATAGTTTATTGTAGGAACTTAAAATTTTGATATCTTATGGCTGGTGTTAAGGGCTTTTCGATTTTGGAGGTTTTAGATTTCAGATTCTACATTTTAGAGGGAAGTGTAAATTACACTCACTTAAATGGCTACCATTTGGCGTTGGGCTCATTCAAAGGCATTCGAGATTCGAGAGTTATCGCATGGTGTCTGTTTGACAAAGAAAAAAAATTCGTAGTATTAATACAAGCTCTCACTTCGGTCGGTCAAAAATATGAAGAGATAACTTAAATAAAATAATTTTTGACCAGAATTTTGAAAAATCAAATTTCTGATATCTCCGTTTGGCCAAAGTCAAAAATCAAGTTTCTGACATTTAAGTCACGAGTGTCCAAAGAGCCCCCTTTGGCCAAAATGTCGTGTTAAAACTAGACCTCTCTCCGTTTGGCCAATGTCAAAAATCAAATTTCTGACATTTAGGTCACGAGTGTCCTAAAGAGCCTCCTTTGCCCAAAATATCGTGTTAAAACTAGACCTCTTTCCGTTTGGCCAAAGTCAAAAATCAAGTTTCTGACATTTAAGTCACGAGTGTCCAAAGAGCCCCCTTTGGCCAAAATGTCGTGTTAAAACTAGACCTCTCTCCGTTTGGCCAATATGAAAAATTTCATTGCCAGTTTTTTCGTACTCTCAAAATCGGAAATTTTGGATGTACAAGCGGTAGCTTTTCTCGTAAAAACAAACAATTGTTACCTTTTTAAAATAGCTATTAGTTGTGAACGTTAGTGAACTCCACTTTTGACCCCCGATATACATCCCGAAATGCACTTGTATATGTATGTTTGTTTTTTACGCGATACAAGCCACAATTTTCATCCGATTTTGACAAAATTTGGTATACATGTTTAGGACAAGAAGGAAATTTGCTGTATGGGGCCAGGAGGCCCAATATTGTGTTTTTTGAAAATGATTTTTATCTTTTTAGCGGTTTGTTGTAGAAACGTAAAATTTTGATATGTTTTGGCTGGTATTAAAGGGCTTTTCGATTTTGAAAAAATCAAAAGGGCCCCGGCGGGGGGCCCTGCCGACCCCGGCGGGGGCAGTGGGCCCAAAATTTTGTTTTTTGAAAATGATGTTTTAAAATTTGATTAAGATATTTTTTTTCTATAAATGGCTACAAGACTTACGTGAATATCTGATCATCTTGATACACTAGTTTAAATTTGGGTCTAAAGGAACAAACTACTCTTATTTATTTTCAAGAACTTTAGTTGAGCCAACTTCGATTGTTAAACATCACCAATTCCAGCACACTGATTGGTTTGCTTGTTAGGATTGAACACCAATCGTTCAATGGTCTGTCCAACTTCCAGGATGCCAATATTGATGAATCCTCCACTCGCCGAATCTCTTGCTATGGCTAAGGATAATCCCGTCTTAATAAAATCAACACATTCATCTTTGGTCATATTAGGTTTCCATTCTTTATCAACATATCCTAAAACAAAGAGAAAGTTAATTTACCTGATTGAGGACAAAACGGGGAATGACAAAGGATATAGGACCAAAAACGTTGATTTATTTTGGCGATTAATTTATTCATTAGTCAGCGTCTATGGCACGTTGAATACACCAGTTCCCGTTAGAGCACTGAAGTTAGGCAGCGTCCAGCGGGGTTGTACCATGTGAGTGTCTACGTGGGTTCGCGCCCTCACAGTCTACTTAAACGACTGTTCTGACAGTCTACTTAAAACTTAAACGATTGTTACGACATTCTCAAGTCTACCTAAACGACTGTCCCGACAGTCTACTTAAAACTTAAACGATTGTTACGACATTCTCAAGTCTACCTAAACGACTGTTCCGACAGTCTACTTAACACTTAAACGATTGTTACGACATTCTCAAGTCTACCTAAACGACTGTTCCGACAGTTTACTTAACACTTAAACGATTGTTACGACATTCTCAAGTCTACCTAAACGACTGTTCCGACAGTCTACTTAAAACTTAAACGATTGTTACGACATTCTCAAGTCTACCTAAACGACTGTTCCGACAGTCTACTTAACACTTAAACGATTGTTACGACATTCTCAAGTCTACCTAAACGACTGTTCTGACAGTCTACTTAAAACTTAAACGATTGTTACGACATTCTCAAGTCTACCTAAACGACTGTTCCGACAGTCTACTTAAACGACTGTTCCGATATTCTGAGGTCAATGCGGGTAGCTGGTTTCCAAGTTTCCAGCAAATGGAGGGTGAAACCACCGCCTTGAATGACCAATTATAGATGTTAAAGAGACGTTGAGCCAAATTAAAAANAAAATATATATATATGTATATATATATTAATTAATTATAATTTTTACAGAGATTCTTATGTTACTGTCCGTAGCAAACTACTTTTAATTGATTATGAGCATGGCAGCATCAAGGACACGGCCATGCCTCTAAGACGCCAAGCAGAGAGAGCGGCGCCCGCTAGTTAAATTATAAAGGAAAAATTGCTATAATTCGACACATGATATTTGTAGAAAAGCACTTAACCTATACTATTCGTGTCAAAATGACCCCGCATGCCCAAGCAGCCCCTTGGATTTCAGATTTCACATTACTGGATGACCAAGTTTTAGACTTACCTAAAATATAAGAACTTCCTGAGCCGCCTACAGCACATTTCTGTTTGGACATTATTCCATTTGATGGCAAAACATAAATTTGTTTTCCATCAACATTATCCCATCCAGCAATAATAAGGGCTGCTTTTACGTTAGTCTTATTAGCAACAATAATATTTTGAAATAATTTTGCAACTTTAGAAATTAATGGCGGCTCGTTATATCTAATACATTCTAATGGTAAATTCAATTCAATATTAAATTTTACAAGATCGGTTATAGTTTGTGTATCTGCACTTGACCCGGATCGACAGCAGTAAATGTTGCGACTAATTTCGGTTATCTTATCTGTATCTTTATTACTTATAAATGTTCCCAATGTGGTGCGAGTGTCAGCACCTAACATGACACCATTGTTATATTCACACGCCATGATGGTTGTACCACAGCATTCCTCTGTGTCTGGTTCATTGACAATGTCATTTGATTGGTTGTTAGTAGGTGCTGGAATATAAGTAGATTCGTCATCATTAAGTGTGAGTGTCAGCACCTAACATGACACTATTGTTATATTCACACGCCATGATGGTTGTACCACAGCATTCCTCTGTGTCTGGTTCATTGACAATGTCATTTGATTGACTGTTAGTAGGTGCTGGAATATAAGTAGATTCGTCATCATTAAGTGTGAGTGT
>CM022883.1:13327090-13354916 GCA_012654025.1 Pachypsylla venusta
ATATAGTTTGGATCAAGTAATATCTTGGTAAGTCAACGCCAATAGTCAATACACCTGCAGTTCCCGTAAGTTGTTTCAATAAGACCTATATATGTAGTTTGGGTCAAGTAACATTTTGATAAGTCAACGTCAATAGTCAATACACCTGCAGTTCCCGTAAGTTGTTTCAATAAGACCCATATAGTTTGGATCAAGTAATATCTTGGTAAGTCAACGCCAATAGTCAATACACCTGCAGTTCCCGTAAGTTGTTTCAATAAGACCTATATATGTAGTTTGGGTCAAGTAACATTTTGATAAGTCAACGTCAATAGTCAATACACCTGCAGTTCCCGTAAGTTGTTTCAATAAGACCCATATAGTTTGGATCAAGTAATATCTTGATAAGTCAACGCCAATAGTCAATACACCTGCAGTTCCCGTAAGTTTTTTCAATAAGACCTATATATATAGTTTGGGTCAAGTAACATTTTGATAAGTCAACGTCAATAGTCAATACACCTGCAGTTCCCGTAAGTTGTTTCAATAAGACCCATATAGTTTGGATCAAGTAATATCTTGGTAAGTCAACGCCAATAGTCAATACACCTGCAGTTCCCGTAAGTTGTTCCAATAAGACCTATATATATAGTTTGGGTCAAGTAACATTTTGATAAGTCAACGTCAATAGTCAATACACCTGCAGTTCCCGTAAGCTGTTCCAATAAGACATACATATTATGTAGTTTGGTTGGGTACTTGACAATACTGGACAAGGCATTCAGGAGTTATAGTGGTTGCAAACGGACAGACAAAAGAAAAATTGTCTTGTAAAAACTAGACCTCACTTCGTTGGGCTAAGAAATTTCAATTATTGTCACAACATTTCTTACGTTATAGCAAAAGCACCAACCCAGGCTGGGTGAGGTCCATGTGGGTATTAGCTGGTTTGCAAGTTTCCAGTCAATGGAGGGTAAAACCCCCGTCTTGAATGACCAATGTTAAAGAAATTAAAAAAAAAAAAATCATTGGATACTATTCTTATTGTTTAACGGCCAATAGAATAAAAAAAAATTATCCACTTTTCCCTTAGGTGGGGCGTATTGACCACACCAACTGAAATTATTCAGCCACATATGGGAAACAACGCCACCATGCGGGCTGCACCTAGAGATGGCACGATATATCGAATATCGATATATTTTCTTCCGATGTACCTATCGATATATTTTTCACGATATATCGCTTAATATGTACACTAATTTAGACTTATTTCAATGTCCTTAATATAGCGACTAAATTTGAAGCTATCCATTTTTTTTTAATCGAAGTTTTCTATTTTTGGGGGATCCTACTTGTCCCTTTGAAACTGGTCATTGGTGGAAACTGGAAAGTAGGGGAGGGTCACATTAGGAAAGTACAGAGAGGGGTCGACATTTCCATCAATTCACCTCGTAAAATTCTAATTTCTAATAAACCGATATATATTTTTATATCGATATATTTGAAATTCGATATATCGAATAGTGGTAGGTATTTCATATAGTGAATAGGGAAGTCGTTCAATTATTATTAATATTTAATGTCTTACAAGAACTTCTGCTAAATTACTAATTTTTTACTACCTATGAATATTTTACATAGTAATGAAATGTACACGGAACATGAAATTATCCGACTTTACATGCAATAAAACATAACTTCTCATGTTATCTGTCTGATCGTTGCGATGCGTTTGGATTTGGAAGTTGGGGAACCAGGGCTGGATTATTCATAAGAACCTATTCTCAGTGTAGGCAACACCCCGCACATTGAAAATAAAAAATTGGTACATTCATTTTTTTCGTCACGATTACAAATTTCATTATTGAATAAATATATTGAAAATACCTATTTCATCAAAATTTTATTTGATGCTTGGAATGACGATTGAACATTCTATTAGAATTGATCAAGTTTCAAGATGATTTTGTATGTAAAAAAGCGGCTAAAACCGCCAAGGGTGTATTTGATTGCACCCAAAAGTTTTGGAGCTTACAGAGACCCCAAATATGACATACATACCAAATTTCAAATCTCTAGCTCTTACCATCCTCTTTTTAGACAGCAATAATGAAAACCGCTAAAAAGCGACAAAACCCGTCAAGGGTGTATTCGATTGCACCCAAAAGTTTTGAGGCACAATTACAGCCCAGATGGGACCCATAGGTATACCAAATTTCATCTAAATCGGATAACGCTAAGTGGCAAAAATGCCCATCACGGCGTACGGCGCCGCGGGCGGAAGGCGCGGCGGACAAACGGATTTTTTTTTATTCGATTTTTGGATTCTACGTACCTTGAAACGTATAATATGAAATTTTGAGGGGGGTATTTTTTTTTTTTTTCGTGACGATTCCAAAGGTTCATTATTGAAAATAATAAACCAAAAAGTTAGAAGAGTTAATCTTTACACATTTAAACGTACAATGTCCAACACGTTGAATACAACAGTTTCTGTAAGATCACCTAAGTTATGCAACGTCCAGTGAGTTTTTACTTAGTGGTTGACTACGTAGGTTCGAACTCTCGTGATGGCTATTCCTTGCAAAAGAAGAATGGGCGAGGTGTACTAGTTTGTAAGTTTCCAGTGAATGGAGCATAAACTCGCGTCTCCAATAACCAATAGATGTTACCTGGGGGGGGGGGGGGGGCNTTACTGGGGGGGGGGGGGGCGACATGGTTAATCCGGCCCTGTGAACAAGTTCTAGGAAGTTACAAAATTATACTAATAATGTTATGTAGTTTTTTTACTTAGTATTTAAACAAGGCTAAATTTTCTTTGATATTTAAATCAATTGGCCCTCGTCTCGCCTGAAAGTTGGTTTTCTGGTTTCTGGTATATTCCTGTTTGGTACTGGATTAGTGTCAACAACCAAAAAACTGGTTCTTCCTGGGTGTGAGTAGAAATATAGTTTATGATAGGTTATTGATTTCCTTACTAATTTATTTTCCTATCAAGCTGTGTTTACTTTATCAGATGCATACAAATATGCCTACCCGTATTTTCTTTCTTACGTTTCAAGGTGCTCAGCAGGGCCGGTATTAGAAAGGATGACAACCGGGGTGTACATGAAATAATGCATCCTTTTGTATTACTCCATGAAATACGAAACGCTTTAGACTATTCTGAATGACATTTGACAGGTAGTTAATATTTGTTGTTAAAGAAAATAACCAGCCAGCGTCTATGGCACGTTGAGTACCCCAGTTCCCGGTGGATCACTGAAGTTAAGCAACGTCCAGCGAGGTTGTACCATTATTTGTGAGATCAATGTGGGTAGCTGGTTTGCAAGTTTCCAGCGAATGGAGGTTAAAACCCCCGTCTCGAATGACCAATAGATGTTAAAGAGACGTTAAGCCAAAAAAATAACCATATTTGCATGACTGATATCTGGAGTTCCAGAGTGCAGTCAAGAATCACATGGAGAACAATTGAGACCTCTTGTAAACAGTTACATTCTTAGATCCTGCCATGGCCCATTGTTATGGAGAACACTTGAGACACCCTGTTTACAGTCACATTCTTGGATCCTGCCATAATCCATTGTTATGGAGAAATGATATTGAGCTTATTTGATTCCTTTCAATATTTCTTTCAAAATGTTGTTTTCACTCACCCACTTTAGGCCGATTAGGTAAGTAGTTACTTCCATGCGATCACTAGCGGCATTACCAGAGTAAAAAGGTTTTGGTTTATTAGTACATGCTGCTCTTAGTAATGCTGTGATACCCACAAAAGTTGTGAAGAGGCCGTTTGGCCTTACTACAAAGTATTTACATTCACAATACATACCTATAATTTAATAGAAAATTAGCTCGTCAAAAAATAGTTGTCCCTTTAATAGTTAATAACTTGGTGCTCTGGGTGACCGCCCCGTTTTCACTGCACTTAGACTGATTCTGGTGCTCAGGGCAGAAGTCATACATATGCCCTTAGAACTCTGAGCGAAATTTAAGTGCCATTGCATAAAAATTGGCCATGATTTTCATTTGAATAAATAATACCCCTATTTATTTATTTTTGAAAGTCGATTCCGCTTTTGGCATTAGGACAACTATTTTTATTTTGCTATTCAGTCAACAGTGCCTCTTGGCAGAGCAATTTAGCATTGTTAATGTTTGCTTTGAATTAAATTTTGCACATACCTTATGATCGCTTTAGTATAAATAGCAAGTGCAAACAGGGCCGTTCAGAGCTTTCCCGGGCCCGGGCACAAAGTCCTGCTCCGGGCCCCCCATTATTATTTTTTTTGCGTATTTTACACCTAATACCTACCTTTTATTATTAGTGTAATAACGTAGGTACTATCGATATGTTGTTNAAAAAACGCAGGTCTCAATTCTCAATGTGCTGTTTTATAAAAAGCTGACTAGTGACTTTTCCAAGAAATTGTTAATCTATTTAACTCCAATCTATTTAACTTCCAATAAGTAATTATTATTAAAAACTTAAGAGCAAAATACTTAGATTAAGTATAAATCTACACGATTATACATTACACAGGCACTATAAATCAAATGCGATATGATTTTAGATAAACCCACACGCCATACATTGCTAATGATTTAGAAAACATAATTGGGGATGATCAAGCTGCGGTGAGGGTGATCTACACGAGTAGATAATCGACATGGTACACATTTTTATACCTTTCTGGATATAGATTTACGATCTCTATTAGGCACCTTAATTGACATTACGAGTATTTGGCTTTTTTTTTTGCACGTATTGAAGTTGTATTTGGCATAGGTATTGTTTTAATTTTAAAAAAAAAATCGATGGGCCAGGGCCCCCTCATGAGCCCGGGCCCGGCACATTTTGTGCCCTTTGTCCCCCCTCAGAGCGGCCCTGAGTGCAAATATTGATATTAGGAATGTCATGTATGAAGCCATCCATCTAAAGGAGAGTGAAAATTAAATACAAAGTTCTAATAGATTCTGCTCAGGGTAAGGAGAATGATATATTGACTTAAGAAATTACCTCACTAATTTAAGAAAATATTTTCTTTTAATTTATCTATACTAACTTATAAAACGCAAAGACCAGTTGGTATACTGATTCACTGATAATCAAAGTAGCTCCACGATAGCTAAACCTGAGACTTAAAATTGGCACACCGATTCATTATATAATATATAGGTGCGTAATAAGAAAGGAAAAAAAAAAAAAAAAAAATCAAAAGTTCAAGTGGGAGCAAGTTACTGCCAAAAATGTTTCCTTTTAGCGTTTTATGTTGCATTTTTTTCTAGTCCAAACTAAAGAAGATAACGAAAAATGACCGAGAATGGACCCTCTCAAAATAGTATATACCCGACAAAAATATGAAATTTGGAATTTTCTGGTTTCTACATAATTTATGGCCGGTTTTCACCGGCGAAAAATTGAAATTAAAAAGTGCCACATGGGGATGAGTGAAAAAGCCGAAATTGAATACAAAAAGTAATATCCTTGAGTAAAATATTGAATTTTCTAAATAGGAACCATGCTCACTCTCGGGGTCGATTCCACTAAAATTCTAAAATTGAGAAACTTTAGTTTATGCGAAACACGGGAAAACAGCTATTTCATATAATTTTACAATATATCATGTAGCGTGTACCAGACTGACTAGTCAGCCTTCTCAACTTTCGAACAGCTTATGGTGAGATCCAGGTTCGAATCCCAAAAGTGACTTTTATCACAAAAAAGTGTCGATTTCTCAAGAAATTTAAATGGAATAAAAAATAATTGTATTATTTTTTATTTAAATAAACGAACAAATTATAAATAGGTAGCTTTTTATTTTTTCAAAAATAAAATTAGAGACGGCTGTTAAATTCCATATTAAATCTTCTGTTGTGAACATTAATGTAAAAGTTTGTGTTCCGAATTGTGTTCCGAAAAAAATCCTTGGTTACAATTTTTAGTCTTTCTATCCCTAAATAGCCGTTTTCTAAAAGACCCTATTTTAATTTCAAGAAAATATATTATGAAAGTTGACTTTCCCAGCCTTCGACATTGATTAAACTTTCTATGATTTTGGCAGATGTGAAACTTTTTTTTTACTATTTTGTGAACTTCTACATTGAAGTGTAAACTTTATACCCTCAAATTCCGCCCCACATTTATTTTGTTGTGTTTTTTTAAAAAAAATGAAATGCTAATATTCCTTATTATATTAGGCCTTTTATTAATATAATAATATAAAAAAAAAATTTCTACAATTTCATGAAAATTTCTTAAGAAATCGATACGTTTTGTTAAAAAAAGTCACTTCCGCGGTTCGAACTTGAATCTCACCATTAACATTTGATTGGTCANCCCCCCCCCCCCGCTAATGTTGGCGCGCCACACTAGCTATCAAATTTGACCATTCGTGCAGCAGGATCACAGGAATCCGAACCTCACGCCTGTTCCATCTTTAAATACAGGTTTAAATATTTCTCGAGCATGTTCTTATAGGTACAGGTTGTATCAGAAATTGTAGATTCCTGAACTCACCATGTTCTATGCGTGGAATGGGTAATTATATTCTCTTTAAAAACGTGCAAGAATGCTATCTAATGTCAAAAACACGACCCAAATGTTAAGATTTTTTTCATTATTATTATTTTTGCAAAACCATTTTTAAAGCAATTTTTTTTTAAATTTGGCTTAACGTCTCTTTAACATCTATTGGTCATTCAAGATGGGGGTTTCACCCTCCATTTGCTGGAAACTTGCAAACCAGCTACCCAAATTGACCTCACCCAGCCTGGGTTGGGCCGGAAAAATAGCCAGCATCACGAGGGCGCGAACCCACGTGGACACCCACATGGTACAACCTCGCTGGATGTTGCTTAACTTCAGTGATCTATCGGAAACTGGTGTATTCAACGTGCCATAGACGCTGGCTAATTAGAGATTCAAAAAATATGTCCAAATTTTCTTATTACAATACTTTATCTTCTATAGGAAGTGAAAGTAAAAACAACAATTTCAATTTCCCAAAATTGTTTGAGGTCGAGATCAGAAAGGGCGAGTGAGTGGGATTTCATATTTTAAAGATACTTTATTTGTAGTTTGATTTTTGACAAATGCCTGAAATTTTAAGTTTCCAAAATTTGACATAAGAAACAAATTGTCGCGGTACAAATTTCATTAAAATATTTTAAACTGCCATTCAGAAATGTTTAGAAAGCATAAAAAATGGTAATTTTAGGGGCGTGTATTGTAAAATTTGCTAATCTGGACTTGGTTCCAGTAATATTGTATGAGGTGAAACCATTTTGTCAATTTGAAATATTGCGATATTTTGATTTTTCTGGAGAATAATTCAGAAGACGGTTCGTCCGACTTCCGATCCAAACTTTGTTTGCCATTTCCGTGGATACTCTAGAACTCTGGGACCATGGACGTCTAATTGAATTTCTCTCTAGAAAAAAATTGGTTCAGGCCTCTACTGACTTTCTAGTGAACTTCGTGGTCACCAGTTCTTAATACAAGGGGGGGGGGAACTCCTGTTTCATACAATGGGGCACAAACTCATGTTTCATGAGCTTTTTTTTTAACGTGGCGGACATTTTTTAAACGTGACTCCCCCTCCCCCGGCAAGAATCCTCAAACCGGTGTTTACAACTGTTCCACGAGTGTCCCCTGTAAGCACCTAATCAAATGCTCCCTTGAGCATCTCTTGGGATATCAAAGAATTTATTTTCATTTTGATACGCCCTGTACGTACGTGCACTAAGTATTTACATTTTACACGATACACGACAGTCCTTCAGACATGTCACCAAACACATTAGAGTGTAAAAAATTATAATCAATTAGTATGTGTTTACTAATTATTTTGTTAATTATTGTTTAGGTGCTGTGGCTTAGTAGCACGACACTCACATTAGCTATGGTCATACATACGAGTATTATTACTAGAAATAGTTTACTAATTTTCTATTATCTATGCTTACACATTATACATATTAGGAATATTTTTTTGCTATAGTAGAAAGATTTTACTAATTTTCTATTATCTATGCATGCACATTATTTTAGACATATTTTTTTTACTAGTAGAATGATTTTATTAATTTTCTATTATCTATGCATGCACATTATTTTAGATATATTTTTTTACTAGTAGAATGATTTTACTAATTTTCTATTATCTATGCATGCACATTATTTTAGATATAATTTTTTGCTAGTAGAAAGATTTTATTAATTTCCTAGTAGCTAGGCTGGGCATCGCGTAAATATTAGATATATTGGAAATATTATTTTGGTAGTAGAAAAATTTTACTAATTTTCTATGATCTATGCTTACACATTATATTAGGAATATTTTTTTTGCTAGTAGAAAGATTTGACTAATTAGCTATGCTTGGCATTGCGTATATATTAGATACTAGCATCCCTCAATCGCGGATTCGCCCGCGCATATTTTACATGTGGTATACATATCATAGTTCGAAAATTGTGAAAGTTGTTGTTGTTGTTAACGTTCTCAACGACTCTCACTGTGTCTCCAGGCCAAGAAAGGCGCCTCTCCAACAGGATCTGTCCATAATACTAACGGCTCTAGATTAGAAGGGTTTGATGGATAGTTGAATGATGGATAGTTGCTGGTTGCTCGTGATTCCTCAGCCAGCAGCCAGCATACATAGAGGACAACGATCAGATACTACAGGGTTTGGCAAGGTTTATAGACCAACTTTTTTTGAAAAAGTATCTGGAGCAGCACGGCTGGGACAGCTCCAACGGAGGAAAATGTCGTCGGAACGAAACCATCTTGAGGGCCAAAAAAAAAAAANAAAAAAAAAAAAAAAAAAAAAAAAAAAAAAAAAAAAAAAAATGTGAAAGTAGACGTGTACGCTTTTGTAAGTGTTGTGTGCATGTATCATGATATCTCTCTCGCTCCAATGTATTTCTTATGGGGATTGTTTTACTTTTCGCGACTGTACCATTAATAGTTTCGGTTCTACGTTGATCAGTCACTCAGGACATTGTCTTTTATATGTAAAGATATTAGAAATATATTTTTTTTTCTACTAGAAAGATTTTCTTAATTACCTATTAGCTATGCTTGGCATTGCGTAAATAATTAGAAATATATTTTGCCAGTAGAAAAAATTTACTTTCTCTTCCTATAGAAGATAAAGTACCGCCTTAAACCGGCCCTGAGTAAAAGTGATTAAGCAAAAGTATTTATGAATTATAGTACCTTCTTATCAGTCAATACTTGTGTAAACACATTATTATTATTATCGAGCTATCAAAAGCCTATCAATTAGTCAAGAATTATTTTTACTTTCCTTATCTTATAAAAAGAAAGTGAAGGGCTGAAATTTTCTGAAAAATAGGTTATCGCTAAGTGTCCAATTTTATAAATATTGAGCAACGTAAAAGACTTTATCAACGCTAAGCGGCAAAAGTGCCACTCGCGCCACATGGGAGGCAAAAGTGCCACTCACAGCATATGGGGGATGAAGGACGAGCGGATTTTTTTACGTATCTACCTAACTTGAAACAGAAAATATCAAATTAAGCGATTTTTTTTTTGGTGATCGATTCCAAAAAAAAAAAAAATATATATATATATATATATTCAAAAGATAATCTTCTCTTTCAAAAAGTAAGGTATGAGGTGGTAATATCTCTCTGTCAGAGGCAATACCTTGCCAACGTCAATGTTCTTTGCAGGATGCATCATTATTGCCCTGAAGAACTTTAAGCGTATCACTGTATTTGCCCAGTCATCCATTTTTCTTTCTTCCCTCGAATCATTAATGAAGTTGTCAAGGCTTTGTGTCTCCCACAAAGATATTCATTCCAGGTACGGCCTTTCGTAAACTACATCAACGGCAATGTTCTTTGCAAGATGCATCATTACTGCCTTGGGAGATAAAATTGTCAAGGCTTTGCGCTGGGCCTCCCACAAAGACATACCACACCAAGGTCAAATGTCTTTTTATGATGCATCATACTGCCCTAAGAGGTATCCATTTGTTAGTTGATTAATTATGAAATTCCTCACTTGTCTCCTCAAAGGTATAATTACTTTCAATCCAATAACAATCTAATTTATAACTTCCAAAGTAAAACTATCTGATACTTGAGATTGTAAGATGTTACTTGAGGGTGACATCTTCACGGAAAAACTGAGCTAATGCTGTAAAAAAATACTGAAAGCAACTCTGCAATATTATTATGTTACTGACGTAATTATATCATTCATTCGGTCACCGTATGCATATTTAAATAATTATCATTTCGTCATCTTTACGGTCTTTTTGAAAAGATGTCCTTTGCATCTATGAGTTTGGTTTTACAGGAGCACACTTTTGATTTGTTCGGTTAATGTGTGGATTACCTATTTCTCATGACACCAATAGATATGTCCTGAAGTATGTCAGGTGTCTAACGCGGTGTACAAGGTTATTCAGTTCATACTGTGGCCTGCCTACTGCTCTCCCTATTCATAATATTGCAATAGTCTACCATAACACTAACCTAGACAATATTCATGTGACACCCAGGCGTGGAGGAATTTTACTTATAAAACCTCTTGTGAAAAATTTGCCAAGTAGGGGAGAATAATTTTCCTTACAGAAAAAAGGCGAGGCATTGCCGATAAACCGTTTCCTAAACTCTCTATTTAACCATCGTCTACAGCATGAGTTCCCAAAAGAGTTAAGCAATTTCTATTGAAGGACAGAAAAGCCGGGCCGGGGNCCGGGGGGGGGAATTTATGGGCCTCTCTATTATTCTCTTTCATCTAAAATCACCCTATGGGCAGTAATAAAAGTAAAAGTAGGCAATTCACTTAGTTGATATGAAAAGGCGTGTACGCTTCTTCTTGACAACAATTGAATTATTTGATTATCAGATGTTAATGTTTACGAAATATACAAATATTTATGATTGCTGTACAAGCTGAAATTCGAGTATCAGATGTTAATATTTACGAAATACACCAATATTTATGATTGCTGTACAAGCTGAAAGGTCGCACTATATTTTAAAATCAGTGTCCTGCAATAGCCATTGTCCTATTAGCCCACTATCACTGATTTTGTGTGTTTGAATTTTTTTTAAATCTTTTCAGTTGATTTATTTATTATTCAGAAAAAACTTGAAAAATTTCATTATGCTAATTTTCTCACCGGGTCTCTTAGGAAATCCCGGGCCTGGGGATTCCTCCCATTTCTCCACTCCTTTCGTCAGGCCTGAATGTGGGTAGCTGGTTTGTAAGTTTCCAGCCAATGGAGGGTAAAATCCCATCTCGAATGACCAATAGTTGTTAGACGTTAGCCACAAAAAAAAACCTGTAGTTACCTAGTTATTATTTAGACCACTATATCATGCAAGAATAGCTAAATAAAATTATTTCTGACTTTCTGAGTCCATCAGCTTCTTGCAAAAACGTTATTTCGTTTTTAAGACACTTCTCATGGTGGATGTCAACAAGTCAAGGAGGATAAAACATAATCAGTTGGGGAGTTAAGTCGGTGTTAACGAACCTTTGAGAAGGTTATTTTTCAAGTATTTTGAGAGAGTCATAAAGTACTATCAGTATCTGGTATTGTCCACTCGAATTTTTATTGAGGCATTCGTTTTTTCACACTTCAGATCAAGTTCTAAAATGACTCGTGGCTCTCGGCGCAAGTCTGTCCATTCTACTCTTTTCGCATCCTTTAGCTATCTGAGATTTTTTGTAACAAACAACGAAACATGGTTGATGCGTGAGGTCATTGTGTCTAGTTGGTTTGTAATTTTCCGGCGAATGGTGGATAATACACCTGTTTCGAATGACTACTATAAATGTAAAAGAAAATTTTAGCCAAAAAATAACTTGTCTTATTTTGGGGAGTTGTAGATACGAAAACACGAATGTAGTCTATGGCACGTTGAATACACCAGTTCCCGTTAGATCACTGAAGTTAAGCAACACAACGTCCAACGAGGTTGTACCAGGTGGGTGTCCACGTGGTTTCGCGCCCTCGTGATGCTGACTATTTTCCGGTCCAACCTAGGCTGGGTGATTTCAATGTGGGTTTGCAAGTTTCCAGCGAATAGAGAGGGTAAATAAATGTTAAACAAACGTTACGTAAAAAAATATACGAATGTTAAGCTATACTATTGTTTTAGGGTCACTCTTTTTTCGTCTGCGTACCCTTTTTATAACTAGGTTTAATCAGCAGGGTGATGTAAGGCCATTTATTTAGTTGATATAAAAATTTGTTTGAGATCTTTTGGCGAAAATATGGCGAGATTGTCATTTTTGGGAGATTACAGATTTGAATTCTCCATGTGGTTTACTTTTAAACTGTTTTTTGTTTCATGGTAGTAAGAGAAGTAGATCCGAAAATATCCGAGATTATTGACCAATAAAATTTGATTTTGAGAGAGCCTTTTTCAGAGATCGTCATTAACGCGTGCATTTGGTCTTTTTTTTACTATTGTATTGGTGCAGAGTTTTTTTTTACTTTTTTCGCCGAAAAAGCATTTGGCCAGGACCCAGAACCCAAATTGAAGATCAAATATTTTGCTCTATTATTTGTGAAATTCAATATCTCATAAATGGTCACCAGAAGAGCGAATGGCGCAATGTGATCGTTTTTGTTAATATCCATCAGTTTTCTTAGGTATTTAGGATTTTTTCTTCATATAGACTTCAAATAATACCACAACAAGAAGTATGGAGGTATCGACTCGGGCAATCGCGGAGAATATCTAAGCACAATAGGGTTTTCTGCCAGTCTGCTAATTACTACTTATCTACCAATGTTAGTGTCGGTGACAAGTTAACAAACGATGTTTCAACACTGAGGTCGGTCGTTTTCAGTGATATAATTCAGTGTACTATTTACAATAGTCCGAAAGCTTCCCACCTGACACGATACCAGAAAAAGTATAGATATTCATTATGTCGGTGGGGGAAAAAAATATCGGTGGGTGGTGAGAAAAAAATCAACTATGACTGGTTGAAAAAGTGTCCTGTCGTATCGGTTGGAAGCTGTTGTACCTATTAGTGTAAATAGTTCTTTTAATTTTTGAATCACGACATTTCAAAACGAGGTATAACATTTAGACATTTTTATTTCCCAATATGGAAGTAAAACGTAGTTGTGAAAAATGAAGCATAAAAAAAGTTGGGGTTATATTTTCAAATACGCCCACCGAATCTAAAATTCCCTTGAAAAGACAATTCTGTCAATTCTTGGCGATACCTAATAGCTATACTTTGATGTAACTACAATAATGATAGATGGTGGTATTAATTCATCACCTGTCTAATATTAATTGCATTGTACGAGTACTAACTAATCTGATAGCACCAACTATCTATTTACTATGAAGTGTTAGACATTACACTCATTACTTCAGTCATATAATTTTATTTTTACTGCTCTTACCTACTTCGACGAGTTTCAAAAGAGATAACATTTATTAATGAACGTCTTTTCACGGCTCAAGTTTAAAAAACACTAATAGTAATTCATGATTCGAATTTCACTTCCGACTCGACTTTCGTCTACTTCGTAGACATTTTTGAAACGCGTACCTACATAAGAATACTTTGTGGCAGTACAACATCCTCGACCCGTCAAACTACGCCAAACGATTTATTAATACTGACCATGATGTGAGAAAAATTGAAGTGTCACTACTCCACCAAGGTAATCGTCAAACAGAAATCCCCCACTCTATGAACAAATCTACATCCACTCGGCAAAGAGTAAAGGTAAATGTCTCAACGCGATCGTCGACACTGCTCTAAACAGAAATAAGCTGACTGATCACGTGGGATCTGAGTTACCAACGGATACCTAACAATCAATAACAACAACACCAACAAGTCAGTTTCCTTGAAAATGTCTACGAAGTAAACGAAACACGAGTCGGAAATGAAAATTAAGTGAATCCCCGTCATAAATAACGGTAGTGTTTTTTAAAGTTACCAATAGGATGTCTAATATAAATTTGTTAAATAATAATGGCACCTCGAATTTAATTGACCGAATAAAGTTTTCAGTCTCACACATAATCTGATAACCTGCAATTAAGACTTCCAGGAGTGTGTTATATTAGGTAAAAGGTACCTGCTAATACATGGCCTTATAATTTACGCAGTTAAACATCTTCGAAACTTTTGGGAACACAAAAAATGGTGACCAAAATGTGTCAATATCTGGGGTGACATAAATGCTGGTGACCTTGATAGAACTGTCAAGGATGTCTTTTAGTGTTATTTCAAGGTCAGTCTTCGTTTTATTTAAGTAGGTACCCCACCCATTTGTTTTTACATTATCGCATTCTCCATCAAAGTCTACATTTAATTGAATATTTTTTCTTCGGCAAGCATAGTCCGAATCGTGTATCACGCCATCCATGCTCTCAAATTAGAAACAAAATGTTTTTTATTTTTCATTGTTACCATTCGATTTAGCATGACGAGACCTTTCGTTTGATACGGCACACATGTATCTTTGGAGTGGAAACAATTCATTGTTACCATTCGATTTAGCATGACGAGACCTTTCGTTTGATACGTCACACATGTACCTTTGGAGTGGAAACAATTCATTATTACCATTCGATTTAGCATGACGAGACGTTTCGTTAGATACGTCACACATGCATCACATGCAAGTGAAAAAATTCTCTAGACTGGAGGAAAAATAAAATCAACTCGATGTTTGGTGTTATTATTTATGCGGCCAATTGTAAAGGTTCGTTAGTTAAAACGTTAAACCAAAATTTCATGACAGTGTCGGGGGCGACTCGGACATTTTTTTATGCTGGAATTTTCTTGCTTTGTTCTCAAGTCTAATGGCGCTACAGTTTGTTCAATTTTTTGTCATTTTTAATGCAATTTGAATCGATGTGACTAGGAAAGGGTTAATTAATGTTAACGTGACTAGGAAAGGGTTAATGCATTATTATATTTTTGGCAACCATCCACTATACAATTTAATCTTTCATTTCCTAAATATAAATTAATGATTGACATTAAAAATGCATTTCATTTTAATATGGTAATAATGAATTTCATATTATTGGACTAGGTCACTAGTGGTTCTCATTTTTTTTTGTCCGTGAATAACCAGGTTTACTCGTATTTCTGCGTACCCAAATAGGTTGGAGTGAAAAACATGAATTTTTGACTTTCGAAAATGGGTGGTTCTGAAACTTGACATAACGACCATACAGGACGTCTGACCAAACCACCTTTGTCCCAGTATCGGATACAGGTCTCCAGTTGAGGAGGGGGGGTCGACATGGATGTCGGTAGTATTTATAAATACCGAATTTGAGAAAAGTGTTTCGACGTTCTTCAGGATTGGAGGGCGGGGGCGATTTGCCCACACCATTGCTTTGTCGCAGCGAAGTATGGGTGAAACAGCTAGTTCCTAATAAGCTCTATGTTTTGATCTTTTCTCACACCCTGATGTCTGACGATACAAAATAATTGCACCTCCGTGTCAGTAGACGCCACATGTTATAGGCTACCGTTACCCCGTCATCTAAACCCAAACAAAGATCATTCCATTATCAAACAGTATAATTACAATCACGTTTGCATTACAGACAGACAATTTAAAGATTATTCTATGTTAATCTGAACGAGTCGTCTGGTCGTGTGAACGCATAATTTATTTTCCTTTAAACGGAGACATAGCTTGACATTCTCTCATGGTGACAATTAAATTAATGGATGAAGTGTGCGTGATCTACAAGCGATCTATATGCCAAGTTTAGTTACACTACAAATTGAGGCACCTCATATTAGATAAATTGGGTAGCTTTAGATACACCCGGATACCCCCCAAATACGAAATGAAATCCTGCAAATATGGCCTTGACGTAGTGCTGGATTTACCAACAGGCTGAGCACGCTGGAGTCTAGGGCGGTAGATTTTAGGGGAACCAAATTTGCGGCTAAATATTTTTTTTTGTCTTAAAAAATAAAATTATTCATATTAATTTAGGTCCATACAAACAATTCAACATGTACCTAATATGTTTCGCTACTTAAAAAAAAATATAATCGGCGCGGGACGTGACGTTTCGTTAAGTGCGCCTGGCGGAATATACATTATTGTGTAAGTAGTATTAACGCATAAGTAAGAATGGTGGACTCGTAACTAGGAGGGTGTGGTTCGAATGAAAGTGGAGGCATACAATTTAGTAATAACATGGGGAATGGGGAAGTGTATTGTGACAAAGTATTAACGCATAAGTAAGAATGGTGGACTCGTAANCCTAGATGCATCATCTTTACTGAATAGTTATCTACATAGGAAATAATTTGTTCATTGTATCTGTCTCTCCGTCACATGAATTAATTATTATAGAACATTCCTCATCGTTACGCCACTGTCCTAGATGTATCATCTTTACTGAATAGTTATCTACATAGGAAATAATTTGTTCATTGTATCTGTCTCTCCGTCACATGAATTAATTATTATAGAACATTCCTCATCGTTACGCCACTGTCCTAGATGTATCATCTTTACTGAATAGTTATCTACATAGGAAATAATTTGTTCATTGTATCTGTCTCTCCGTCACATGAATTAATTATTATAGAACATTCCTCATCGTTACGCCACTGTCCTAGATGTATCATCTTTACTGAATAGTTATCTACATAGGAAATAATTTGTTCATTGTATCTGTCTCTCCGTCACATGAATTAATTATTATAGAACATTCCTCATCGTTACGCCACTGTCCTAGATGTATCATCTTTACTGAATAGTTATCTACATAGGAAATAATTTGTTCATTGTATCTGTCTCTCCGTCACATGAATTAATTATTATAGAACATTCCTCATCGTTACGCCACTGTCCTAGATGTATCATCTTTACTGAATAGTTATCTACATAGGAAATAATTTGTTCATTGTATCTGTCTCTCCGTCACATGAATTAATTATTATAGAACATTCCTCATCGTTACGCCACTGTCCTAGATGTATCATCTTTACTGAATAGTTATCTACATAGGAAATAATTTGTTCATTGTATCTGTCTCTCCGTCACATGAATTAATTATTATAGAACATTCCTCATCGTTACGCCACTGTCCTAGATGTATCATCTTTACTGAATAGTTATCTACATAGGAAATAATTTGTTCATTGTATCTGTCTCTCCGTCACATGAATTAATTATTATAGAACATTCCTCATCGTTACGCCACTGTCCTAGATGTATCATCTTTACTGAATAGTTATCTACATAGGAAATAATTTGTTCATTGTATCTGTCTCTCCGTCACATGAATTAATTATTATAGAACATTCCTCATCGTTACGCCACTGTCCTAGATGTATCATCTTTACTGAATAGTTATCTACATAGGAAATAATTTGTTCATTGTATCTGTCTCTCCGTCACATGAATTAATTATTATAGAACATTCCTCATCGTTACGCCACTGTCCTAGATGTATCATCTTTACTGAATAGTTATCTACATAGGAAATAATTTGTTCATTGTATCTGTCTCTCCGTCACATGAATTAATTATTATAGAACATTCCTCATCGTTACGCCACTGTCCTAGATGTATCATCTTTACTGAATAGTTATCTACATAGGAAATAATTTGTTCATTGTATCTGTCTCTCCGTCACATGAATTAATTATTATAGAACATTCCTCATCGTTACGCCACTGTCCTAGATGTATCATCTTTACTGAATAGTTATCTACATAGGAAATAATTTGTTCATTGTATCTGTCTCTCCGTCACATGAATTAATTATTATAGAACATTCCTCATCGTTACGCCACTGTCCTAGATGTATCATCTTTACTGAATAGTTATCTACATAGGAAATAATTTGTTCATTGTATCTGTCTCTCCGTCACATGAATTAATTATTATAGAACATTCCTCATCGTTACGCCACTGTCCTAGATGTATCATCTTTACTGAATAGTTATCTACATAGGAAATAATTTGTTCATTGTATCTGTCTCTCCGTCACATGAATTAATTATTATAGAACATTCCTCATCGTTACGCCACTGTCCTAGATGTATCATCTTTACTGAATAGTTATCTACATAGGAAATAATTTGTTCATTGTATCTGTCTCTCCGTCACATGAATTAATTATTATAGAACATTCCTCATCGTTACGCCACTGTCCTAGATGTATCATCTTTACTGAATAGTTATCTACATAGGAAATAATTTGTTCATTGTATCTGTCTCTCCGTCACATGAATTAATTATTATAGAACATTCCTCATCGTTACGCCACTGTCCTAGATGTATCATCTTTACTGAATAGTTATCTACATAGGAAATAATTTGTTCATTGTATCTGTCTCTCCGTCACATGAATTAATTATTATAGAACATTCCTCATCGTTACGCCACTGTCCTAGATGTATCATCTTTACTGAATAGTTATCTACATAGGAAATAATTTGTTCATTGTATCTGTCTCTCCGTCACATGAATTAATTATTATAGAACATTCCTCATCGTTACGCCACTGTCCTAGATGCATCATCTTTACTGAATAGTTATCTACATAGGAAATAATTTGTTCATTGTATCTGTCTCTCCGTCACATGATTTAATTATTACTGAACATTCTTGTAATGCTATTTTGGACTATATTGATTTCTATTCTAGGAATATTGAACTCATCAATTCATTCCGAACCAATATGATTGAAATGTCGGTCATTTCAATCTTATTAGAACGCCACCGGATTTAAAACCTGGCGACGAGGAAGGAAAAAATCCATCAATTATAAATACCTTAATGCCCAATTCCTTTTTTTTTGTCGTCGAGATTCAGACACAAATGCAGCAATTACTGACGCTCGAGGGATCCCTACCCTCTAGGAGTTTTTCCGACTTCACCGGCATAGTGTTGTAGAGGGACATGACTTTTATTATAGGGAACTTGAACATATAAGTCTCCCTACTATGATATAAGATACCTCCGGAAGACCTGATCCTTGGATTTGGTATCCTCCAGGAAACACGCGCATTCCATCCGCCTCGCCAGTCAGGATGAAATCATTATTGGTAGTTTTTTCTTACATTTCTAAGCCATTGCGAGGAGAAAGAGAATTGAAATAGATTGATAGAGGTTTGACTATTTAATACTTCGCAACCAAAGACGCAGTTATTTTTGGGATATAATAATTAATAATTTTGGGATATAATAATTAAAATCCAGGTTTTACTATTTGGGACACAATCCCGCAAGAATAGCAAAATCAAATTGCGGTTTTAGTAATATTGAACGACTGACCGCAAAAAGACTGCGATATATACATACCTGTTGCCAACGATCATACCACGTTGAATACACCATTTCCCGTCAGATCACTGAAGTTAAGCAACGTCGGGCGTGGTCAGTAAATGGATGGGTGACCGCTTGGGAACACCACGTATCGTTGGCTCATTTTTCCGGCCCAACCCAGGCTGGTTGATGTCAATGTGGGTAGCTGGTTTACAAGTTTCAAGCGAATGGATGGTAAAACCCCCGTCTTGTATGACCAATAGATGTTAAAGTGACGTTAAGCTAAATTAACAAAAAAAGAAAACATACCTGTAGTTACCTAGTTATTATTTAGACCACTATATCATGCAAGAATAGCTAAATAAAATTATTTCTGACTTTCTGAGTCCATCACCTTCTTGCAAAAACGTTATTTCGTTTTTAAGACACTTTTCTCGTGGTGGACGTCAACAAGTCAAGGAAGACAAAACATAATCAGTTGGGGAAAGTTGGTAACTCTCCTAACGATAAAAATAAACGGTGAAGATCATTTGGACGTTTTGAGCAGAGTCCAGATTTTAAATTGGGAATTTGTGACGAACAACAATAAATAGATTATAGAAGGGGGCCCACTGGCCCTTTTCGAGGCCAACCCAGGTTGCGTGATTTAAAAAAAATCGACACCCTTACAAATGACCTATCTTGCTTAAATTGCAGATTTAAAAAGTGGGACTACGTGCAACGTGCACCCCCCTCAAAAAATGCATTTGAATATCTTAGAAATAAATCAAAATTTCAGTAGTTCCGGGTCGGATAATTATCGTATAAGTACCCTAATAATAATATGCTGTTTGACTTGAATAGTTTTAAAAATTGGACCCTCTTTGTCCCAGTAGGCTGTTCATGTACAAAAGAGAGAGAGAGAGAGAGAGAGAGAGAGAGAGAGAAGAAAAAAAAATACGAAATCCTGAATTTCACAATTCCGAAGAAGTAGGGTCAATTGACCCTGCATCTAAATACGAGTATGTAGGGTCAATTGACCCTACATACTCGTACTTAAGGAGCTTATTTCGGAACTAGACACGGACTGTTGGAAATTTTGAAATGACTGAAAAAAACAACCCCTTGCTTTTTTTACAAACCCTGAAATACCTACCCCGTTAAAATTTTATTAATCCACTGGCACAAATCTCAATCGAAATGTGGGAACTTCGAAATCTCTAGAAACTTACCCGCTTTGACTACCCCAATCCGGGGTAAAATAAAATTATATTAATCCACTGGCACAAATCCCAATCGAAATGTGAGCATTTCGAAATGTCTAGAAACTTACCCGCTTTTACTACACCAATCCCGGGTAAAATAAAATTTTATTAATCCACTGGCACACATCCAAATCGAAATGTGGGCATTTCGAAATGTCTAAAAACTTACCCGCTTTTACAACACCAATCTCGGGTAAAATAAAATTATATTATAAATTCAAATCAAAATAGTTGATAAAAATGACATATTTTTCCCAACTACAAAGGTTAGGAAACGATTTTACGGCAATACCTCTGAGTTGAATCACGAGCACCATCATGGAGATGGGATAGTTATTTTGGTACTTACACGGTCGTAGGGTCAAAAGATAAAATTTAGGGAAAAAATAGTTCCATCCGGCAGTCAGACCCAAATGTGGAGAACTTTGAATTGACTGGAAACCACCCACTCTGTGACAAACTCTTTAATACCGTACCAAACCCCCGATAATATTATACGTATCTCCGAGCACCAATTCAATATTGAAATGAGGGGACTTGAAAGATGACCGGTAAGCTAGGAACGTTGACCTCTCTTATGATTCTCTCGCTCTTGTCAATGCTCACATTATGATCAGAGATAATATCTTGGAGTTACTTTGATCAAGGCTAAGTTGAAAGTCCGTAATTGAGATTCAGATGTCACGACGTGACATCTATTGACTATTGTTATCACTCTCACATGACTCATATTGAATCATACAAAATGTATTATTCATTCTTTATTGGGTGGAAGAATTTATTTCAGGTTCGGATAACGATGATTAGGCACGCTGGAACTACTAATAGGTTAAATGCTGTTTCAAACATTCGGTTGCCCTTAAAAAGTTGAGTTAAACCAAAAAAGCCAACGATACATGGAATAACCAAACTGTCACCTAATATCCTAATATTAAACAGGTCCACAATTTTATCATCACCCTGACATTATTCGAAACTTCTTGAGTTATAGTTGTCTTTGGTTCCATTTCTGGTTAGTCTGGTTCCTTTGAAATCGTTACAAAAAAAAAAAAAAAAAAAAAAAAAAAAAAAAAAAAATATTACCCCCTCGCAAAATTTGATATTTTATGTTTCAAGGTATATGTAAAATCCAAAAATCGAATGTAAAAAAAACTCCTTTGTTCGCCGTAAGCCGTGAACAGCACTTTTACCACTTATTGCTGACCGATTTTAATTGTCATATTTTTTAGTATGGATGTGACTAATAGTGACGACAAGTATTAGGGCACAATTAGACCCCAAATGGGACCTATATACCAAATTTCATCAAATTCAGTCATCACTAATTATCACCCACGGTGTACAGCACGACGCGACGGTAGAACCATTTTTTTTTTTCAACCGATTTTTGGATTTTACATACCTACCTTGAAACATAAAACATCAAACTTTGAGGGTATGTTTTTTTTTTCTTAGCGAATCCAAAGTTTCATTATTGAAAATAATAAACAAAACTTTCCTTATTTTGTATGGTGTCTGATTCCGTGACCAGAATACGTGGATGTGATGACCTTCACATCCATTATGACTAGACTTAACATCTCTATTAGCCCAAATGTTCTCATAACCCAACAACATCCTCTATCTTTAAAAAACTGGTTTTAATAAGAACCGATTTGCATAGCAATAACCATCAAAATCAGGAAGTAGATAGTCATCTTCGCGAGAGAGGAAATTCAACGATAGGGGAATACCGACTCGCCGGGGGAAAATACGGAAACCCAAATTTGTAGAGATAGAAATTTGTCTGTTCTTTATACCTGCGAGACTCAGTGGAGCACCTAGGATTTTCATGGGGAGGGGGGGGGGGTCAATTCGACTTTTTATCTTTAGTAGTAAGATGTGCGATAACCGTTTCGTCGCGTCGGGACCACAGTCCGAGATTTAAGTAAAACACAAAGAAATATACATTTACATATTTTTTTTTTACCTTGCAATACTTTCTTCTTCCTTCTATAGATAAGGAAAATCGTGTGATATTCACACTAGATTTCTTCCTGTGACAAGAAAATGATCCACCTAAGACATCATGACTGCTTCCATTTTTTAAACTTGATCACCAGATCCTGTCTAGCAATCATATTTTTATTACGTTCAAGAAGTCCTCCGGCCAGCCGAATCATAGTACCCCGTGACAAACGGACGGACCATGTTTGGCTTAGTAATCCTTTGCGAATCCAGAAATGACTGAACGACACGGTATTATCTACTTTACATAGAAAAAAAAACTGAAAGTTTTTGTTTATATTTTTAAATCTCGTAAGATCGTTTCCCTTGTACAAGACATTTACTCGGAACAATGTACAGACAGTTACCAGTAACCTAACTGATAGCAGACAGGAAATCAGCTCATTGCGAACTCCCTATATGTATATCATATTAGCATATAAATAGTAAATAATGTATATTGTATAAATATATACAATACATATACAGGGTTCTGTCAATATAATACTATGAATGAATTGTATAAGCACATATTATCTGGAGGTAAGTTAAGTTGGCCGGCTCATGTCGAATTTTCCATGGTTTACCAGCTCCCATGGCTAAGGGTCACTGCACTAGTTTTGCACTCGGGAGACCCGGGTTCGAATCCTGACAGCGGCAATAATTTGTAGAGACAGATGTGTTTTGGATGTCTCGGGGCTCACTTAGCCTTGTGAGGACAATGAGTAGCATTAACACAAATGGTGGAGCTTAAAAAAGATGGAAATTCCGAGACGTCCCGGCCAAATTAATGTGCCTCATTTTTGAGGTCAAAATAAAAAAAATATTATATAAACTCAAGCACCTTATCTTTTTCCGTCCACACGTCAATTTGAATGCCTCAACCATCGAACATTTTAGAGTTCTTCTAAATCTATTGGATTTTTTTTTGTATAAACTTTGAATGGTCATACGATTGTGTCCACCTGAGCTGTAAAAATAACACGGAAAGCAACTCTGCATTATTATCTTTGTGTTACTGATGTCAATAGACGATCACCATCCGAGCCATAATTCAAAGAGGTGGAGGGGACATAAAAAACAACACTACCCGGACACAAACCAAAAAAGGGAACAAAAACAAAATTGAACAAAATATACAGCCCCAAATGCTAGATGCCCTTCCTAAAACCAAACCTTATGTATTTACACGGGCTTAAGGCCGTCACCTAATGAAGCTAATCTGCCCCCCTCGGTGGCTACATTACCAAAATTCTAGCCTTTACCGTACTTTTTATAGGAAGGATTCCTAAAAAACGTTAAAACCGCATATTCGAAACGTTTTGTGATTTGTCATAAAAATGAGTTACATACCATAATCTAGCGTATACCTAAGTTCTTCAAATATCTTTTTTACAGACAGACCGACAGGCATACACACGATGTCTCAAAGGACCTCAAAACGTGTTTTGGCATTGAAAGATCGACATCAAAAATTTCAGCCTATACATTTTTTTTTTCTATTGCGGCCATTGGGATGTTCCCGGCCAGACAGCCAATATCGGATTTAGGGATGGGTATCGATTAGAGGATTCATCGTAAAAATTCGATGTATTGTTGTTCCATACCAATCTCTGCTCGTATTTTTGTGATGTCCAATGAACAATGTGTTCAGTGATAATAACAAATCTTCATCACGTTGTTAGTATTCGAACGACTCGTGTGGCAGACACTATAGCCTAGTGATAGTATGACTCAAGCATCAGGCAAAGACAGTGTGCCTCTTCTGCATCTATCACCCACACAGCTGCATCGTTTCCGACAGTAATATACAGGGTGTCCCGCGAGCCAATATATGTAGGAACATATCAGGCAAAGACAGTGTGCCTCTTCTGCATCTATCACCCACACAGCTGCATCGTTTCCGACAGTAATATACAGGGTGTCCCGCGAGCCAATATATGTAGGAACATATCAGGCAAAGACAGTGTGCCTCTTCTGCATCTATCACCCACACAGCTGCATCGTTTCCGACAGTAATATACAGGGTGTCCCGCGAGCCAATATATGTAGGAACATATCAGGCAAAGACAGTGTGCCTCTTCTGCATCTATCACCCACACAGCTGCATCGTTTCCGACAGTAATATACAGGGTGTCCCGCGAGCCAATATATGTAGGAACATATCAGGCAAAGACAGTGTGCCTCTTCTGCATCTATCACCCACACAGCTGCATCGTTTCCGACAGTAATATACAGGGTGTCCCGCGAGCCAATATATGTAGGAACATATCAGGCAAAGACAGTGTGCCTCTTCTGCATCTATCACCCACACAGCTGCATCGTTTCCGACAGTAATATACAGGGTGTCCCGCGAGCCAATATATGTAGGAACATATCAGGCAAAGACAGTGTGCCTCTTCTGCATCTATCACCCACACAGCTGCATCGNCAAGGGAGAAGGATTAGGACTAGAAGGAAGAGGAAAAGGATAGTAAAGAAGAAGAGAAAATGTTAGTGAATAGGAGCAAACAAACTTTCACTGATTGCCTCCAATAAAGATGATTTGAAAGAGTGAAAGGTGGGTGAATTTAGGATAGGATACGGTAGTGCGTTCCAGAGATCGATGGAAGAGATATGGAAGGGTTTACCATAGGAAACAGTGTTGGGAGGAGGTTTTTGTAGGAGAAGCTCATGGGAACGTGTCACTATGGAAGTAACGGAAGAACGAAATTGATAACTGATGAGTCTTTTTTTTAATTAGGCTTAACGTCTCTTTTACATCATTCAAGACGGAGGTTTTACATTCCATTCGCTGAAAACTTTCAAACCAGCTACCCACATGGACCTCACCCAGCCTGGGTCTGGCCGGAAAAATAGTCAGCATCACGAGGGCGCGAACCCACGTGGACACCCACATGGTACATCCTTGCTGGACGTGACTTAACTTCAGTGATCTAATGGGATGTATTGATAGGCATAGACGTTGGCTAGACTGAATTCCTTTTTTGAATATTACCTAGATAATAATTTTGTTCTGAAATTATTTGAATAGCAGTTTTCGATTTTTCTGCAACATTACAGTGATGATAAATGGTGTAAATGGAATATGGAGCATCGTGGGATCAAACATGATGAACAAAGTGAGGTCTCGATCTAGCTTTATGTAAATATAAATGTCTGTTTGTGTGATTATGCTGATTTAGATGAAATGATATTTAATTTGATATTATAAAAATTATACGTTTGAAGGTACGTAGAATCCAAAAATCGAATAAAAAAAAAATCCGTTTGTACGCTGTGATGGGCACTTTTGCCACTTAGCGTTGACCGATTTGGATGAAAGTTGGTATATAGGTCCTATAATTGTACCCGAAACTTTTGGGTGCAATCGAATACACCCTTGGCGATTTTTGCCGCTTTTTAGCGGCTTTCAGTATTGTTGTCTAAAAGGAGAATGGTAAGAGCCAGAGACTTCAAATTTAGTAGGTATGTCAAATTTAGGGTCTAATTACGCCACAGATTTGGAATCGTCCCGAGAACCCACCCCCTCATTTTTTTTGGGGGGGTATTTTTTTGCAGAAAAATAATAAACCCATGTTCCACATTGGCAGAGTTTTTGACTTTTAAATCACTTGTGATCATTCGCTCACAGGATACTCTGTTTATTATAGTTCCCATTCATTCTATCAAAAGTAGATGCTGTGGCAGTTAGTCCAGTGACTGTCAAGGCCAAATTAATAAAGTACCTACATTAAATATTGAATGTTGCATAAAGAAAAAAGTCCAACTAGTACACGGATGGTCAATTAACCAGTGGTTACTGATCTTACATAACTATACAGGGTTTCTCAAAAGTCCAACTAGTACACAGATGGTTAATTAACTAGTGGTTACTGATCTTATATAACTATACAGGGTGTCTCAAAAGTCCATATAGTACGTGGATGGTCAATTAACCAGTGGTTACTGATCTTACATAACTATACAGGGTGTCTCAAAAATCCAACTAGTACATGGATGGTCAATTAACCAGTGGTTACTGATCTTATATAACTATACAGGGTGTCTCAAAAATCCAACTAGTACATGGATGGTCAATTAACCAGTGGTCACTGATCTTACATAACTATACAGGGTGTCTCAAATTTCCAACTAGTACACAGATGGTCCATTAACCAGTGATCACTGATCTTACATAACTATACAGGGTGTCTCAAATTTCCAACTAGTACATGGATGATCCATTAACCAGTGGTTACTGATCTTACATAAATATACAGGGTGTCTCAAAAGTCAAACTAGTACACAGATGGTCCAGTAACCAGTGGTCACTGATCTTACATAAATATACAGGGTTTCAAAAATCAGAGCGGAAGTCATATTGGAAATATTGCTGGAATACGTTTTGCTTTATTCCAAAGGGGAAAAATATTCTAGTCCGAATTACAATTTGAGCACTTTAGGAGACATTAATAATAATTTTAGGGAAAATAATACCAACACAAAGAAAAGTGCCAACGAGTACACGAATGGTCAATTGACCAGTGGTTACTGATCTTAGAAACCTATACAGGGTGTCTCAAAAAACAGAGCGGAGCTCAATATTTTGAGAGTAGATTCAAATTTGAAATATCGCTGGAATACGTTTTTTCTTATTCCAAAGGGGAAACATATTCTAGTCCGAATAACAATTTGATCTTACAAAACTATAAATGTAGCTCTTACCAAACTACAGGAAGATCTGATTTTAAAACAAAAGTGGCCATATAACAATGAAATTTTTATGAACTTTGAAAAAACTAAACTTATAATTATAAAAAGTTACTAAACTTATAATTATAAAAAGCCCACGCCATCAAATTATAATAGAATAAAATGTCACACCAGAATGTGTTTGTTTCGGGGGGGCTTTCCTCGTGTGATTGTCGTCAGCTGGAATTTACCGAGGAGGAAAGGTATCTCGAATTAATCATTGATTCCAAATTTAAATTTAATAAACTTGTTGACAAACTTCTTATCAAATTGAGGGCTGTATCTCAAAATATACATCAGGAAATAAAAATGATAGAAAACACTTGACTTTATGTTCTACAATATTCATATATTATTTGATACGCGTATTTCGGATTTTACTTCATTATCAAGCATCAACATTATATTCTTAAGGACTAACTTATATATAAAAGATACAAAAGTTAGTCCTTAAGAATATAATGTTCATTCTTGATAATGGAGTAAAATCCGAAATACGCGTGTCGCATAATATACATGCGCGGATATAGTCCCATTGTTTTGGGGGCACAATCGCACAATATATCTAATAGAATTTGCAGGGGGGAGGGGGG
>CM022883.1:13356629-13433953 GCA_012654025.1 Pachypsylla venusta
CTTACTCCTGTATCCACTTCTACAAAGACATCTACCACGTCTTTTAGTGTTTTTCGAATTATCAAACCTTACTCCTGTATCCACTTCTACAAAGACATATACCACGTCTTTTAGTGTTTTTCGAATTATCAAACCTTACTCCTGTATCCACTTCTACAAAGACATCTACCACGTCTTTTAGTGTTTTTCGAATTATCAAACCTTACTCCTGTATCCACTTCTACAAAGACATATACCACGTCTTTTAGTGTTTTTCGAATTATCAAACCTTACTCCTGTATCTACTTCTACAAAGACATATACCACGTCTTTTAGTGTTTTTCGAATTTTCAGACCTTAATCTAGATATGAGCTTCCAATCAGGGTCTATTACACATTGTTAAACATAGCTGGAAACATACTTTTTAAAATAGGATTTTTTTTTTATCCAAACCTGAGACTTTAATCTCAAACAGGCACATCGCTAGAAAAGTGTTTAAAAAGGTCAACTTCAAGTTGTAATAACTACTCCGGCACTTTTTTGAAAAGAGATCTCAAAAAGTTCTTGCACATTTCAAGGAGTGTTTCATATATGATTTCAAAGTTGATCTCCTTAAGTTTCCCCCTGGTTTTCCCAAAATTTGAAAACTAGGTAACTTTCTCCTTTTAGAATAAAGAAAAACGGGTTTAACAATTTTCCGCAATTCGAACTCGTTCTCAAGAATTTGATTTCCGTTCCAACAATTGAGACACCTTGTATGCAGATAATCAATTATAGTGTAGCTTTTTATTTGAAAAAAAAAAAAAAAAAAAAAAAAAAAAACGGTCCAATGTAACAGATTACAAACAAACAAATTTTACATCTTTGTACTTTACTTCCCGTGTCCAACACGGAAATTGATGGTGGTGGAAGGGTTGGGTAGCATATAATGCTATTCTGAGTATCCCGAACTAGATGTTGATAATCCATACCCGTTCCATGTCCCCTAATAATGGTAAATATCTCAACTTCATGAGAATAAAATTCCATGACTGGTAAACCCTACATTTTCCCAGTCATAGCGTCTTACCACCACAGCTAGGTATAATTGGATCAATACTATCCCTCTCCTCCAAACACTATACCACCTGGTTAGTATATTGCCAGTGGTTCAAGGAGATATTTACTATCTAATGAGTCGGAAAAATACTTTTGCTAAGTTAATTACACATGTTGAATTGACCGAATTAAGTGAGATATAAATTATTTTTAAGATCTACCTGATAATACATTTTCCCAGTCATAGCGTTTTACCACCACAAAAAAGATATAAATTATTTTGTAAGATCTACCTGATAATACTGTTAACACAACTAGAATTACAAAGTGAGGTCTATGTTCTAACTGCACCGATTTTATTCATCTGCCCAATTTTTTTGATGAAAATCGTTTTACTTAGTTATAGGTACGATTGTTTCATGGTTAAACTGTCTTAAACTCTTAAATAATCGAAAGTTTTGACCACTGAAATGAAATTTGGTTTACAATAATAAAATAATATATCTCCTTGGCCCAGAATCATAGGTGGGGTACCTACCTCTTTTAAAGTCACGATGCCATAATTTATATCTCACAGAACCAAACTTTCAGTAAAACAAAGAACCAAATCAGTTAACTAGTTGAATATAGTAAATACACAGTACACCTAACCAAGCCTTTCTCTTTCGTGCAGTTCTTGTGATAGGATTTACAGTGCTGGATTCAGTTTCCGCAAGGGCCTTGATGTTGTCTGCGAGGCTTCCTAATCTATTATCATATTTAGTGCTGGATTCAGTTTCCGCAAGGGCCTTGATGTTGTGTGCGAGGCTTCCTAATCTATTATCATAATAAGTGCTGGATTCAGTTTCCGCAAAGGCCTTGATGTTGTGTGCGAGGCTTCCTAATCTATTATTATATTTAGTGCTGGATTCAGTTTCCGCAAGAGCCATGATGTTGTGTGCGAGGCTCCCTAATCCCTAATCTATTATTATATTTAGTGAAGATGGATATTAGCTCTGCTTCAAACCAAAGATGAGGGGAGATGCCTGAACATCTCCGAGCATCGAGCATTCGTGATCGTTGCTCGCCAGTTTTCAACGAACACAAACGAGCCCTCTGTTCACACTGCTCGAGCATTTCTGACAATATGAATGAGGATTCGCAGCGAACAGATGGCACCTGGGCTATCCAAAATTGCGGTGTCCGCGGTGGTTATCCTCATTATAGATCATTTAACGGAGGAAAAGCGAAAAAGGAAAAGGCGTCGCATGTGGGAGTCGTCATTTTTTTAAAAAAGAAATGACTCCCTATTGCTGAAGGATTTGAAGGAGGATAACAGTGAGCTATTCAGAATAAAATAAAATTTATGGTCTGGCTGACACAGCTCTGGGTGCTCCGCATACAGAGAAAGAAACAAAAGGCACTTTTCATTTTCCCACTCCATCGGTCAAATACTAAAAAGCAAGAACACTACACACAATATACAATATAGGAGACGTGTATCCTTCAACAGCTAGACGAGAACTAGATTCATAGAACACCATTCGGCCAATCCTGTTTACGCAGAGCGAGCGGCGAACGCGTCCCTTTGATGATTCGCCGGAAAACCGACATCGCGCGGATCAGGCTCGAGTACGAACGAGCATTCACTTCGACCTTGATCGGCTCGCGACTGTTTACCACTGCCTGAGCCTCGAAAGAATGCTCGTCGTCACCCCTGTTCGCGACGAATACTCGGGCAGTGTAAATGAGGCTTAAGAAGTAAACTCGGGTTATCTTGTCTGGAAAGGGTACAGCAAGAGTAGGAACAGAACAGAAGGTTGTGGCATGACAGAATCAAGGAAGGTGACGCTAACCCCAAACCGAATTAGGAATAGACGAATTCAAAGATGAAGAAAAGCTTCTAGTTATTGTATCCACCGAATGGAACAAGCCAGATTCATTAGACGAAGGTCCTAAGCACGTGTAAATACAGAAGGTTTGGAAATTAAGGCTTTAAGCAAAATGTACTTTCCACGCAGAGAATGAATACTGTGAGAACCAAGCGAGGGTTACTGTTCAGAAAAGTGTACACCTAAAGAGAGTAGGCACAAAACAGAAGGTTGTGGCATGGTAGAATTAAGGAAAGCTAGGCCAACCCCAAATTTAACGAAGAAAAACTAATGTGAAGTTAAAGGATAAGAAGAATAAAAGCTTCTATCTCGGAGGCGAAGCATTAGACTATAATTTGATCATGCAACTCAAAATGCCTCAAAGAGATTCTCCGTTTGGTAAGACTCTTCTTATATAATATTGGATCTGTTTTTGTTTCAGATTCCTTTGGCAAAGAGACATCGACCCTTCATCATTTTGGCTACGACACTGATGAACCAGACGAATTAGGTAAGTTAGAGAAGAATAGCAATTCATTTGTACTGCCCCTTCATCATTTTGGCTACGACACTGATGAACCAGACGAATTAGGTAAGTTAGAGAAGAATAGCAATTCATTTGTACTGACCCTTCATCATTTTGGCTACGACACTGATGAACCAGACGAATTAGGTAAGTTGGAGAGGAATAGCAATTCATTTGTAGTGTAGACAGAACGAAAACTACTAGCTTGCTAGCAGTGTAGCTATCAAGTAAAATATTATATACATCAGATATTATGTCAAGCTATCAAGTAAAGTATTATATACATCAGATATTATGTCAAGCTATCAAGTAAAGTATTATACTGCGTGTCCCAAAAGTCCGAGACCACCTGAATATCTTCGTCCTATGAAATCTCTTTTTACTCCGGAACAAAACAATGTTTTGGCGGCTTTCCTGCTAGCTTTGAGTAAGAATACATATACATATAATGACACACCAAATTTCAACTCTATGACTCAACTGGAAGTACTTTTGAATTTAGATGAGTGAGTACTTTTGAATTTAGATGTAAACCCTCCATTCTAACAAAGTTTGTCTTAGTATGGTACCTTGTTATTCTGTCAATGGTATCTTGTTATTCTGATCGGCAGATATAGGGGGTCGTAAATAGCATAAAACAGTGCATGAAAAATACACACACTGCCGTCGCCAAGCTTGACTTGGAACTTGGCATGGCGTACTGCCGTGGGCCGTGCGCTCAGATATGCACCAGCTAAAGCTTCATTGAAGAGGAAGCCCAAGACAGAACATAATCGAAGAGTGTAGTTGACGGGATATAAGCGGAATGATAAGCTCTACAGAATTAATATTATTGGCGTTGAAGGGGCCACAAATTTAGCAGTAATTTCCACATGTTCCAAATAGATAAGAGAATTCATTTTTATTAATATCGTACATAATATGTCATGAGAAACAATTCATTCAGAGTTCGACTACCTCTAATAGTCGTATATTACAAGACGAGAGGTTCTCAACCTTTCTTTGTACTCTCGAACGCCTTGAAATGGTATAGACATGCATTGGGTTCATAGTATAATTACTGATAAGTTTTCAAGGCTCTATTCGGCCAATCGGGCTCATTTTAAGTGTGTAGGGTAAGCAATTCCGAACTCCTGATTTTCTTGATTTCACATGATTTTCTTGATTTCACTGCCCCGGTAGCTCAGTGTTTAAGCGCTCGCCTGGTAAACAGGAGAGCGTGAGTTCAGTGACTTAACTGAGCAGGTCAGAACTCGGGGCAACCACTCGTTTTGGTGCCCCCTCAAAACACGGGCTACGTCCGTTTTGAAGACCCACAAACTTCGCGTCCGGGACAGCTGCCACGTTGGCTCCCCTAGTTACGTTCCTGCGTTGGTTTAATACCCAGTAGAGGCAGGATTTTTTCCTCATTAATTTGAGTATTTGACCACATAAAAATAGAGCTCTTGGGGTTAGGTGTTAGAAAATGCCTCAGGCATTAACCTCGCCTAGTGGTTAATTGGAGACAGTTTAAAATTATAATTAGCCATCGTCTATGGCACTATGGCACGTTGAATACACCAGTTCCCGTTAGATCACTGAAGTTAAGCAACGTCTAGCGAGGTTGTACCATGTGGGTGTTCACGTGGGTTCGCGCCCTTGTGATTCTGGCTATTTTTCCGGCCCAACCCAGGCTGGGTGAGGTCAATGTGGGTAGCTGGTTTGCAAGTTTCCAGCGAATGGAAGGTGAAACCTCCGTCTTGAATGACCATCTCAATGTTCCTGTAACTTTTTTTTCACAAACCATTCATTTTATCTTATCATCTACCCATTAGATTATCAAGTACGCAACAAAATTTATCCCCACATTTTTCCTGTGGCACTGAAAAGGCCTGAAAAAATGCACTTTGTGACGTGAAGTAATATAATACTTGGGCAACGCTCATTGTATTTGACTGGGGCGACGCGCTCTTTTCATAAAAAACTTACCAAATTGAAATCACGAAATATGAGGTATATTTCTTTCAAAGAAAGGAAATAAGCATAGGAAACTGTTTCAAATGACAAAAAAAAAAAAAAATCAACACGTTTAATGAAATGCTTATTCAGCTAGTAAAAGGACTTGACCGTATTATATTTTGGATAAGGAATACGCATTTTTCTCATATTTATGTTATTTTTTAAGTTCATAGTTATCAACGAGTAGGTAGGTAGATAACTATCGACCACTTTGAGAACCACTAGCTAGATAACTAGATTAAAAGTGGTTAGTTAGGTACTATATCTATCAATATAATGCCATAAAACATGTTTACCTATTCCGAGAAGAAATATTTCAAGTCATAAAATATCATAAACACAATAAAATTAATTCCCGTTGGTATTAGATGATTTGATTATACATTCCTTGTATTGGCGCACCTACCCAATTATTGTGCAAGTTTAGTGGGTAATAAAATAATCGCACGCACAAACTAGGTATACGCATTAGGCCAAGATCCATGCGCGGATATAGCCCTCTTGCTTTGGGGGGGCACAATCGCACAATATACCTAATAGAAACTTTCGAGGGGGGAGGGACTCGTAACATAGAGGCCGGGGGTTCGATTCCTGGGCAGTACTTTTTAATGCAATGTTTATCGAGGTACGATACCTAATTTGTTAAAAGCTGCAGAGCTTACCACAAATACCTTTCATAAGGGTGATAAGCGATTTTATAAGCGTGAGGACGAAAAAAAGTGGCATGACGGATGACAGAATTTTTGAAAAAAATTTATTTACGTAATACGTAATATATTTATTTATTTGAAACATAACAAGTAAATTTTCCTTAAGCTAATATAAATTTAAAATTTGAGCTTCTAAGAAATTTCTATTTAGTCTCAGGATTGAGAATTATTTAGGGGCCCGTGCCCTCCCTCCCAATGGGATAAAAGACAGCGGATCACCATTAATTAGATTTTTTTTAAAAAATTGCGTGATTAGGTGTAATGAAATTTGAGAAACACCGACCGCTTAAAAAACTGGGGGGCACGTGCCCCCGGAGCCCTCCCCTATATCCGCACATGCCAAGATCCCGGGCCAAAAATATCGGCTCATATAAAGAGTGTTTGCCCAGCTATAAAGGGGACCCCCCTTGAATAGCTGAGATCAAAAATGGAACATATTTTAGGAAATTCGTTACTGAGCCAAATCAAACATTGTCCAGTTAAAAAGTGGAGAAAGCCATTTTGGGAAAACTTTTTGCGTCGCCTTACCTAGTGGCTGAAAAAATTGAATCCGAAATGTGAGAAGTTCTGATTTTTTAAAACTTTTGTGTACAAAATTTCAACAAGTTGATGTTTTCACAACTTATTTTTTCATGTTATTAAAGAACCATGAAAATTGTATACAGGGTGTTCAAAAGTCCGAGACCACCTGAATAACTTTTGAACGGCTTTATGCGGAGTTTTGAAATTTTGCATGGTATTATATCAAAAATTAAACCACCTGATGGTATGACCAATTTTTCAGGGGCAGGTCCCATGTGGCCCTCAAGGGGTCCAACTTTTGTTTTTAAAATACAAACCCCCATCTTGTGACACATTTTCGGAAAGACAATAGAATTGAAAGTACTTTGCAAAAAAATGTACACATCTAGCGTGTTTTGTTTCAAAATGGCGGCAATTTGAAATATCCAAGACATGACTTTTAAGAGTGTCTAAAACTAAGCGAATTATGTCTAAAAAACAAGTTCCTCGACATTGATGTCCTATGCAATCATTCAATATCCCATTGCAAAAAATTCGCCTAGTTTATGCAAAGTACTTCCAATTCTATTTTCTTTCTAAACATGTATCACAAGATGGGGGTTCGTATTTAAAAAAACAAAAGTTGGACCCCCTGGGGCCATATGGGACCCGCCCCTGAAAAACAGGTCACACCATCAGGTGGTTTAATTTGGGATATAATACCATGCAAAATTTCAAAACTCCACATAAAGCCGTTCAAAAGTTATTCAGGTGGTCTCGGACTTTTGGGACACCCTGTATAATTTTAGAAACAATATAATTTTAGAAATAAGCTTTTAGACACAGATATCACAAACATCAGAATTTTATAATTTTAATTTAAAAAAAGTTATGCCCCGGAACCCTTTTCGCATTACTTCAAGGCGATCACATCAGAATAAAAAAAGACTATGTGAGCCAAAATAGCAGAGTTCCAAATTTTATCCTAATTGTGGTTTCAAGAAAATCACTCTTTTCCATTACACCCCATATACATGGTCATTCCTCGAAAGGCGCCTGACAAACGCATGACGTGTCCATCTAATTCTTAATATTAATGTTATATCTCGTGTGTCCACCAGGTCCTGATAGATGGTCAGAAGACTATCAACAATGTACAGGAAAATATCAATCCCCTATCGACATTGAGGAGACATCTGTACAACGTGTCAGTCTTCCTGAGCTGAAATTCTTTGGCTTTGACCAAGAACCCGATAATACAACCATCACTAACAATGGACACACCGGTATGTATGACAGAACCCTTTGACAAACGGACTCTGTTGGCTTCATTCCGTTGTTACTCGACAAAATCAAAGTAATAACGAAAAGTAAGGAACGATTTCATAATGCTGTAAATAATCAATTTTCATCCGTAATTACTGTCGAATCGAACAAACCCCACATGCTTAATCCGCTGAGCTAATTGGATCGATTGAATTCAAAGTATTTAGAACGTATTATGTTTGAAGAAGAAAAAATTCAGAAAAGATTATCCGCCATCTTGGATTTTGGGTGGATCATTTGTAAAATGTGCTAAGGTAGGTATGTGACCATTGGATTTTAACTCCACACATATATAATATTACATAGAATAGGCACTTATTTGACATCTATGCAACGTTCAGAGCAAAATGAGGGGAAAAAATGATTTTTTAAAATATACTCTCCGCCATCTTGGATTTGGGAAACTTTGAGCATTGTGATAATGATTTTCACATTATAACTTTGACAATTGCTTTGTAAGATTCAAACAAATCGATATGAAAGATTTTTTATTATGGATTTGTAGGTTTCATTAAGAATAAAGGCATGATTGTTTTAATACGTTGTGCTTTTGAATAATTAATATGAGCTTTTTTTGGCGGGGGGGGGGCGCTAATTTCAGAATTTACGGCTCTGAATGTTTCCAGCAAATGGAGCGTCAAAATTCTGCCATGTGGTACATAGGTTTATTATTTTACTGGCTAAAAAAATACCTCCCCTCCCCTCCAACATGGGACCTATAGGTATATCAAATTTCATCCAAATCGGTCAACACTAAGTGGCAAAAGTGCCCATCACGGCTCACGGCGGACAAACGGATTTTTTTGTATTCGATTTTGGGATTCAACGTACCTTGAAATGTAAAATATCAAATTTTGAGGGAGTGATTTTTTTTTTTCGTGACGATTACAAAGGTTCATTATTGAAATTAATAAAACAAAACCCAGTATCCCAATGGCATTGCATGTTCAAGAGATATTAAGCACAAAATCAACGAATTTGACTTTTGAATTTTCAGTTTTACTTCAACTAAAATTCAAAGAAGATCCCTACGTCACTGGAGGACCACTTGGATTCAAATATGTGTTTTCACAGCTTCATTTTCATTGGGGAGTAAATGATTCAGTTGGAAGCGAAGATCTCATCAACAACAAAAGGTAAGAACTTCCGATGAGAAGATCCCTACGTCACTGGAGGACCACTTGGATACAAATATGTGTTTTCACAGCTTCATTTTCATTGGGGAGTAAATGATTCAGTTGGAAGCGAAGATCTCATCAACAACAAAAGGTAAGAACTTCCGATGTACCTAGGTTGACAACCGTTGTCCAACGCCACTCTAAATTCAGGCTAAGAATTTCCCAGACTTACTCGCGATGGCCGCTTTTTTTTTAGCCAGGAAAAAAAATCATGCGCAGAGTTTTGGTTTATTATTTTCAATAATGAACCTTTGGTATCGTCACGAAAAAAAATGCCAAAATTTGATATTTTACGTTTCGAGGTACGTAGAATCCAAAAATCGAATAAAAAAAAATCCGTTTGTCCGCCGTGATGGGCACTTTTGCACTTAGCGTTGACCGATTTGGATCAAAGGTCCCACCTGGGCTTTGGGTGCAATCGAGTACACCCTTGCCGGTTTTTCCGCTTTTTAGCGGTTTTAAGTATTGCTGTCTAAAAAGAGAATGGTAACAGCTAGAGATTTGAAATTTGGTATGCGTGTCAAATTTAGGGTCTAATTACGCCCCAGATGGGGGGGGGGGTATTTTTAGCCAGTAAAATAATAAACCTATGTGTCACATTGGAAGAGTTTTTTTTAAAAGTAGAATTAGCATCGGGAGAACGAGGACAATACTTAGTAGCTTCTGTTAAATGCAGAGGGAGGGTACATTCTAAATAATCTAAAAGCTCCGTCTCCGTTAAAAAAAAAAATCACAAATTTTGTTGACACTCCAAATTATTTTTCTTCTTGATTTCAGTTACCCAATGGAACTACATATGGTATTCTATAACAAAGATTATGTCAATTCAGACCAGGCTCAGGGTTACAAAGATGGTCTGGTGGTATTGGCTTCATTTTTTGAGGTAATTAAAAAAGTGGTCGAACAATCGCATACCTAATTATGAATGTGTAATCCCAATTTGTAGAATTTTGACTGATTAGAAAATATATGTTAGTTCGCCACCTCGTGGTGTACCCTGAGGGTAATTGGCCGAACGAAATTTGGTGTTTTAACACCAAATATTTCTTTTGTTACGTCTGTTTGAAAGTTATCTTGGTAGACAAGATAACTTTCAAACACATCACACCCACACGGCTCACACCTATCATTCACTATCCCAAAATCAATCATAATTCACTAAATCTTCCATACACACAACGAGGGGTATAAGACACCCGTCACTCATCATCCATATCCACACATCCATCACATTACTCATCATCAACTTTCCACACACATTCATCACTCATCATTCACTTTCCACACACACAGTGTCAGTAATTGCTCCACACTGCTGAATTTTGATATGGACATTCACCATAGTCATTGAGTTAGCTGATAAGATTTTGGGCCACCCAGAAGAGCTAACACAGCCACGAGCGGATATAGGGGAGGGCCCGGGGGCACGTGCCCCCCAGTTTTTCTAAGCGGGCGGTGTTTCTCAAATACCTAATCACGTAAATATTTTTATAAAAAAATCAAATGAACGGTGATCCTCTGTGTGTTTTATCCCATTAAGAGGGGGGGGGGCACGGGCCCCTAAATAATTCCCAATCCTGAGACTAAATAGAAATACGTAAATAAAAAATTGTCAAAAATTCTGTCATCCCGCATGGCATTTTTTTCGCCATCACGCTTATAAAATCGTTTATCACCCTTATGAAAAGTATTTGTGGTGAGCTCTACAGCTTAAAAAGTACTTCCCAGGACTCGAACCCCCCGGTCTCTATATTGTGCGATTGTGCCCCCCCCCAAAACAACAGGGCTATATCCGCGCATGAACACAGTAGGCGACTTTATTACCACCCTAACAAGTTTTGACTGTGAGGAGGCTTTCGACCCGCTGAGCAAGCTAAGTGTGATGAGCAATCTCCGAAGAACGTGTTTGCTATTATTTACTTTCCACATTTCAGGTTTCCGAAAAATCCAATCCAGTTTATGAACCCATCGTATCCAAACTCCCCAACGTCACTCTACCCAACTCTCACATCATCGCAACTCAAGTTCCTAATAATCTAAATGATCTCTTACCCAAAAAGAGGAACCTTTACTTTACCTACAAAGGATCTTTGACAACACCTCCATGTTCTGAAGTCGTTACATGGATAGATTTTAAAAATCCAATATTATTGTCACACGCTCAGGTAAGTAATATGATTTTTACAGCAGCTACAGCTGTGGGAAAGCACCTCTATTTATAACTAGTGGATCAAGATGATCAGGTGTTCATGTTAGTGTAAGTCATTTAAAGAAGAAAAAAAATCTTAATCAAATAACATTACAAAATTTTACGTTTCTACAACAAACCGCTAAAAACATAAAAATCATTTTCAAAAAACAAAATATTTAACACTCTAGCCCCCCGGGGGGGGAGCAGGGCCCCCAAATTATTCAAAATCGAAAAGCCCTTAACAACAGCCATAATATATCAAAATTTTACATTTCTACAACAAACCGCTAAAAGGATAAAACAATATTTTCAAAAAACACAACATTGGACCCCTGGAGCCCCCAAAACTATACAGCAAATTTCCTCCATGTCCTAAACATGTATACCAAATTTCGTCAAATCGGATCAAATCGGCTTGTATCGCGTAACAAACAAACAAACAAACATACAAGTGCATTTCGGGATGTATATCGGGGTTAAAAGTGGAGTTCACTAACGTTCACAACGAAGTGTCATATAGCAGCATAGAATACGGATATGTTTTGTCCACACTGAAAAAAAAAAAAATGTTGCTCCAAGGATAATGTTATTCTGGTTCACCCTGTATACTAATGATGCTCCAAAGGTAATGTTATTCTGGTTCACCCTGTATACTAATTTTGCTCCAAGAATAATGTTATTCTGGTTCACCCTGTATACATTTTTTTTTCTTTTCAGTTAGAACATTTCCGACAACTTCATAGAAAAGCAAACAAATTTTTAACTCATAATGCCCGACCTGTTCAACCACTTTCCGAGAGACCAATCTGGTACAACCATAATGGTGGATCAGACAGCAGCAGCGTCATTATTCAGTCATCTCTAATTTTGTCAGGTCTTATGTTTGTGGTTGCAATATTCCAATGTTGAGAAGTAATTATCAACAAGTCTTAGGCTGAGGGACATATTCAATTACGTTCATTTGCAAAGAAAATCCAATATTGGAGCAGTCTTTTTTTAAAAAAGAACATATTACAAAAAGCATATTTTGAGAACTATTCAATTTGATTTTTTTTCCCCATTTGTATCTACAAATATACTGAAAAATATATGGATCCAAGGAACCCTGCTTATTTTAAAAACTAAATCCAAAAGCATACCAATTTAAATAAAAAACCTACTTCCTTAATAATTCAAAATTAAGAAATGATAATATTAATTTCTGATACCCTGATAAGCAATGTAAAATAAAAAATAAATAAAAAAAGAGTGGATTCCAAAGAGTACAGCTCCTTTAATTCAACTGATGCGTTTTTTTGGAGCAAATTGAAAAATAAATTTGATTGCTTAATATTTTCAGTATACTCGTAGACTGTGACGCTTAGGATATTTACGGCCTTGTATCTCTTATAAGAGATTTTTTAAAATAATGATAGTGATTTTCAGTTCTGAAGAGATGAGGTGTAAAAACCACATCTTGCATTAACGCTGCGCTCCCAAATATATATTTTTTGACATAGTAGTATATAAAAAAATGTGTTTTTGTGATAGCATTTTATTTTTCGGTTTTAAAAATTAATGTTAGCCAGAGTAAATGTAACGTTTACTTGGTAGGTGATGACGCAGCTATTCTAGAACGAACCTAGACTGGGATAAGGTCATTATGGGTAGCTGGTTTGCAGGTTTCCAGCGATTGGAGTTTAAAACTTACGAATAACCTTAGATGTTATTAAAGATGAATTTTCTTTACTTTTGATTTATGTCAAGTAAAATCACGAACCCAAAGAAAAAAGTGAATGTTAATTTGGATGACTTTTGATTTGTGCCAAGTAAAATCATGAACGCAAAGAAAAAAAGTGAATGTTAATTTGGACGACTTTTGATTTGTGTCAAGTAAAATCATGAACGCAAAGAAAAAAAGTGAATGTTAATTTGGATGACTTTTGATTTGTGTCAAGTAAAATCATGAACGCGAAGAAAAAAAGTGAATGTTAATTTGGATGACTTTTGATTTGTGTCAAGTAAAATCATGAACGCAAAGAAAAAAGTGAATGTTAATTTGGACGACTTTTGATTTGTGTCAAGAAAATCATGAACGCAAAGAAAAAAGTGAATGTTAATTTGGACGACTTTTGATTTGTGTCAATCATGATTAGGACAGATAAAATTGATCGAACGAAGTAAGATCTAGTATTATCAACTCTTTTTTTCTTCAAACTCTGATTGATTGTCAGCTTGTTCCACGATTACTCTCAACAACTCTCAATTCGTTCGGTCAATTATTTAGTGTCAACTGAAGATATATTTTATCTGTCTTATAAGTGTAAACGGTTGTATTGTACCTATATTTTATTATTATAATTTTACAGAGGTTCCTTCCTCAGTTGGCATCAAGAGCCAAACTTCTAAGAATTTAAGTTAAAATAATCTAGTTTAAACTAAGACTGAACCCACTATGAACCTGATGGCCTTGACAAGTGTTTAGATTTTAAGTTAGTTAGTGTTTCATTAAAGGACGTTGTTAGGATAAAATTCTAATGCGCACATGAAGAAATCAGACGATTTTTTTTTTCTGAGGCGCGCCGTCAGGATAAAAGTATAACGCGCTCATATTTGTAAAATTTCAAAAGAAAATGATGTAAGTAGGTATGTATTTATTTGAATATTATTTATTAATTTATTAACAACAAATAATAAAAATGAGTATGTTTTATTATTTCTTGTTAATGTGCTACTTGACATAATATCCCGTTTTGAGAAGATTATTAATTTATTGATGAATTAATTAATTTATTTATTTATGTAATATAAGTGCCTCGATCAACTCGAGTGTGTTTAATTCTACATTGAGATTAAAGTCCATATTATTGTTTGATTTCATTTTTAATTTAATTACAGACGACTTTTTTTTACAGTTTTTAAAGAAATTTCCATTTTTTTCCCCCCCAAATGCGAACTAATGGCCGGTTCTACACACCGGGACGACCTGGAACGCACATCATTACAGTTCAACCAAGGTATATAAAAAACCTTTTCGGTTACCTCATATCTACCTATTTCTACCATTATGCCAAATCTGGATGTAAAAATGGGGAGGAAAATAGTTTATTTTAAAAGGAACACCGCCACTACTACTATTAATAGGCAATCGTCCTCACGGTGGACTGTTCGAGGCACCAGGACGATCTTTTTGGTAACCTCATAATAATCTACTTTTAATATTTCAAACCGAAACTAGAAATAGGGAGAGCTGTTGATTTTAAGAGGAACACCGCTAAAACATTAGTGCAATTTACATTTGAAGGTCCCGAGAAAAAGAACAAGAAAATTTGATTTTATTGATATTGTCCAATGAATTAATTAATTTCATTTTTACCACCTAAATTAATAATAAAATCCATGAACAAATAAAAAGACTGTCACAGAACTCTCTACCTGAGGCACCGTCGCGTCAGTAAGACGTATCTACACAGTGGAAATATTAGGTACCTCATACCAATCTTTTCTACCATTTTTCCGAAAGTGAATGGTCAGAAAAGTTAATTTTAAGAGGAACACCGCTAAAACGACAGAATGATTTCTAAACAATTATAACATAGTTCTCAATACTCCACGCATGGTCCAAACCAGTTAGCTCAATTGATTAAGCATGGGTCGGCAGCTCGAGCCCACAGTAATGATGGATTTTTTAGTTGAAAATTAATTATTTCTATCATTGCGACAACTTTTCTTACATTGACACAAATACAATTCGTAACTTCACGGGTCCAGAATCATCGATGTACAGTTTCAGTACTGATGTCATTGTAGTATGGGTAGCTTCATCATAGTCATGTCACTCTATCGTATCGTAAGTCAAAACTTCAGTAATCAGTACTCATCATCATAATGATTTAAAGTTCCATTTTTAATCTTCATCATCAACATCTAGTTTTCTATTAGCATTCGCCCCCAATGTTACTTTGGTTGCCAAATCATAAGTTTGAGTTAAGCCACTTTTCAATCGGTCTCTTATAAGCTCTGCTATAGCTTTTTGCTGACGTTTATGTAATTTTTCTAATTTCTTTGAAAGGTCACGTTTTAAATCCCAATCTGGTTTTCTCGGTGCTAATTTGGTTAAATCCTGAAAAAAAGGAGAATAGAAAACATTAAATGTGTAACTAGATATTGGACATCCTAGGTAGTAAGAAACAGATTTTCGAAGTTTTAAAAAGAATTGATAAGAGAAAAAAATACTTGCATACAATTATTTTTGTTATTCTTATAATGTGATGTTTTTTTTTTTTATTTTCCTAATTTCAGACAAGAATGGTCAATTGTATGGCCAAGGTGCTGCTCTGTTTTTGAAGTGAGGAACCTTTGCCTTAAAAATAATGTATAAAAGGTCAAATTTTGTTTTACCTGTTTTGAAGCAAAAAAAAATTGATTAAACAATAATAATACATTTTTAAATTGTTGAAATTTATTTAGAAAAAAAAAAAAAAAAAAAAATCCATTTGATCTTACAAAAGTTTTTTTGTTATAGGATGAAAAAGAAGTCTGAGTGGCCACCACACAGATTCATTTCATCGTGGATGAAATGAATCTGTGTGGTGGCCACTCAGACTTCTTTATTCAGCCATTAGATGAGGAGAGTAATATTAATATTAAACAAAACCAGGTTGGAGAAAAAAACACAAGCATCAAAGAAAGAACTGAAGAAAAATAATGCACTCAGTACGACTTCAGGAACATGTTTTTTCCCGGTCATATTGGGTCTTAAAACTACCGCCATGCTCAATGCAGACAAGTAAAAAATAAGAAAAAATTATGAAAAAATGCACTCTTGAGGTTTACCACTAGGCCAGATTATTATTATTGCCAGAGACATTTTCTACCACCCCCTCAGAGCTTTATTTTCATGTGGTCAAATCCTCAAAATAAAAGGAAGCCCTGCCTCGGCTGGGGATTGAACCCACATAACCCACTACCACCTACAGGCGAACGCTTAACCAATATGCTACAGAAGCTGCCATTCCTTTCAAAGTGAAAAGAAAATCAACTCCAGGGGCCTATATTTCTAAGACGCTCAGTGAGCCCATGACCGGCATGTCAATGCATATTTTTTTTTTTTGTTTTCAAATTTTGAAGACAAAGTATTGCGATCGTGATTTTTTTCACATTTATGTTAGTTATAAAATCTTCAATAAATTGAGGACGAACACATATTTTCAACAAAAGAAAACAGTGGCGGTTAATCCGTTGTGGTGAGATTGCCTTCTCCAAAGAAACTTACCAATTCATCTATAACAACAGTGCTCTTTCCAGACTCCAATTCTTCCTTGACAATTGATTCTACATCTCCCGGTTTGGCCTGTGGCAGAACTGTAGTCTTTAATTCTTCCGCAAGAGGTAGGTAACTCCTAAATTTCGGCCTGACAAACGAACATACATTATTAGTATTAGATATGTAATGAAAATAATTGACTTGTATGTAATGATGGATATGAAATACTACCTCTTGAGTAGTACCTATAGTATTTTATTTGCCTGATTTATATTTTTAAGTCAAAATCTTAACACATAATTTTATTTTATTTATTTAAGTCACAAATAACAATTAAGGTTATTAACAATAGTAGTACCTATAGTATTTTATTGGCCTTATTTATATTTTTAAGTCAAAATCTTAACACATAATTTTATTTTATTTATTTAAGTCACAAATAACAATTAAGGTTATTAACAATACTGTGCCTTATCTAAGCTCCTGCAAAATTTTCCGTCTTTCGTCCTTCATCCCTATCCAATAAGGAGTTGAATGACCCCTTGATAAGCTTCCTTAAGAAACTAAAACTTCATGATGATATCTAAATGGGGACCATCAGCGCAACCGTCTTTTCTATGTGCAGTTGAAGTTTTGTAAGTCTATAGCAATACTCTAACCTTACCACATGGTCTAGCGTTGATATGGTAAAAGTATACACTTTAACCTCAGAAAATACGTTTTCCATGTCATCTGGTAGTCTTCTCTTATAAACCACAATGATTGACTTTATTTTTTATCCTGCTCGAAAAGAACTGAAAGGTCCTTTACACCGGCAGTTTTTTTTGGGTAGCATTATTACGCGATAAATATCTCAAATTAGGAAGGATTACGTTTCTAGTAAGAAAAATAAAATTGGGAACATTTCATCCCCATCCCTTTACACCAATGTCTCCTTCCAAATGTGACTATCATTTTGATGAGTATTCTGACCCCATCAGTACCTACTTTAACGTAAAGAGTACCTACCGGCATTGACAGTGCAAAGCTTACGACTTACTTTTTACGAACTTCATCCTTTTCATTGCTGTTTCCAATAGAGTTTTCATCTTTGGTCTTTCTTTTTAGCTGTGCCAGTCTTTCTTTTCTTTTTAACGCTTCTTCTTCTAATTGGCCAATTTTTTCTTCTTTCTGAGACAACATATTAGGAAGGTATTATTAAAGTTTATGAAAAAAGTACTGTCGGTCAATGGCCAACCAAGATCAAGAATATGGTACTCATAGTTTATTTGTTTGTCCCTTCGAATACCAATCGACATACATTTCTTTCAAGTAATAAAATCTTATAGCAAATAAAATACTTTGCAGATTTGCATTTGCACAGGTTAATTGTAATCAGAAAATAAAATTCAGAAATTATTTTGTTTATTTCTGTTTGTTAATGTTCGACATTACAATGAAGTTGCAAAAAAATATTTTTTTACTATCAATGACGTCATTATTTCATCTCTAGGTGTCAGCGAAAATACCTCGCGGTGGTATCTTTAAACATTCAAAAATGTATAATCTTTATAAAAGCATGTTTCTCATAGTAAAATAATATTTTTTTTAACTACCTACTACGCGGTCTTGTCCACTGATTTCTATGTTAAGGACACATAACACATAAATATTATGATTATGAAATCTATAATTGTAACGACTCTAATAAGATTTGATTATTTAATATTTCACATATTCTACATGTAAAATTCCGTTATTGGCACCACTGTAAGATAAGAAAATAATCGACTGAAGAAAAAAGTTTTATCAATTTTATCAATTTTTGAATTTTCTTTCTATTCGATTAAGCATTAAAGTTCAAAGTTTTATTGTTTAAAATGGAAAAATACATTAGGAGTGTTTGTAAAGTGAAATTAAGGAAGACAAAGATATGTCTGTTTTATGTATTACCTTTTCTTTAGGTCGAAGTCAATGAGTGCAATATGTTATAATTTGTTTTAAAAACTCTTATCGCTATTGATAGAAGATAGCTGATAAGCTAAAGTTTTATGATAAATAGTGTATAGTTGATAGTTCCTAGTTTTTAAGATACAGTTCTAGTCATTTTGATCAAAGATACCACCTTATATTTTTATTTGTGTTACCCAAGAGAATATGATTCAGATATTTTATTGATGTATGTGTTTTTTAGGTAAGACAATTTTCGCCGGATCTGTCAATAGTTGACTAATTATTTTATTACTTGAAAACTTGTTGAATTATATTTAAAGTGCCTAGATGTCATTCATCCGCCGATATGATTAGTTTTGAATCTACTGAATTAAGACGTTGATTAACGTAGTTTACAGGGATTTCTTATACTGGGTGATTCCGAATGGTTAGAATCGGCCTGACAACAGAACGAGGGAGGACAAGGTCATTCCTCCCGGGACCGGTAACTTAAAATTTGCAGGAAAAAAATATATTCAAGGACCGTAAGTCGCAAATATGTACTCATACGGTATGTCTCATAAGTCCTAGCGGAGGCTCTGTAACTTTTGAACGGCTTGAATTTTTTGTTATTTGTAAAGCTCTAGGGATGTTCAACCTAATGTTTATGACGAAATTTGAGCTTGAACGCTGGAAGTACCTTTTATTGACAAAAAGTGTCGACTTCTCGAGAAATTTAAATGGAATGGTACAAATAGGTATTTTTTATTTAAATAAAAGTCCAAACAAAATAAAGACTAAAAAATAATGGGGGGTGCTGTTTTAAGCTTTGATGTAAAAATTCACTTTTTGTGTTCCAAAAAAGGTTTCTCATCCACTTAAATAACCAAAAGTGTACATTTTCATCAGTGTCGTAGGATAAAATCGAGTTTTTTTTTCTTTATATAAAGTAATTTTTTTGGACGGGGATTGACTTCAAACGGTCTAAACCCCGATTTATAGATTTACTATCAAATTTCGATTCTGGTTGGTTTGACAATGGTTCAGTGTCTTCTCTGAGGCTAAGTTCAGATGATCACGCGGTACCACGCGGGAGCAGCATTCACATGACGTATGTACAACATGACAACATAGCCTAAAAGTCTATTTTTTTCTGGGAGTAAAAATAAAGACCCTTTTGAACACTGCCGTTTTCGGGTAGAAAGTCTGAAATATGGTGGCAATTTAGGACGAACAATAAAAATAATCCTAAATAAGAAAACATTTGAGCCAAAATAATAAAACATTCTATTTTTCATTTTTTTTTTTACAGCCGAGCCAGGGGAATGAGATTATTTCTATACAATATTAATAATTGTATTGAAATTGTATCGGTGTTGAATACGAGCTACTTACTATGTTATTGTATTGTAATTTTCTCATTACTCTGGTTCTGCTGTGAAAGAAAGGAGAAGGCTAATAATTTTGTTCTTTCGCTAAAATGTCACCTTATTTAGGTCACTTTTATTTTTTATTCAAAATCACTTACTTTCTTACTTCAGACTTTCTACCCGAAAATGCACATTTTTCAAATTAGTCTAATTTTACCTCCAGAAAAAATTAGATTTAAATTTTTCACCTGCGACACTGATGAAATGAACACTTTTTATGATATAATTAGTTAAGAAAACTTTTGTGGAACACAAAAAGTGAAATTTTATATCAAAGCTTAAAACAGGGGCCTTTTGAGATTTTATTTAAATGAAATATAATTATTGTACAATTCCACTTAAATTTCTCGAGAAATCGAAACTTTTTGTCACAAAAAGTCACTTCGAATTCAGATCGCACCGTAACCAATCGATTGGCCATAGCTCCTTTACTACCCCTAGAGCTTTTCAGATTTTAAAAAATCCAAAAGTTACATGGCCTCTGCTAGGACTTCTGAGACATGTACATGAATTACAATAGATAATGTGTTTTGTCATGATGTCTTTGATCACTATACAAAGATTTTGTTTGAAGGATTATTTTAAATCTTTTATATATTTTGTAAAAGTCACAAGATCGGACATCGGAAAACACCCTCCCACGCAGGTTTCACTACTCGCATTGTTTTTGTAACCTAAAGATTCTTTCAGACAACTTATCCCATAACACATATCTTTGCATATATGCTAGGTATTGTGTAATATAGTAATAAGTAAGTATACTTTCGAGCACCTTAACTAATTACTATTTCTTCATACTGAGATGAATAATTAAGTGTTTTTTTCTCTTCGTAACTATTTTATGAATTATTTTATACAATGATAAAACTATACCTACAATATTTTTTTTCTTTTATTTTTCAGTCCTTGTCAAAATTACATTGGGGTCTATTATAAGAAGAGTTAAAGAATGCTATTTTCGTAGAAGATGAACCTTTTTGTGTGATATTATTATGATCCCGACTGTGCAATAAAAATATAAATTATTCCTCTGAAAAGAATCAAAAAATGAATAATTTCATAAGTATTCCATTATTTCAAAATAACAAATTGTCCAGAAGATTTGTGTCGATTGATAATAATATCACTAATGACATTTTACTTATTTCAAATCTTGAAAGTTATTGAAAATCGATAATAATTTAATTGATTAAATGAAAAATAAAGCAATAATGAGTTTATATGTTCTACATAAAACTTAAAAAAAAAAAAAATTCAATTGAGATCCATACTCACCACTCTTGTGAAGATAAACACACTCATTACGTATCTGAATCTTAATCTTGAAAATTGAATCTTATAAATCTCGACGGGAAAAATATTTTTTCAAAGATTAGAGTTTTATAAATCCTAGTCTGCCAAGATTCTGAAGATCAAAATTTTAGTGCCATATAATAATAGGACCATTTATATCATCAGACTCTGAGTTTTTACTAATGGAAATCGTTATTTAAAGCCATTAATAATATACTTTTATTATTCGATCACGGATGATGGCTTAATCTCGAAATCAATATGAAGATATTTTGGTAGAACATTCATGCTATAAGAAGATCAGTAATCATTCAGGATGTGTGTTTAATATTGTCTACCAATTGTACGTGTTATCATTTGGTCATAATAGATCTAACCAAAGCTCGCAGTGATAATTACAACCAATTTCAATAGAAACTTACATTCAATAATCTGAAAGGAATACCTGGAAAAAAGAGGAACTTCAAAAAACAGTTGCCATTGTGCACTTATTCTAAGAAAAGTACTCTGTTAATAACTAAATAGACCTAAGGCGCCTTGAAGTAAAACTTTATCGTTGATCAAAATAAATAGGTTATAACTTGTTAGTCAATAATAACTCTTTCGGTCGTACGGAAGTTTACTTCAGAATGTCGTAAAAGACGAAAGTGTTCTTGACTCACCACTCTATTTATATTTGATAAAAATAAATATTTATTGAAATTTATAGTTACCAAGGAAGAGAAACTAAATGGAAGTGGAATTAAATAGATTTTATGTCTTGCTGAGTACGAAAGTTGATTGAAATACTTCCCTTCTACTTTCTTTGAATAAACAAAAAAAAAAAAAAAAAAAAAAAAAAAAAAAAANAAAAAAAAAAAAAAAAAAAAAAAAAAAAAAAAAAAAAAAGTACTCAGTTTTTATACCACAACCATCAAATCTATATTAAATTAATTATGAATCATCTTTCCCAATATCGAAATCCCATCACTCCTCACACACATCAAACAACATCATCTCATTTTTCAAGCACCAACTGTTTACAAAATTTCCCAAGTGGAACAAGATTTTCTAGTCCTAATTTTATGGAACGTGTTATGCATATACCAAATGATTTATCAAGGTACCAAATACAAAATTTTACTTCAAATACATCGACAGAACAAATTGGTGAATTGGATAAAATACAAACTATGAATAGTGGAAATTGTTATAAACCACCACCTACAACGAGTACATCTAATGTAGGTACATCTTGTACAGATGATAGGAACTATATATCATCAATGAACGATGCTAGAAATGAAACTGTTCTCAATGTAGGATTGAAGCAAAATAATTGTAATGATTGTTTTAAAATTCCAACCTCTTCCATTTCAACGTCCACTTCACCACTTGTTAGTTTGCCTCTAGTGAATAATAAATGTTTAATGATAGATAAGGGTACGATGACAGATCCTTTAACACCTGAAGAACAAGAAAGATTAGGACAATGGGAAGGTTTTGCGGCTGTTCAATCTGGTAATAAAGTGGCAGAATATTTGACCAGTTTGAGACAATTTTTAAAGGTAAGATATTTCCATTTATGACTTATTAACTTTCGTAGTGAAAATAGGTCATACTTAAGATTGTGAGAAGTTACTTGAGGGTGACATCTTACGAGCAGAGTCTACCTGAGCTGATGGTGTAAAATAATACAGAAAGTAACTCTGCAATATTATTATGTTACTGATGTGTTGCTGGGGTACCAATTATTAGCTAATTAGGTTGGTATAAAAAATAATATCCTTAGTAAAATATAGATTTTCTAATCGCCTGAGTTTAGGCTGGGTCTGTGACCCAGCTTAAACTTGCGCAGACTTCAACACGCATTTATTTTTTTGGAACCTAAACCAATACTCCCAATACATCCTACCCAACCTCGCGCAGACTTCAACACGCATTTATTTCCTTCGAAAGTTAACCCAATAATATTCCCAACACGTCCTATTCAACAAACTTGGTGTTCAATTCTATTAAATTATAGATAAAAACTTATTCGCAGACCTACCGAATGTACATAAAATTTCATGAAAATCGGTTAAGCCGTTTTGGAGGAGTATGGTAACAAACACCGGACACGAGAATTTTATATATTAGAAGATATGTTCAATCAACGCTTCGTGGCAAAAGTGCTGTTCACGGCGGACGAACGGATTTTTGTATTATTTTTGGATTCTTCATGTCTTGAAACGGGAAATATCAAATTTTGAGGGGGATTTTTTTTTCCAAAGGATCTTTAGTGAAAATAATAAACCAAAATACAGGGTGTTTCAAAAGTTTATGCAAAAAAAGAAATTACGTATAGTAGAACCCAAATAAGGGCCACTTTGCTTAATAAACCTTTAAAATCTTAATAAAAAATAATTTCATGACCCCACTAGGGGTCATGAAATTAGGTAGCTAGGGCCACCCAAAGTTGACACCATAACTCCGCCCCAGATCGGGGAAAAAGTTCCAAATACTCACCAAAGAAGCATGATAACATTTGGAGACGTCATGGAAAAAATGAAGTCAGTCGCAAAATCATTCGATTTTTAATATTTATTTTTCTATTTTTAAGTGTCAACTTTGGGTGGCCCTAGCTACCTTGGGGTCCATTTACGTATAGGGGTTTATTAAGCAAAGTGGCCTTTATTTGAGCTCTTACTACACGTGGTTTCTTTTTTTGCATAACCTTTTGAAACACCCTGTATAATGAAGATAGGTGCGGAACCATTTATTTGCAGTTATGACCTTCATTTGACCGTTTTTGATTCCAGTTGACTCCACCTTCTGAAAATAAGAAACGACAAGGTCTAGGTGACGTGCGAATAGTTACCTCTCCAGATGGTTCCCGACTCTTCTGTTGTTCAGAATGTCAAATGGCATATCCTGATAAAACCGTTCTTGAACAACATCTCGCCCAACATAAAGTCGAACGTCGTTTTATTTGTACCATATGTGGCGCTGGATTGAAACGAAAAGAACATTTGGATCGCCATCAATTAAGTCATTCCACTGAACGACCGTTCACATGTGCAGCTTGTCCAAAAACATTTAAACGGAACGAACATTTAGCCCGACATTATGTTATACATTCCGGGGAGAAACAACAAGTGTGTACAGAATGTGGGAAGGCGTTCTTTAGGAGAGATCATCTACAGAAACATTTTCAAGGTCATTTGACTAAAAGATTAAGAATGGCGGCCATGGCAACGTCATAATGTGAACAAAAGTCAGACGAGTGTCTGCTTTGGATTTTTATTTTGGGGTTCATCTGCACAGAATCCCTACGGTTGTTGTGTGGATATTTAATTTTGAGTTCTATACTAAGTATAGTGAGATTTTAGTAATCATACAATCGAGGCATGGCCGTATTTGAGGTGGAGAACTATCGATAGTTGAGTTCAAAACCATAGATAACTATTGATAGTTTTTCAAAATCCACGATTACTCCATTTTCTATACTTATAAAACGCGAAACCCAGTTGGTATACTGACACATAAAATTAACGTAGCTCCATGTTGGCTAAACCTAGAAACTTGAAATTTGAGTTTGATTTTGGCATGTAGGTACGAATTAAGAGGGGAAAAAATTGAATGTTTAACTGGAAGTGATTTACCGCCAAAAATTTCTCTTTTTAGCATCTTTTTTCCTGGGTAAACTAGAGGAATCAACTCAAAATACCCGGGAATCGACCCACCAAACAGTATTTCAGGGACCAATAAAAAAAATAAAAAAAATCTGGTCTCTCCCCGGTTTATGGTTTGTTTTCACCTACTATAAATCGGAATTGAGAAGTATCAATTCGGGAGGAGCGGGCAAGTTGAAAATTCGATATCAAGTTGTTCCGTAGTATTCATGTGAGCCTATTCCACCACATGCATAGGTACCATCAAAGGCCTAAATGTGAGAAGTATTAATGCCAAAATCTCGAAATCGTTGAGTTTCAAACAGCTAGTACCGCTCTAAATCTAACCCAAGGACTAAAACTATAGGTTAAGGAGATAAAAAAAATAAGGTTTCAACACATACATACATATTGATTAGGTTTTTTTTACGAAAATTGTTGCAAACCAATCGTGGTCAAAAATTACCTTTTGAGATTTTTTGCAAGATTTGACATTATAGGTTGAGCTTAAAGAGTTAAAATTTCAAAGAACTCAATTGACTCGTTATAAGGGAGAGAGAAGTACCTAGTAGTGATGTTGTTGTAGTAGTTGTAGAATGCTGCAGCGTCCTTGGGTTTCATCCATAGGTCAATGACTGATAAGTTTACAGGGGTTTTTTGGCAGCTAAATAGATGATGAATGTTATGAGGCTCTCCTTTGCATAAATTATGTATGTTGGGTATAGTTGGGTCCAATCTATTGAGGTAGCAGTTAAGCATCCTGGACCATGAGCGGAGTTGTGATAGCTGGAAACGTGATCTTCTAGGTAGATCCTTTTCTTCACTGGCAACAGGTGGAGGTTGTCGGTCAAGTCCAAAGGTTGACGGGCTTGATCGGGATTTTGATTCCGAGAAGTAGTGATGGCCTTTGGTTGAAGTTGTAGACGTTGCCGACTAAAAGTAGTCCTGCGGCGTAGACGCATCCATCGTGAGGACCACCTACCCAGTGGTGATTGTGGTCAAAGATGGATGCCATAGAAGTACCAGCATATATACAAACTATTATTTATAATAGGGCTTTGTTACATACATTGAGTTAGGGTAAGTTTGGAATAATTTCAGAAATTTGAATTATAACCATACTTATTCTCCCTCAAAACTATCGATATTTTACCACCCCTAGGCCGTATAAACGTTTCCTAACTTTTCTGGTTGGGGAAATAGTGCAAATGTAAAGAATATTACAATATGAATTTTTCCCCAACCAGAGAGGTTAGAATAGGTTTTTACGGTCATCATGCCTCTTTGGTGAATTTACGGGCGTCAAACAGTTCTTGATAACCATCTTAAACGGTGGAACACCGTTTACGGTCAAAGACACAATAAGACAATTTTGCAGGGACCTTATTATCGAGTATCTTGCTCTCAGTTGCAAAAATATCAGATTGGCCACTAGACTGATCACTGGTCATTGTGGTCTGAGAAAACACCTGCACATTATCAGCCTTAGCTCACGAATATATGAACATTCGTTACGTTTGCGTTGAGTATTTCCTAGTCTCCAAAACCGAGAAACCTGCTATTATTTTATTCTTATTATTTTGATGCAAGATGAAATCAAAACACATTCCGGTTCCGACAATATATTAGGGGCCTTAGCTTTTATTTATACCTAATGCTAATATTTCAGGACGGTATCACAGAAAAACGTTTAATAAATTCTCGAAATATATATATATTTTTTTTTTAAAAAAAAAAAATGAGTCAGGGTTGGGTGGAGTTAATAAAGTATACATCATTCCGTTATTTATGATATTTTCTATCTTGAAAAATAAATAACATACCTACTGTTATTTTTGTTGTTTGAAGTTGAACATTCTGTTATTCAAAGAAACTAAATGGCATTTTATATTTTTGAAATTAAGAAAAAGATAACATTGTGTTATATTTTATGTTGTTCTTAAAATTCGGAATGCCAGCATCTATTGCACGTTGAATACATCAATTCCCGTTAGATCACTGAAGTTAATCAACGTCCAGCGAGGTTCAACCATGTGGGTGTCCACGTGGGTTTGCGGCCTCGTGATGCTGGCTATTTTTCCGGCCCAACCCAGGCTGGGTGAGGTCAATGTGGGTAACTGGTTTGAAAGTTTCCAGCAAATGGAGGGTGAAACCCCCGTCTTGAATGACCAATAGATGTTAAAGAGACGTTAAGCCAAATTAAATTAAAAATTAAAAAAAAAAAAAAAACATCAGAATATAGATAACATTCTGTTATTTCTTTTTTTGTTTAAACGTAACATTGTGTTATTAATGTTCTTGTTTAAAACGAGAAAACATTATTTTGAATGTGTATACAATAAAATTGAAAAGTTATTATGAAATAAAATGTATCTTTTTTTATGAAATAAAATGTATCTCTTGTCAAAAGTATCTTTCGTGTATCATTACCGATTGCTATCAAAAGCTTAAGCAAATGAAAAAAGTACATGAGACTGCTTGCAGCCTGCACTTAGCTTGACTAGTCAAATGTATATGAAACTGGAAGCAGTCTCATACTCGTACACATTTGGCTACCATCGAACACTATGATATCTTTTTCAGTGATAACGAATATTTAAAGTTATGGATGTCGGGTCAAATATTTTGCATCGAATTTACTATTTTTCGCCACTGTCTCTCATCGAAGTACAGACACTCACGGCTAGTTAACAGTAGTTCGAACTAACCCGTCACTGTCTATCATCGAAGTACAGGCACTCACAGCTAGTTAACAGTAGTTCGAACTTATCCGCCACTGTCTCTCATCGAAGTACATACACTCACGGCTAGTTAACAGTAGTTTGAACTTATCCGCCACTGTCTCCCATCGAAGTACAGACACTCACGGCTAGTTAACAGTAGTTCGAACTAACCCGTCACTGTCTATCATCGAAGTACAGGCACTCACAGCTAGTTAACAGTAGTTTGAACTTATTCGCCACTGTCTATCATCGAAGTACAGGCACTCACAGCTAGTTAACAGTAGTTCGAACTTATTCGCCACTGTCTATCATCGAAGTACAGGCATTCACAGCTAGTTAACAGTAGTTCGAACTTATCCGCCACTGTCTATCATCGAAGTACAGGCACTCATAGCTAGTTAAAAGTAGCTCGTACTTTGTATAGAGAATTCACTGCAGGGATGTGTTTACCGTCAATATTGAGAGTATGTGAGTGTCGTCCTTGAGGTTTGTAACCATCGCATATCCACCATTCCGTGTTCAGATGTAATATAGAATCGACTTGCCATGAGTCAAATGGTTTCTTTCTATATTTTTTTTTTTCAAAATAATATACTTTACATTCGAACTAATACTCAATAGAAAACATTTGTGAAAAGAGGGCACATAGAGTGATGCAAAAAAAAATGGGGGGGGGGGGTTGTGATGTATCCAGAGGTTTATTATTAAAAAAATACACCAAACCACTCATAAAATTATAAGCTTCTGATTCCCGCAAATTCGTTTTGCATCTTTTCCTTGTAGCTGTAGAATTCATTTTGGCAAAATAATTCAGTCTGTTTTTTTTTTCTTAGCAAATATCGGAAAATCTACCATAACTGTGATTAGAATCGAGATATAGTGCACATTATTATTTTTTCTAATTTTTTGATATCTCTTATTATTTGGACTGTGTAATTGTACCGCTAATTGTTTTTACATCTTAATGTAGAACAGTCTCATAGAAAGTTAGCATGTCCTAAATGTATTTGAAGAAATTACGCCTTTGGGTTAAGCTGCTAAAATAGTCAAATTGACTCCCCCAAAAGAATATCATTGTGCTTCGTCACTGATAGGGCCTCAATCTTGAATGTAATTCTAGCAATACTGTTACGCACTGTATTTTTTTTTTTTTTCAAACAAGTGTTTCAGAAAATAATATGTATTTGCTAATGATAATGCTACATATGCTACCTGTGCTACATACAGATAATTATTACTGACTAGATACCTCTGTATTTTGCTGACGACAAGTGAAATAGGTGATTCTTGTGTTTTGTGACATATTAGTAAATTAGTTATCCACTTGGTAGAAGAATTATCAGTTTTCAATAAGATAATATCTCGTATTTTGTATTTTCTCTAAGTAGCTTAGCGGTGGATTCGTAACCAGGAAGTCCTTGGTTCGAATCAGCCTCAGTAGTTCAGTTGGTTGAGGCGGTGGATTCTTAACCAGGAGGCTGTTGGTTCGAATCCAAATCCATCCCCCCCTCTTTGAAACAAGATTGGAAATAGAATCTTTAGAAGATAATATGCATATATTAAAAATATATGCATATTATGTATATATTTTTATATACACAAAGTGCATATATTTTTGCAGTAGCTCAGTCGGTTGAGGCGGTGCATTCATAACCAGGAGGCTGTTGGTTCGAATCCAACTCCATGCCCCCTTTTCGACACAGGATTAGAAATAGAATCTTTAGAAGTGGGCGCCTACAAAGTGGTTCATTTTAATTGACGCAGTCTAACTCAATATCTCCGAAACTGTTGGGAATATAAAAAAATATATCTTGACTAAAATTTTACGATATTAAGAGGAACATATTGTGGTGACATTGGTAGATCTGTAAAGAGTGTCTTTCAAGGACATTTCAAGTTTAACTTTTGTTTTCTAAAAAGGACGACCTTCCTTTACATAATCGGATTCTACCTTCAATCGAATGTTTTATTTTTCCTACAGTGTTCTTATTTTTTCTTTCACTCCAATCATCCATTTGTCACGTACCTATCATATGAAAGGTCTCGTCATTCTGAATCGAATGGTAACAATGAAAAATAAAATCAAAATACCTACAGAAAATCCGAGTTTCAGAGAATCCATAATAACTCATACGTATAATCCAAACACATGTTTGTCTGAAATTTAAAAAAAAAATCGTTACCATTTAATTCAGAATGACGACCGACACGTTTCGTTTAAGTGGAATAAAATCCAAATCGTATATACAAGGTGTTTCAGCTTTGTGCTAACACTCGAATATAAATTGCATTTTGTTTGATTATTTTTTTATTTGAGCTTCCGTTACAAAGTTTCGAGCCATCATATTTTTCAAATCAGCCATATCTGCCTTGAGAATAATATTAAAATAAATAAATTGAATAGAATGAACAAGAATTAATCATTTACAAAAATCTTTTAAATAAATATAGGTACCTAAATTAAATACTTTGTATTTTTTTTAAATTTAACTTAAAAAGATTTAAATTTGGTGAGCATAGATGTTGACTCCTCGGTAGTTTGAGATGAAGTGTCATACCACGTTGAATACACCAGTTCCCGTCAGATCACTGAAGTTAAGCAACGTCGGACGTGGTCAGTACTTGAATGTGTGACCGCTTGGGAACACCACGTATCGTTGGTTCTTTTTTCCGGCCCAACCCAGGCTGTGTGAGGTCAATGTGGGTAGCTGGTTTGCAAGTTTCAAGCGAATGGAGGGTAAAACACCCGTCTTGAATGACCAATAGATGTTAAAGATACGTTAAGCCAAATTAAAAAAAAAAAAAAATATATGCAAATTAAAAATTCATGGAAAATTCTTTCATGTCCCAAATATTCATGGCAACGTCTGATATCATCTTTATTGTGAACGTTAGTGAACTCCACTTTTGACTCCCATATACATCCCGCAATGCACTTGTATATATGTGTATTGTGTATGTATGTATTTATGTTACGCGATACAAGCCACAATTTTCATCCGATTTTGACGAAAATTTGGTATACATATTTAGGGTATGAAGGAAATCTGCTGTATAGTTTTTAGGGGCCCAATATTGTGTTTTTTGAAAATGATTTTTATCTTTTTAGCGGTTTGTTGCAGAAACGTAAAATTTTGATATGTGATGGCTGGTGTTAAGGACTTTTCGATTTTGAACATTTTGAGGCCCCCGCCGGGAGAGCCCCCAATATTTTGTTTTTTGAAAATAATTTTTCTCTTTTTAGTGGTTTGTTATAGAAACGTAAATTTTGATATGTGATGGCTGGTGTTAAGGGCTTTTCGATTTTGAAAAATTTGAGGCCCCCGCCGGGAGGGCCCCCAATATTTTGTTTTTTGGAAATAATTTTTCTCTTTTTAGTGGTTTGTTATAGAAACGTAAATTTTGATATGTGATGGCTGGTGTTAAGGGCTTTTCGATTTTGAAAAATTTGGTGGCCATCCCCCCGGTTGGGAGGGTCTCCAATGCTTGATTTTATTTTATATTTGATTAAGATATTTCTATTAATGACTGCAACACTAACGTGAACACCTGATCATATTGATCCACTAGTTTTACTGGTTGCTTCTCAATTAATTAGAAACGCACAAAATCGTAAAAGAAATGCTCGAAAAATTTATGAGATAATTTTCAAAAAAATTGATTTTGAAAAATGGCCGTAAATTTGCTAGATTAGTTCGGGTGGAACTAATAGAGTACGTACTCAATTTAAATTTTCTAAATCCCATAATTTTAAAAATATTTATAAAAAGAATTGTAAAATAATAACAAAATTTACAAAAAGACAATATCGATTCAGATTGAAATGATTATAAGGCGAGCTTTCTATAGCACTTAGGCTATCATCCTTAGGCCAGTGTTGGCTCTATCTAGGTATGACTCAGAATAGAACATCTTAGTGTCAACACTGGCCTGAGGATGATAGCCTGAGTGCTAATGAAAACTCGCCTTATAATCATTTCAATCTGAATCGATATTGTCTTTTTGTAAATTCCAATCATTTTTTTAATTTCCTTATCCTATAAAAAGGAAAGTATTAAAATTTTCAATGTCGATTTTTCAATGCTAAAACACATTTTGGGTTTCCAATTGGATCCCAAATCTCGAGTTTCAGCCATTGGTCCGTGTGTGTGTGTGAGTGTAAGCCTGTCTGTCCGTCTGTTTGTAAACAAGATATCTCAAGGACGGTAAGTGCTAGACATTTATACCCACGTACGTCAAGTTTATGCCCCAAACGAACCACAAAGCTTTTATACTCCTGATTTTAGCGGTTTTCGCCTGCTTTTTGGGGGCTCTTGTCCAAAAAGAGAACGGTAAGTGCTAGTACTTAAAATTTGGTGCCCATTAATATCAATTTTATGTATGAAATTCAAAATGACACTTTTGGTTGAAATCGAATCTACTCTTGGCGGTTTGAGGGCCGCTCTTTAGCGGAATTCACGAGTCTGGCATATAAATAAAAAGGTAAGGGCTAGCTAAATTGAAATATTTTACTATTTCAATTTTAAGTATTGTTCACGTCTCGATTTTTTTTTTTTTTTTTTTTTTTTTTTTTTTTTTTTTTTTTTTTTTTTTNGTCAATTTACACATATCTTTCTTCTTGCTAAGGTGTCCGGCTCTGAGTTGGCGACGTCAATTTACACATATCTTTCTTCTTGCTAAGGTGTCCGGCTCTGAGTTGGCGACGTCAATTTACACATATCTTTCTTCTTGCTAAGGTGTCCGGCTCTGAGTTGGCGACGTCAATTTACACATATCTTTCTTCTTGCTAAGGTGTCCGGCTCTGAGTTGGCGACGTCAATTTACACATATCTTTCTTCTTGCTAAGGTGTCCGGCTCTGAGTTGGCGACGTCAATTTACACATATCTTTCTTCTTGCTAAGGTGTCCGGCTCTGAGTTGGCGACGTCAATTTACACATATCTTTCTTCTTGCTAAGGTGTCCGGCTCTGAGTTGGCGACGTCAATTTACACATATCTTTCTTCTTGCTAAGGTGTCCGGCTCTGAGTTGGCGACGTCAATTTACACATATCTTTCTTCTTGCTAAGGTGTCCGGCTCTGAGTTGGCGACGTCAATTTACACATATCTTTCTTCTTGCTAAGGTGTCCGGCTCTGAGTTGGCGACGTCAATTTACACATATCTTTCTTCTTGCTAAGGTGTCCGGCTCTGAGTTGGCGACGTCAATTTACACATATCTTTCTTCTTGCTAAGGTGTCCGGCTCTGAGTTGGCGACGTCAATTTACACATATCTTTCTTCTTGCTAAGGTGTCCGACTCTGAGTAGGCGACGTCAATTTACACATATCTTTCTTCTTGCTAAGGTGTCCGGCTCTGAGTTGGCGACGTCAATTTACACATATCTTTCTTCTTGCTAAGGTGCCCGGCTCTGAGTTGGCGACGTCAATTTACACATATCTTTCTTTTTGCTAAGGTGTCCGGCTCTGAGTAGGCGACGTCAATTTACACATATCTTTCTTCTTGCTAAGGTGTCCGGCTCTGAGTTGGCGACGTCAATTTACACATATTTTTTTTTTGCTAAGGTGTCCGACTCTGACTAGGCGACGTCAATTTACACATAACTTTCTTCTTGCTAAGGTGTCCGGCTCTGAGTAGGCGACGTCAATTTACACATAGCTTTCTTCTTGCTCTTGAGGGATACATTTTTAATTTTGTATCAATATTTTTTACAATTATTTATTGATCTAGGTATTTTAGATTGAAATCTATTTTTAGTATTTTGTAATGGATACCCTATTAAGGGCCATATTTCTGCCTTTACTGGCCATGTTTCGGCTCATTCAATGTGATCCGATAATAATTAGTTTGAATGGAAATAAATGGACAACGACCTGTGAAAATAAATGTAAGTACCTACTTTCTTATTGAAAATGCATTTAGTCTAGGGATAATCATCCATGAGTCGACTCACTCACGAGTCGAATCATCTTTTTGAAATGAGTCGACTTTTCAAAGAGTCGACCTACGAGTAGCTTTTTTTTATGACTGATAAAAATAATAAAGGGAGAAATATGTTTCCGGGTGTTTGTTGTTTACTCAGTGGCGTACTGAGGGTGGGGCCGGGGGGCGGTCGCCCCGGGCGCAATGATTTGGGGGGCGGCAAAACTATCTTCGCTGTTCCGTAAGATAAAGAAATGATAATAAAAAATAAAAAAATAATACTTAAAAATCAAGTTTTTCATTCATAGAAAGATTACGTCAACATTGGATCTCAATTTTTGATGAAAAATGAATCTTTTATTTGATTTATATAATCTCGAACCATTACAAGCTTCAAATTTTTTCTCCATCACTATTGAAAATGTTAACTTTTCTCGCTTTAATCGCTGCAATGTACATATTATAACCCCGTAATCCAACATTGCAGCAGTTTTATTTTCCATTGAAACAATTGCAAGATTTGTTAATCTAAATTGACTCATGGTTGATCTCAAGTAAGATTTAATCAATTTGAGTTTCAACACTATCGATAGTATCGATCGTTTTCAAGTACTATATATATATATTCGACCAAGTATTAGCGATTGTTTTAGTGACGTACGAATATGTACGTGAGTTAATAATGAAATTTGTTAAAAATAATCTGTTACAGAACTTAATCTACACCCCCCCCNTTTTAGACGTTTCTTATCATACAGATAAGAAACGTGTAAAACCATGGATGGGAGGGGGGGGAAATCTTTCTTTGCCCCGGGCGCTCAATGATCTAGGTACGCCACTGTGTTTGATTGATTGTGATGTCCTTTTAATGTATTTGCCGAAGTTGGGGACGTTTATTTGGTAGATGCCCCTTTTGTCAATTGCTTTTATTATGTCTTTCTGATCAAATAAGGTGTTTTTGAAAATTGTCACTCGATGGGAGTCGAGTTGAGAGTCGACTCATATTTGTGAGTCGATCGACATGTCGACTCACCTAAGTGAGTCGAAAATCCCATCCCTAGTTTATTCCCACTATGTAGGTTACTATAATATGTAACTCGTATTCTCATTTTTCTTTTTGAAACCGAGATATCTACGATGATTAATACTCCACACTCTACAGGGTAGAACAGTCAAATATCTTGGATCCTGTTGGAGATACAAAAAATATATTCTGACTAAAGTTTCATGATATTAAGGGGGACATGTAGGTGATTCATTTTAAGTAGAACAGTCAAATATCTCGGATCCTCTTAGAGATACAAAAAAAATCTGACCAAAATTTCATAATATTGAGGGGGACATATCACGGTAACATCGATGAATCCTTTGGAATTGACCTTGAGGTTGAACTTTGTTTTTCGACATAGATTATTCGAATGTTTCATTAAATTCCAGAGTACAATCGACAGTTTACTTGATTTTATATTATTTGACCTTTGCTCGATCATCTTCTTACCAAGAGATCTATTAGGTATCAAATTATAGCTTTCACATACCTAGTATGAACATCTCAGGATCAGAAGTGGATACAGCCACCCGGACCTGAAGAAATTGATCGTCGAAACACTTTTCTCAAATTTGGTGTTTATAAATAGATACTACTATGACTTCCATGTAGGTAGATTATAATTTGGAGCCCCGATCGTCCCCCCTCAAATCAACTAGAGACCTGTATCCGCCCCTGCTCGGCATATGAGATATTTTACTGTTCTTCTTTAAATTACTCACATTTGTATATAGGCCTGCCCAGCTCACAATTTTCTCAGAACCTTTTGCAATTTTTATGCAATAATTCTTGCAACTTGAATAATTCTTTTTTTTTTTTTTTAACATATGAGATACTTTTCTAAGCATGTGAAGTGTATACTTCTAAGTTATGGTTTGTGAAAGTATTAAAAAACTCATCTTTTAATTTAATAACTCCGGTTAGTTTTCGTAAAGATTCTCAGCAGATAAGTTGAGAATGTTGTAATATACGAAAGCGCTCCGTAATCTAAAAAAAAAAAAAAAAAAAAAANAAAAAAAAAAAAAAAAAAAAAAAAAAAAAAAAAAAAAAAAAAAAAAAATACACAAATTAATTTTGAAATAGATAGATATAAATTTTATTGTAGTAAAATGACATTTTGGGGGCCCCCTCTACCCCCCGCCGGCGAAGTCTAAGTAGTCTACTTTTTGGACCCTGTACAAAAACTTTTGTACTTTTGGTCTAGTCTACAGTTGATAGAGAAAAGTGAAATTAAATTTTGAATATACCAACATCGATAAAACATGGTTACCGCTCATGCTAAAAAGCAATTTGCTTATGTTGCAATACTCGTTGTACTTTCCTGAATTAGATTTTACTACATACTTTGTAGAGTTGGGGGCCCCTCAGAATGATATGCTTTTTCAATTGTCAACCCAGAAATGTCGAAATATCTAGTGTAAGTTGTCAAAACGCGGGACACTCTAAAGGGGCCTGTAGCACGTGCTACAAGTGCTACTATTGTTAATCCGGCCTCCAAAAAAATTTTTTTTTGGAGGCTCTACAAAAAAGGAAAAGAAAATTATGCACACTTTTAATTTTAATTATGCACGGATAAACGTCTTGGCAACACTGTATAGAAGTCAGTACCTTAACTTCTGCCTGGAGTCGTGTATGCATAAACAAATACTCTTTGTTTATCAATAGATAACAACAATCAACAACATTATTCATATATCACCGGATTTTTTGTTAAAGGGTTAAAGAATTGAGTGTAAAGTTATAAATACAAGTTTTAGGAACTCATATTTGGCCAATGCAGTTATTTAAGAATTTTTGGTACTAGACATAAATATACTATTATTTTTTTTGGAGCAAGTTACAAACTTAAAATGTGGTTTAATATAATTTAAAAAGTCTTTTTAAACGTTTTAGGAGTGGAAAATTAATTAATTCACTTCAATTTTTATTTATTTTGAACAAAAACTTTTTCTTCCGTATTTATTGAACTATTTGAATATATTGAACTGAAGCAGACATAGTTGTACCAATATGAAAAAAGTCCAGTGCAAGTTTGTTTATTTTATTAATATAAGCGTTTAGATTAACGTCCCCCCCCCGAGAGGTTAGGAAACGTTTTGATCGGCCATGCCTCGATTAAACTTGTTCTTCTCATAAAGTCGCTCCCTAAAAACTCCTGCACCATTCGGAATAAAACTAAAATAAATTTCTCGTATTCCCCACCGTTTAATCGTGAAAATTAACCTTCTACTTTCAATTAATCATATTTAAAGTTAGGTTAGTTGCTCAGAAAAAAAAAAATATCTGTCTGGTCCCGAATTTTTTAAATCACAGATTAGAAGAAAAATAAAAATATAATAAAAGAATAGGTATATTTAATTTTGAATATTATTTCATAATGTCTACTTACTCATTTAAACAAATTGAGTGGAGATCTCAAATAAAATCTCTTAAACACTTTTATTTTCTTGTACTTTTCAAAAATGTAATACGAAATAGTTGGTTCCAGTAAGATTAAACTCCCTGGATCATTTGTGACAAACTTGAAATCTACTAAAATAGTTTCCTCTTTTTCGGAATTCAAAACCAATTTCATGATTGACCACAGCCCCTTTTTCTTAGACTTCTTGGATTTGTTCTATTGTGATTATTTTCAGCCATTTCAACTGCGGCAGTTGTTCCTGGAGGAATTTATTCCGATTTGAGAAGAGCCAACATACTTAAAGAAGACATTTACTATCGTATGAATGACATCAATTATAGATGGGTCTCCAAGACTGGTTGGACTTATTCGACAGAATTTGTAGGTAGGTGCCTTTTTTCTGCTTTATCATTTTCAATAATCAACATTTGGAATCGTCTTTAAGGCCGGCCATACACGCACCGATAAGTCTGTGCAGACTTGTCTGTACAGACTTATCTGCGCAGACAAGTCTGACGTGTATGGCAGGATCTGCACAGATTTTGTCTCCGATTTTCAGATCTGTGCACATATTGATCCTGCCATACACGACAGATTTATCTGTGCAGACAAGTCTGCACAGACTTATCGTTGCGTGTATGGCCGGCCTTATAGTGACATTTAGAGTTAAAGCCTTGATGACAGGATTACATTTTTCCTCAATTGAAGACCTGTATACCTCCGGAACAGCTTTACCAGACCTTCTTTGGTAGGACATGTCCTGCTTTTTGCATGTTCGTCCTGCCCGCTTTTGAAAATAATGGAAAATGTCCTGCTTTTTCTGAGTCACACAAAAATACGTTCATAGAAGTGTCAAATCACCTGTATAAAAATAACGTGCGCAGAGATGAAGGTAGTGTGGGTTGAGGTGATTTTCTGTATTGTACAAATGTAAAACTCCTGAATACCTACTTTTTTTTTTATCAGAAATTGACACGTCCTGTTTTTTTTAAAAAAAATTTCCTGCTTTTCATGCGAAATGTCTTTCTTTTGAAAATTTTCATCTGGTAACCATACCCCAGAACCCGTGAGTAATTTTTTAAGTTTTTTAATTGAGATGAATCAATTCTAAGATTAAAATTTTCTAGATCAATTGTTTCTAAAGTCTATTTAATTTCTATTTGACTCAATTCTGAATTTCAGTAAAAAATAAACACTTCCTGGAGCAGAAGTTCCAGTTTTTAGTATTTCATGGAATAGACACGGTGGCCAAAGTTTTTTTAAATGACGAGGAGTTGGGAGCGACAAATAATATGTTTGTGAGATACAAGTTTAATGTCAAAGACAAGATTAAGGTAAACAGATTTGACGCGACCCAAGGAAATATGGGCCTCGTGCTGCTAAGTAACCGACCCATTAGCATATAGTGCGCTCATAAAGACACACCTCCCTTCAGACCCGTATCCAGGATTTTATTTCGGGGGGGGGGGNTTTGGGGGGGGGGGGGTCATGTTAAGGGAGTTTTAACTTATAGGAATTATAGGAAATATCAAACTTTTTCAAACATTTCGGGGAGGGGGGTTAAACTACGACTATAACTTTTGTGTCTATTTTTTTATGAAGAGTTGAAATGTAGGGACACCTTAAGGGGGGCCCGTGTACTTTAGGCTACGTTCTAAAAAAAATCTTTAGGCTACGTTCAGATGACCGCGCGGTAATCTAAACAATATGCACTATTTAGATAGATCTTGTGCCGCGCGGTCATGTGAACATATCCTAAATGATATGGCTGACTTACAATTTTTTGATCAAAACATGTTTAGATATTAATTTTTTTTAGCATAAACAAAACATCTTTTGTTTATCTTTTACAAAAAATGTGCCATCTTTGAAATTGATTTCCTATGCAACGGAAGAGATAAAGAGTTTCTGTTTGCGCTTATTTGCCTTTTATTAAAATAAGATTTTGGCGTGCGGAGTACAGGGTTCGATTTTTGGTGCTTAGGTACTTTGAATCATAAAATATCAAAAATTTTTTTTTTTGTGTGTGGGGGGGGGGGGTTAATTTATTTTTTAACTAGTAAAATAATCGGTCAACAGTCAACGCTAAGTGGCAAAAGTGGCCATAACGGCGAACGGTGTACAGGGTAAGGAGGACGGCGGTCGAACGGATTTTTAGATTCTGTGTACCTGGACACGTAAAAAATAGAATGGGGGGAGGTTTAATTTTTTTAGCCAGTAAAATAAAAAACCCATGGGCCGGCCACATTGCCCGAGTTTTTTTAAAAAAAACTGACCTTTTACAATGGTTCTCAATTTATTTTCATACTATTTCAGAGTAAGAATAACCTTTCTGTAGTCGTAGAATCACCCATTCTTGAATCCGCTAAAATTTTACAATGCTTCTCAATTTATTTTTATACTTTCAGAGTAATAATAAGCTTTCTGTAGTCATAGAATCACCCATTCTTGAATCGGCTAAAATTTCCAAATCATTGGATCACCCTGCGCCGCCCGAATGTACTCCAGGTAGTTACAGAGGAGAATGTCACATCAATGTGTTGAGAAAAATGCAAGCATCTTTCGCTTGGGATTGGGGCCCTGCTTTCCCATCCGTTGGATTATGGTAAGATATTTTTTTTATTCCTCATTCCTTTTATACATCAGGGTGTCTCTTTTCTATTAGTTACCTCCGATATTTTACCAAATCAAACACATTACCTATGACCGTAAACTTGAGAAAACTGTCCAAAAAGGACCACTTTTTGTTCAATCCCATAAACCGGAGACAAGAGCTGAGAAATTAATTACTAAAAATATTACGCGGATGATATATTTGATTTTCACTTTTTGTTCTTTGTTGGGAGGGATTTGCGGGTATATGTTTTGGGAGAGAAAAATTCTCATTTTGACCTCATGAATAGGGTTACCATATTCAAAGTTTAACTCGTACATGCAACATCAGTACAGTGTTTGGTAAATCTATACTTATAAAACGCAAAGCCCAGTTGGTATACTGATTCACTGACTGATTGATAATCAACGTATCTTCGCTATGGCCTAACTTAGAGACTTGAAATATGACACACAAATCCCTTTTAGTGCGTAACAAGGAAAAATCGAAAGTTCAAGTGGAAGCAAATTACCACCAAAAATGACTCTTTTTAGTGGGTTTCTTTACAATTTTTCTGGGCAAACTAAAGGAGATTACGAAAAATGTCCGAAAATGGATTCCCCCCCCCCAAAGTAGTATTTAAGGACCCACCGTTAAATCGTGGGAGGTACCAATTCGAGATGAGCGGGCTAGCTGAAATTCGATACAAAGGTGTTCTGCAGCACAAATAGTACCTACCTAATATCTTTTAAGTAAAACATTGATGTTCTAATTAGGAGCCGTGCTCACTCTGAAGGTCGGTTCGACCAAAAATCCAAACTTGAGAAGGTTTAATGTCATAATCTCGAAAGTGTTGTTGAATTTTGTAACCGTAGCGAAGCACGGGCAACTAGGTAGTAATAGTTATACACTTACAACTACTGGCAATATTTTTCAGAGCACTGGACTTTTTATCAGGAGTGTTCACTTCAGGGTCTTCATTAATACGAGTATGTGTGGAAGTGTACACATTCCATTATCCTTCATACATTATTCAATGTTCAGCCGATTGCGTTTATCTCCTCACACATGAAACCACCGTATTTCTTCACATGCCACCTTCATTTTTGCGCACGTTAATTTTGAATGCAGATGATTTGAAAATTTTACAAAGTGTTTTAGAAAAACAGGACAAATATACTATTATTTTCAAATGCAGGCAGGACAAACATACAAAAATCCGACTTCCGAAGCGATTGTGAAATGAGGGAAAAAATCCAGACACTCTAAAAAAGCTGTAACAGAATGTATTTTTTTTTTTTTTGTAGTGGCTTTCTGATGTTCATATTATTTGTTTTAGGAGAGATATTGAGCTTGAAAGTTATCAAAATGCTAAAATTCGGGACGTTATGACGGACATTGTCTACTATGAGGATTTCAAATGTTGGCACATTACAATTCGATCGATCATAGAAACTTCAATAAGTGAGACTGAGGAAATCAGAATGAAGCTCTCATCTGAACTGATATTGAAATCAAAACGTACCTTGAAATCAGACAAGTTAATGAAAATTAAGGGAAATAAGGAAGGCGAAATTGAAGTTACATCAGATTTGGTTGTTCCGGAAGTAAGTTATTTTGTGTGTTATCTTTTCTTTGTTGTAGCGGCAGTGACAAGTCATGGCCTCCTTCCAGTATCTTTATCGTCATCATTGATATTGAGTCAAAAGAACTGAGCAACCTCTGTGGGGTGCCATCATTAGATCCAAAGCTCGATATTGTGTGGGATTCTGAGGGCAGTTGAAAAGTTGGGCACTGTGTTCCGTCGTGGATTCAATCTTAGTATGATGTTATTTTTGTAGGTGCACTCCTATCAAAAACAACTATTCCCCCATTTTTCCTAGTCGAATTTGGAGTAAAAAATTGGAGAAATAGGTTGATATAAGGTCACCGAAAAGGTTCTAATGGTCTTTGGCTACAAGAGTCATGGTGTTTTGACCATACAAATTCAATTCTAGTTTTAGCCATCTATCTGTCAGCCTGTTCGTTTCATAATAACTCTCGAACACCGTGTCATATTTTGATGAAACTTGGTATGGGCGTACCCGCGCCCGGTGAGAAAATTGTCAGAATGAACTTTTTTCAAGTTTGTTTCTGAATAATAAATAAATCAATCATCGAGACATTTGCGACGACCAAATTCAGAAAAGTACAGTTGTAACGTAGCACTTGACAGCGATTGACTTATTCTGTATCTATTCGTTTAGGAGAATAAATATTATTCCAAATTTGTGTACTTCATGAATTGTTTCTTTCCCATTGACTTAACTTGATAGAAATTATATACGGGTAATTGAGTAAAAATAATACAGCAAGCGAACTGTATGTAAGATACTCGTAGGTAATCGGATTATGTGTTGCCAACAAGAAGCGTACACGCCTTTACACATGAACTACGTGAATTGCCTACTATTACTATTATTACTGCCCGTACGATGATGTTAGATGAAAGAATAATAGAGGAGCCCGTAATTTTTTCCTCTCGGCTCAGATTTTATGTCTACGGCCATGAGCGTTCCTAACGTTCATAGAATTGGCATTCTTTGCGCCAATTCTATGAATGGCTCATTTTTTTTGAATGAGGACTACAGTTAATAGCATATTACGAGCTAAATTTAGCAATGTTCACTGGGGAGTTCAAATGAACTAGATATATCAGCGATAAGTTTTTCCCCCTCGGGCCTGATTTTGTGTCTACGGTAATGAGCGTTCCTAACGTTCATAGAATTGGCATTCTTTGCGCCAATTCTATGAACAGCTCATTTTTTGAATGAGGTCTACAGTTAATAGTAATACTAGCTAAATTTAGCAATGTTCACTGGGGAGTTCAAATGAACTAGATATATCAGCGATAAGTACTCATTGGAATATTTTTTTGTCAATAGGACGATATCGAACTTTGGTGGCCAAACGGTTATGGAGATCAACCTCTTTATGACCTAGAACTCAGTTTAGCAAGTGCTGGTAATGAACTAAGTACAAAAGCTATTAAAATAGGGTTCCGTACTATTAAGCTGATTCAAAAACCTGTGGATCCTAATGCTTTGAATAAAGGTAATTTTTGTCCGTCATAAAATCTGACGGGAACTGGTGTATTCAACTTGGTAAAATCGTTCTTTAGCCAGCGTCAATGGCACGTTGAATTTACCAGTTCTGATGGGATCACTTAAAAAAAAAAAAATGGTTTTAACATCTATGACCAATGGATGTTAAAGAGACGTTAAACCAAACCGTCATTCGAGACGGGCGTTTTACCCTCCATTTGCTGGAAACTTGCAAACCAGCTACCACATTGACCTCACCCAGCCTGGGTTGAGCCGGAAAAATAGCCAGCATAACGAGGCCGTGAACCCACGTGAACACCCACATGGTAAAACCTCGCTGGACCTTGCTTAACTTCAGTGATCGAACGGGAACTGGTGTATTCAACGAACCATAGACGCTGGCGAGATCATTTAAGTTAAGCAAGCGAGATTTTACTGTTCGCGCATTGTGATACTGCATGGCTGTTTTCGGCCCAACCGATAATGGGTGAGTCCAATGTGGCTAAATGGTTTGTAAGTTTTCAGTCTCGATTGACCCAGATGTTAAAGAGATATTAGGCCAAAAATATCGATTATTATTGAAAATAATTATCCAAACACATCTCTTTAACAATGATTAAGAAAATTCAAGACGGGGATTTTACAGTTCAATCACTGAAGACTTACAAACCACCAATTGACCCAGCCTTGTTTGGGCTGGGAATAAACAGTCATAGAGAGGGCTCTAATTAGCTATTTTACCAAGTAAAACCTCGCTGGACGTTGCTTAAGTTCAGTGATCTTACGGGAACTTGGAATTCAACGTGAAATGGAAGCTGGCTAAAAAAAAAAAACTATTCTTTTTAGCCTAACGTCTCTTTAACATTCAAGCTCATTCAACTAGGAGGGGGGAGGGGTTACTGTAAAGAGCGACCTTTTGAGTAAACTCCAAAATCACGAAGGTTCGAACATACGTGATACGTAAAACCTCACTGGACGTTGCTTAACTTCACTGATCTTACAATGTATTCAACGTGCCATTGACGCTGGCAAACAAAAAAAATCTTTAAATTATACTAAAGTAGATATGTCCTGTATCTCTCATAATACGAGTATGAGTTACTGGTATAACCAGTAACTCATACTCGTATTAGGGGGGGGGGGATCCCCCCAGCCCCGGGATTTCCAAGGAGGCCCGGTGAGAAAATTATCATAATGAAATGTTTCTTGTTTTTTTGTGATTAATAAAAAATAAATCAACTTAAAGGATTTGAAAATTTTTCAAACACACAAAATCAGAAGTTTAGCGATAGTGGGCTAATATGGGACAATGGCTATTGTAGGACACTGATTTTAAAATATAGTGCGACCTTTCAGCTTGTACAGCAATCATAAATATTGGTATATTTCGTAAACATTAACATCTGATAATCGAATTATTTGTTACCAAGAAGAAGCATACACGCCTTATCACAACAACTACGTGAATTGCCTACTTTTACTTTTATTACTGCCCATACGGTGATTTTAGATGAAAGAATAATAGAGGGGCTCGTAAATTTTTCCACCCGGCCCGGATTTTCTGTCTACGGCCCTGTAACCATGTAACCAAACCAGCCCTTTCAACTCCAGAATCCCCCAAGAACTAGTCACTATTTTTCTAGCTGCTGACTGAATCAATTGACTGTTTTTCAGGTTTAACATTCTACTTTGAGGTGAACAAGGTGCCAATATTTGCCAAAGGATCCAATTTGATTCCAGTAGACATTCTTCCAGAATACGCCTTCAATGAGAGTACTATTCAAAATTTGTTGGTATCTTCAAAGGAAGCTAATATGAATATGTTGAGAGTTTGGGGGGGAGGTATCTATATGAGTGACTATTTCTATCAAGTGAGTAACCAAATTGGTGGGAATGACATTCAAAATATCTTCTTTATCAAATGATAATAATAGTTATAATAAAGGAATGTCTTTGGTGACTTTAGTTTTTTTTGTTCAAGGCTTTCAATTCTAAATTTGAAAAAGCTGATCCGACGAAAATTAAAATATTTAAAATCTTTCCTTGAACAAAAAAACTTATTTACCAAATGGAGATCTATATTTTAACGAAACTATTTGTCTGTTCTAAAAGCGTGATTTCCATTAACTTTTATATTGAAAAGAACTCTGCCAATGTGACACATGGGTTTATTATTTTTCTGGCAAAAAAAAAAATACCCCNGTACCCCCCCCCCAAAATTGAGGGGGGGGTCTCGTGACGATTCCAAATCTGGGGCGTAATTAGACCCTAAATTTGACATACCTATACTAAATTTGAAGTCTCTTTTTACACAGGATTAATGAAAACCGCTTTAATGCGGTGAAAACCGCCAGCGGTATATTTGATTGAACCTAAAAGTTTCGGAGCTAACTGAGACCCCAAATATGACATACATACAAATAGAGTGACAATTTTAAAAACACCTTATTTCATCAGAAAGATATAATAAAACCAATTGAAAAAGGGGCATCTACCAAATAAACGTCCTCAAATTTGGTGAATATATTAAAAAGACATCACAATGAATGCGTCACCATAATAAAAGAACATTTTCCTTCAGTAAACAAAGAACACCCGGAAAAATCGAATTTGCTGATTTTATGATAACCAATAATATACCTGTATTAGCCTGCAACATCGAAAACAAGCTTCTGCTTATAATAAGGTCTTAAAACTTAATATGGACCTAATGCGGTATCCAGTTCCAGATATATTACGTTCTCTCATATATTGTTTTAAAATAAAAATTATGTTATATTTCTCTCTTTATTATCTGTATCAGTCAACGAAAAAGCTACTCATAAGTCGACTCTTTGAAGAGTCGACTCATTTCAAAAAGATGTTCGACTCGTGAGTGAGTCGTGTCGTGAATCGAATCATGAGTCGACTCTTGGATGACTAGCCCATCCCTAATGCAAGCTCATTCTGATAATATTTGCATGTTTCTATATTTCAGTTATGTGACGAGCTCGGAATATTAATCTGGCAGGATATGATGTTTGCATGTAATACCTACCCAGTTATGCCAGAATTCTTGGACTCTATTAAGACGGAGATTACTCAGAACGTTAGAAGACTTCAACATCATCCTAGTGTGGGAGTTTGGGCGGGTAATAATGAAATGGAGGGAGCTATGCGACAACATTGGTGAGCCAAATATTTTGCATATTTACCCACGGAGAAACCGGCTATTTTTTTAGCATTCGGAGCTATTTGGATGTTAGGGAACTAAGTGTCAAAATTGTTCATTTAACATTTGGGTAAAAAACTCTGCCAATCAGGCGCATGGTTTTATTATTTTATTATCCTCCCCATTGAGAAAAAAAAAAATTTTAAATGCCCCCCTCCCCCAAATTTGATATTAAACGTTCCTTGGTACATAGAATCCAATAATGGAATTCAAAAAATTCGTTCAACTGATTTTTTATTTCGCTTTTACTTTTTTTTTCAGGTACCCGTTTTCTAATGAAGCTCTCTATTTCAAGGAATATGCTGATCTCTATGTAGACACTCTTAAACCCATAATAGTCAGATATGACCCAGAGAGAAGCTATTTGACTTCGAGTCCAACGAATGGCGTGGAATCTGAAAAGGCAAAGTATGCTATTCATAGCCATCCTTACAGTTCGAAGTACGGAGATAGTAAGTTATATACATATACATAAAATGTGTACACTAATATAAGTAACTAACCTGAGAACTGAGAAGTATGCTATTGCTAGCAATCCTTACAGTACTAAGTTATATACATATACATATAAAATGTGTACACTAATATAAGTAACTAACCTGAGAACTGAGAAGTATGCTATTGCTAGCAATCCTTACAGTACTAAGCTATATACATATACATATAAAATGTGTACACTAATATAAGTAACTAACCTGAGACATGCAAGCAGTGTTGGATGTTGACACGTTGATCAGCCTATTCAAAATTCTGGAAAGGTGTAGAGTAGAATACACCACGGTGTCCGGATGGGCAGCAAATTTTCATCTCTTTGTCAGAAAACTTAAATCCATTAAAACAGAATTTTGACATTCTTGGAAGTCATGTCTTGGAAATTTCAAATGCCCGCCATTTCGAAACCAAACACGCTAGCCCTGTGAATCTTTTTGCAAAATACTTCCAATTTCATTGTCTTCCTGAAAATGTATCACAAGATGGGGGTTCGTATTTGCAAATCAAAAAATGGACCCCTGGGGACCACATGGGACCCGCCCCAGGAAAATTGGTCACACAATCGGATGGTTTAATTTGGGATATACCATGCAAAATTTCAAAACTCCACATAAAGCCGTTCAAAAGATATTCAGGTGGTCTCGGGACACTTGGTATATAGATATAAATATACAATCAGTTCAGTCGAGTATTGGACCTGATATGATGTTAATCTGTTTTTTCTTATCTCTTTCAGCTCACAATTACAATTATTACTCTGACTTATGGAAAACTGAAAATGTCTTCGACACAAGATTTTGTTCTGAGTTTGGTATACAATCCATGCCTCAACTTTCAACCTTACAAAAAGTATCTGAACCTTCCGATTTAGTTTCTCTTCGAACCGATTTCTTTGCGTCGAGGCAACATTTAGGAAATGGAAATGGTATCTTGGAACAGGCAGCGTCCCACCAGTTTGTTATTCAAAACATTACTTTAGAATATTTTATCTATCTATCACAGGTTAGCGTTTTCGACGTCATTTACACTGTTTTCCTTCGATTGTCATCCTCAAGACGATTCCTTCGATTGTCATCCTCAAGACAATTCCTCCGATTGTCATACTCAAGACAATTCCTTCGATTGGTATCCTCAAGACAATTCCTTCGATTGTCATCCTCAAGACAATTCCTTCGATTGTCATCCTCAAGACAATACCTTCGATTGTCATCCTTAAGACAATTCCTTCGATTGTCATCCTCAAGACAATTCCTCCGATTGTCATCCTCAAGACAATTCCTTCGATTGTCATCCTCATAGCCTGAGACCTCAGAAAAATTATCACAGTTCAAAAGTATACAACCGTTTTCGAGTTACTGCCGATTTTCCGATTTTTGTATGGGAAATCATAGAATACTATTAGAAACGGTAAGAGTATAGAACAATTGATGGGAATGGAAATCCCGCCCCCCCCAAACGAAAGATTGGGACTCCAGTGAAATTATCAGAATTAAGAACTGTACAACCCGTTTTAACCGGCCGAGGTACGGCGGATTTTTGAAGTCTGCGCAAGGCTAGGCTGGGTCGCAGACCCAGCCTAAACTCAGCAGACTTCAACACGCATTTTATTTTTTTTGGAACCTAACCCAATACTACTCCCAACACGTTCTACACAGCTTAACAACCCGTTACTACTCCCCATGTTCTAAATAGAATTGAACAGTTTGTTGGGTAGAACGTGTTGGGAGTAGTATTGGGTTAGGTTCCAAAACGGTTNTCAAAAAAAAAAAAAATGCGTGTTGAAGTCTGCGCAAGTCAGAATCCAAAAATCGAATAAAAAAAATCCGTTTGTCCGCCGCGCCGTACGCCGTGATGGGCACTTTTGCCACTTAGTGTTGACTGATTTGGATGAAATTTGGTATAATGGTCAAATCTGGGCTCTAACTGTGTCCCAAAACTTTTGGGTGCAATCGAATTTGGCGATTTTTGCCGCTTTTTAGTGGTTTTCAGTATTGCTGTCGAAAAGGAGAATGGTAAGAGAATTCAAATTTGGTATGTATGTCAAATTTCGGGTCTAATTAAGCCCCAGATTTGGAATCGTCACGAGAACCCCCCCTCATTTTTTTGGGGGAGGCTTATTTATTTTTTTGTCACAAAAATAATAAACGCATGTGTCACATTGGCAGCCCTTTTTCTTTGAAAAGAAGTTAATGGGAGCAAATAGGTACTGGCATATAAAATCAGCCCCCCCCCCTTCCAGTATTGTACACGTTAACTTGGATACCCTGTATACTCGCAATTGCCTCTTCACCTGGGTTCTGGGTTTCATTAAGGGTAGGTATTGTCATCTAAATCAGCCCCCCCCCCCCNTAAATCAGCCCCCCCCCCAGTATTGTACACGTTAATTTGGATATCCTGTATACTCGCAATTGCCTCTTCACCTGGGTTCTGGGTTTTATTAAGGGTAGGTATTGTCATCTAGAATCAACCCCCCCGTATTGTACACGTTAATTTGGACACCCTGTATACTCGCAATTGTCTCTTCACCAGGGTTCTGGGTTTCATTAGGGATGGACATACTTTATTTGATTTAACTCTTTTTATTATTATTCATTACTAGCTGTTTCGCCTGTGCTTCGCTACGATTCTTATATTGCTATTTTTGTTTTTCAAGGTCAATGGAAATTTGGGGGGGGGGGTATTGTTTTGTGTCAACCCTGTATGTTGCAACCTTTAAAAACTAAGATTTAAACGTTTCGCCAGGCGCCTTAGAGGCACGGCCATTCTGACTTTTTAGTATTTTCTAATTTTATTTTTCCGTTCCCGTTTCGAACTCGTAACTCTGGAATGGCTGGCCCTACCTTTGCAAAAAATGTCCTAAAATAAGGACTAAAGAGACACCTAAAACTTTCTCGCTTTGAGTTGATATGTTGTCGCGACAAAATTTAAGATATCGGACTGTGACTGTCCGATTTTGGAGAAGAAAGTGGAAATTTGGCCGTAACTCGAAAACGGCTCGACATATTTTAGTTCTGATAATTTTCCTGGGATTGTAGATCATGATTTTTTTTTGGGGGGGTCAAGGCTGAAAAGGCTGTTTTCAGCCTTTTAAGGGCCAAACCACAAAAAATTCTTACATTTTTTTATTCTAGATTTATCAAGCAGGCAGCATCAAAACAATTACGGAGGAACTTCGAAGGAATAAAGATACTGTTGATAGCCAAGGTAATGGTATGTCCATGGGTGCTCTCTATTGGCAATTGAATGATGTTTGGCAAGCTCCCACTTGGTCATCACTAGGTAAGCTGAGTTGACGTATAAGTAAATAACTGAGCGATAACCGATTTTGATGAAAGCGATACCTACTAGACAAGGAGAACTGCGGAACGCTTTCAGCACTACCTATGCTATAATCAGTTATATAACAATTTGCTCATATGTTTTCTCCGCAGATTATGAAGGTAACTGAGCGATACCTACTAGACCAGGAGAACTGCGGAACGGTTTCAGCACTACCTATGATAATTTGCTCATATGTTTTCTCTGCAGATTGTGAAGGTAACTGAGCGATACCTACTAGACTAGGAGAACTGCGGAACGGTTTCAGCACTACCTATGATAATTTGCTCATATGTTTTCTCTGCAGATTATGAAGGTAAATGAGCGATGCCTACTAGACAAGGAGAACTGCGGAACGAATTCAGCACTACCTATGCTATAATCTGTTATATAACAATTTGCTCATATGTTTTCTCTGCAGATTATGAAGGTAACTAAGCGATACCTACTAGACCAGGAGAACTGCGGAACGCTTTCAGCACTACCTATGATAATTTGCTCATATTTTTTCTCTGCAGATTATGAAGGTAACTGAGCGATACCTACTAGACCAGGAGAACTGCGGAACGAATTCAGCACTCTATGATATAATCAGCTATATAACAATTTGCTCATATGTTTTCTCCGCAGATTATGAAGGTAACTGGAAAATGTTACACTTTTTTGCACGAAAATTTTTCTCTCCAGTTTTGATTTCACCCAAAATTAGATCCAAGAACGTTGATGTCATCTTTATATCAGATTTGAGACAGCCACTTCATAATGTTATTGTAAATATGGAAGTCTTTGAATGGGACAATGAGAAACCTGTCAAAACATTTAAAGTTACTCTTCCGATAGTGGTAAGTGAACGGTGTTTTGGATTTAGCGACCATTTTTATCTTCTATACTTATAAAACGCAAAGCCCAGTTGGTATACTGACTGATAATCAACGTAGCTCCACGATGGCTAAAAAGCTGAAAATTTATACGGTGTTCCGCTGTGCAAAAAGTAATATCTTTGAGTAAACTATTGAATTTTCTAAATAGTAGTCGTGTTCAATCTGGGGGTCGGTTCCACCAAAAATCTAAAATTCTCGAAATTGTTGTTGAATTTTGTAACTGTAGCGAAGCACGAGAAAACAGCTAGTATTGCCATAAAGTACTTAATAATTGTCCTTGTTATGACGTTATAGGTATATCTGGAATGTCTATTTGAATTCAAAAAATCATTAAGTCTGATTGCATTTATAAAATCAAAATGAGAAAAATATTTATACCATTAATTTATTTAGTGAAAAATTACTGTATAAATATTCACACTTGATCTTGCCAGGGGGGNACTTGATCTTGCCGGGGGGGGGCGTTCGCCACCCCCGCTCCTTTTAAGTCCGCCCCTGAAAATAGTGGCCCCTTTAATTTTGAAATATAATATCTGACATATGTCCACCGAAAGCTGCCCTGCACTGTATCATGCGATCATTGAAGTTTATGATGACTTCCTGACAAAGGTCCGGCGGGATTGCGGTAATAACTCTTCCGATTTCGCCTTTCACTGAAAAAATGGATCGGGGTTTGTTAACATAAACTGTTCGAGGAAAGTGGAGTGGTGTTTCTTTCAAAAATTGGAGAGGCCTCTCTTAGAATGTTTCCGAACACAAAGATATACACTTCATATTTTGTTGTTTGTTTAGTGTTTCTGCTGCTCAGCTAGAAGCAAACACTAAGGCTGTCATCCGTTGGGCGTAGATCAAATAACAACAATACATTCCCCAGACGTAGACAGAAGTCACATATACGAATTCAGCTCTAATTCTGCTCAAGTCGTTTCGCCCTTCTTGACATGACCATCCAATCTATTTTTGTTGTCAACAAGGCGATACATCTTTTTCAGCGTCCTCACGATGGCAAGTTCTACGCACCAGGACGACCTGGAACGCATACCATCGCAGTTCCAGCCAAAGACAAATAAAACCTGTTCAAAATTATTTTCTAAACCTGAATCCACAAAACAGAGGAACACCGCTACCAGAACAACAGCATCAGGGCCATACCCAAGATTTTTTTATTGGGGGGGGGGGGGNGGGGGGGGGGGGGGGGTGTCCGAAGGATTGACAGCTAAGCCAGGACTAACACCTGTAAATTGTCGTTGTTAATTGATGATGTTGTTCATAATGTTACTATTGATGATGTTGTTGTTTTTGTTGTTGGTGGTGATGATGAGTTACACCTTACAATATTACATAAGTCATGCATAAAATAATGAAATTTCGAGGGGGGTCTGGACCCTATGGAGACCCTGGGTACGGCCTTGAATAGCATTATTTTAATTTTAACGTATTTTTGCTTTCCAGAAGGAGAATTCCGTTACGAATATCTTATCCAAACCTCTCTCAAAAATTTGTTCCGAATCTGAAAAGGCTAAATATTACATTAAAGTTTCGGCAGTTCAAGAGAAGCCTGAATTTAAAATTGAAGCCAATTATTTGTTTTTAGAACCAATAAAAGCGTCAACTCAATATTTAAGGGAACCTCTCATTAAGGTAAATCACCGTGTACAGGTCTCTATCCTAACGATGACCGGTCCTATGCACCAGGATGACATGGAACGCATACCATCACCAGTTCAAGTGGGGGCAAGTTATCGCCAAAAATAAAATAAAAAGTGTGTGCTAGCCATACAAGTACACTGTCCAAAATACAGGGTTTCCCAAAAGTCCGAGACCACCTGAATATCTTTTGAACGGCCTTATATGGAGTTTTGAAATTTTGCATGGTATTATATTCCAAAACAAACCAGCTGATGGTGTGGCCAATTTTTCAGGGGCGGCTCCCTGAAAAATTGTGGCCCCCAAGGGGGACTTCCTGGGGCCACATAGGAGTTTTGTTTTTTAAATACGAACCCCCATTCTGTGATACATTTTCAGAAAGACAATGGAATTAGAAGTGCTTTGCAAAAAAATTACACGTCGTGCGTGTTTAATTTCAAAATGGCGGCCATTTGAAATTTTCAAGATATGACTTCCAAGAGTGTCTAAAACTAGCGAATCATTTGCAATGGGATATTGAATGATTGCATAGGACACCAATGTCGAGGAACCCGTTTTTTTACACAAAATTCGCCCAGTTTTAGACACTCTTGAAAGTCATGTCTTGGAAATTTCAAATGGCCGGCATTTTCAAACCAAACACGGTAGACGTGTAAATTTTTTTACAAAGTACTTCTAATTCCTAATTCTATTGTCTTTCTGAAAATGTATCACACGATGGGGGTTCGTATTTAAAAAACAAAAGTTGGACGCCCTCGGGTCCACATGGGACTCATCCCTTAAAAATGGGTCACACCATCATGTGGTTTAATTTGGGATATAATAATACCATGCAAATTTTCAAAACTCCACATAAAGCCGTCCAAAATATATTCAGGTGGTCTCGGACGTTTGGGACACTCAGTATAGAGATATCGAAAATTAGTGGGATAGGAGCCTTTCCGATATTTTCCGATAAAATTAACAGGCATGGACAATCTTTTAAAAATATAAAATTCAAAACTCTGTTGGTTCGTAGCCCTGCTAAGGTGAACTTTACGATTTTTGAGCAGCAAAAAATAGTGTGAATTAAAAGGAAATCTACTACAAAGGGAAAAGGTTAGTACACCACAAAATGACCAATTTATATTTTAAACGGAAAAACGGATTGTAATTGTTCTTCTTTAAAAAGGAAATGGGATTATCTGGGTAAACATTTTACAGCACAGCTATAGGAACCACATCTAAATTGTACCTCGTTGCGTGGTGGTTACCACAGAAACCGATGTTTAGAATGCTATAGCATCGTCTCTGCTCATAGCAAATGCTTGGTCAAAACGACATGGTGCCTTATTTTTGTAAGAGCTTCTGACCCAGGGGTTCCCAAACTTTTTGGTACCGCGCCGCCTTTTCTTGAAAAGAAAGCCACCTACGCCTCCCTCCCCTTTAAATTATAAATTATGAATGGGTATGGGTGTTGCTGAATGCTATCTCATTCAAAACGCTAATGTGTTGCTGAATGCTATCTCATTCAAAACGCTAATGTGTTGCTAAATGCTATCTAATTCTAAACGCTAATGTGTTGCTGAATGCCCCCTCAATCAAAACGCTAATGTGTTGCTGAATGCTATCTCATTCAAAACGTTAATATGTTGCTGAATGCTATCTCATTCAAAACATTAATGTGTTGCTGAATGCTATCTCATTTAAATTTTCTAAACATCATTTTCAATAAAATTACCTTTGTAAAAAAATTGTGTACTTATATTTTAACTAAGTGATAATAATTCAACTGGTCTCGCACCCCTCTTGGTTTGCCTTCACGCCCTCCCCCCCCCCAGTTTGGGAACCTCTGTTCTATCCCATCTCATCAAAGTTTCCATTTTAATAAAATGTGTACTCTTTTAGGAAAGGTCGAATATTATACAAAACGTCTTGTGCTCCAAACAATTAAACTAAGTAGAGGTACTAAATTATCATTGAAAGACTTTTGTCTTTTTTATTTCTAGATAAAATCCGTTCAAAAGAAAGAGTTATCAAACATTGAAAATGAGTTCAGTTTAATTTTGACGTGCAACACTACCGCTCTATTTACTTGGCTTTATTTACCGAATGTATCTGGAAAATGGTCGGACAATGGTTTTGTTCTATTAGGAGATTATGAAGTCAAATTCATTACAACTAACATGACCCTCACCACCGAGTATCTTGAGGATAATCTCAGAGTTACAAGTGAGTTATCATATATACGGGGTGTCCCAAAAGTCCGAGACCACCTGAATATCTTTTGAACGGCTTTATGTGGAGTTTTGAAATTTTGCATGGTATTATACCCCAAATTAAACCACCTGATGGTATGACCAGTTTTTCAAGGGTGGGTCCCATATGAGCCCCAGGGGGTCCAACTTTTGTTTTTTAAAGACGAACCCGCATCTTGTGATATATTTTCATAAAGACAATAGAATTAGAAGTACTTTACAAAAGGATTGTCGAGGATCCTGCTTTTTAGACATAATTCGCCTAATTTTAGACCCTTCGCCTACTTTTAGAAATAATTAGCCTAGTTTTAGACACTCTTGGAAGTCATGTTTTGGAAATTTCAAATGGCCGCCATTTTGATAGAAGAAGTTATTAGAATATTAGAAATTATTAGAAGTTAATAGAAAGATTTTTTTACTTTTTTTTTTTTTTTGTGAGTTCTCTTATTCAGTGTATTTGTTTTTTATATTTTTCTTCCTTTTTCAGATGTTGAAGATGACCCCAGTTATCAAAAGCCAAGGAAATTGATAAAATCATCAGCCACTCTTCCTTCTATTCAATGGATGGTAGTCATAGTGGCAGCTCTTGTTCATTTGGTATCCACAGATCTCTGGAATAAATTATAAAAAGTTGATAATGCAGTTCTTTTTCAGCTACCATCAACTGAAGCGTTCATAAAACATCTTCACTAGACTGTTGTCGCAATATTATGATTTTTAAGAGAGTATTTTTAAATAAACATTATCTAATATTGTTTTACTAACTCACACAGTGAGCTCAAGGGCTTTAAAAAAGTATAACGCTTAGTGAATTCTTCTTTGTATTTTTATGATTTTTTATATTAATAATTTCGATATTGAATTTATAGTTTTTTAGCTCTCACAGGAAGCCCAAAAGATTTAAAAAATATAGAGCTCAATGAATTTATTTTTGTAATGTTATGTTTTTTAAGATTAATTTTTATTTACACAATTTTAGTATTTAGTTTACAGTTTAAATAAGTACATTTTTATTTTGTAGTTTTTAAATAATTTTATTATTTCATTTTTAATTGATTTGCAGCACTAGTTGGTGTATAACGTATTTTAAATTATGTAGAGTGAAACCCCAAAAGCGTGAAAAAAATGGCTTTACTAGGCTCTTATTGCAAATTTTGTATCATTCAAAAGAATATTTTTAGATAATTTTAGTGTTTGGTGATTTATTATTATTAATTTTTTTAATATTTTTAAAGAAGAATCGTAAGATAATAAATAAATTAAATAATTAGACAATATCGATTCGGATTAATTATAAAGGTGGTAATCTTTGTTGATGTTGTTAACGTTTGCGCCTACGTCTTGGTCACATCACTTCAAGGTTAAGGAATACAGCCACTTCCACGGGATTCGTCCAGAGGGATGTTGGGTCTAGATTTGTAGGATTTGGAATCGCTGGACATTCAAATAAGTGGTGTACGTCGTGAGTCTCCGCTTGGCATGATGGGCAAAGGTCACATTCTGTGGGGTTTATTCTGGCCTTGTAGTTCTGCAAGATTTTACACCAGCCAGAGCGAAGCTGAGCTAGGGTAGTTCTTGTAGATCTGGGCAAGGATTTTTCAGAGTCATCTACCTCAGGTATTATGTTTGTGCCAAGAACTCTGTTCGGATGGTAAGTTTCGATGATATCGCCCACTGTGTTAGCATGTATTCTTTGGAGTAGGGATTTATAATTAGCGTTGCAGGGTGTATCACCAAGAAGATACCTTTCATGCAACACTGGTAGGTATGTGTTGCTGATGCTTTTCCTTACAGTTCTTGGTGGTTGGTTGGCAGTTGTTATTGCATTGCATGTATGGTTCGGTAGTAAACAACTTATTAGGTACTGTAAGGAAAGCATTTCATTGTGCGTTTTTATGGGGATGACTTGTGTTTCGGTGTGAAGATGATGCTCATGTGTCATCAGATGACATCCTGTGGCTATGCGAAGAGCTGTGTTTTGTGTGGTCTGTAGGTGGTAATCTTTCGATTGCTGTATTAACTACAAAAGTGATGTGGGAAACAACACACGAATATATCAGAACTTGCAGGATCTTCACAAGTAATAACATCTCACATATTCTCATGCCCTTACTTCTACTCTGGACATCATAGAGTCAACATCGGTCCGACAATGATAGTCTGAATACTATCGAAAGCTTGCCATCTTAGTTAAGCCAAATCGATATTGTCTAATTATTTGATTAATTTATTAAATTTTTAGTTATCATTATTCTTATGTGGACTGAGCAAAAAAAAAAAAAAAAAAAAAAAAAAAAAAAAAAAAAAAAAAATCTGTTTTAAAGCATCAATTTATAAATCCTTTATTTTTACTATAATTATGTTAAAAAAAATATTTACAAAAAAGAAAATTTCGATTCCGATTGAAATTATTAAGGCGAGCTTTCAATAGCACTCAGGCTATCATCCTCAGGCCAGTGTTGACTCTACGATGTTCAGAATAAACTTCTATTCTGGACATCATAGAGTCAACACTGGCCTGAGGATGATAGCCTGAGTGCTATTGAAAGCTCGCCTTAATAATTTCAATCGGAATCGATATTGTCTTTTTTGTAAATATTTTTTTTATTATTTTAGGATTCTTTTTATAAATATTTTTATAATTATGATTTTCGATACTTATTTTGTCAGAATTGGTGTTTGATGCTGAAAATGTATTTTGTAGCCCCTCATATTAATATATTTGGACCTGACACTAAATGATTTACTTAGGTTCGGGGACTCTCGTTCGCAAACTCCCACGGTTTATGTTAGTTTCAGAATAATCCGCAAATTTAGTGATAGTTTTGTGGTTGATTTGCTGTCTACCAGATATGTTAAAACCACTGGTTTGTAAGCCAAGCAAGTGATCACGTACATGTGCGAGAAACCCAGCCTTAATCGATCTGTACGGGGTGACGCATAACTATAATGCCATAAACTGTTTCTGTCATTAAATGATAAAACAGTTTTGAGGATTTTGTTTCATACTACACAAACACGGAAATAGGAAAAAACACGCCACGTAAGTGGTAGCTATTTTGAGTGTCGCATATTTGTACGCTTTCCAGGTCATTTTCTAATACTGATCACAGACTGTTTGGTCATATCGCTTGAATTTCTTGAGTGATGTTGTTTTCTTTAGTTGTTGAATAGTGCTATATTTGTTGACGTAAATCCATTCTTCAGATACGTCCAGAAGAATATGTCTGGGGTTACTATTCAGGTGGGCATACAAGTCACGGAAAATGGAAACCATGACACTATTAAATAGTAGATAATGTTTTGTCTTAATGTCTTCGGTGACTTTATAAAGTTTTTTGTTTGAAGGATTATTAAAATATTGCTTCAAACAGAAAACTGTATGACACTATTAAAGTTTTGTTTTGTTGGAAATGGGATGATTTCCCAGAATTGCGATTTTCGGTGCCTGAATAGATTGCTTCAGACTTTATTTTATGAGCATATCTGAGGAAAAGAGTTTAAATCCACTCCTAAAAGGTTTAAAATAATATATGATGCAATTAGTAATTTTAAAATCCGTACTTTTAATTATTTGTTTTGTTATTATTATCTAATAATTTAATAAAAAGTTTTGTGTTTTGTTTTAATCGATTTTGATTTAATAATTCAGATATGATGATACCTATTGGCTATCAAAAAATTATACCCATAATAGACATCATCTGATATTAGTTGCCTTTTTTTCAAAACAAAGAGCAGACCATGTATATAAATAGGTGAATACGAAATAGACCGAATTTTGTTTTTAATTTCTTTTTGATGTTTCCTCAAAAAGACCAAAGGGGCACCCAGTCCCTTTACCCTCTATCCGTACTTCGCCGGAAACTTACCAACCTCTCCCAGTCTGGATTAAGCTGGAAATAACTAGAATCATAAGGGCACGATTCTACGTGGTCACCCAACAAGTAAAATTCGCTAGATATTACTTAACTTCATTGAGCCTATGGGAACATTGTACAGAATAATTTTTTTAAAGTATTATTAATGTGATCGCCTGAAAATTATAAACTAAATATGCAATACGTTGTTATATTATAGGGCGAATTCTGTCTGTATACAAGTTCTGGAACCGGGGAGGAGTGTCTGGCAAATCTATGAATATTTTTAACCAATTTTAACCCAATTAGAGAGGTTAGGAAAAGTTTTTGCGGTCATTTATGGATCTATGTCAGCCAATAAAAAAACGAGTTTAAAAAAATTATACATAAACATTTTTGAAAATGTTTACCAGACACTCCTCCCCAGTTCCAGACCCCCCTGTATACATTACATTATTTCGCCTGACGTGATAAAGGAGGGTTTACAGTGTTGCTTTATGTACGGTAGAACGTTACCGTTGAAATGTGACTTCGGGGATTGTTAAAATGATTCCCTATATTGAAAAAAAAATGTTTTTTTTGGGACATGGCGGTAAAAACGTTACCTTAATTCTATGGTACCGTTAGATGAATGAAAAAAACAAATGTAAGATTCATTTGAATGAAAACTGAAAAGCATTAAACAGTAAACATACCTGAAGTCGTATGTATTTAACTAGGTGTGTCCGTGGACAAAAACGGACGGAGCCATCAGTTTTACCTCGAATTTTCGCGCACCACATAAACTTTAGCATATTGCTTCATCATTCCGTTAAAACGAGATTTTTTGAGAATACCTCACCTTTCTTGATTGCATCGTGCCGTTGAGTAGTAGGTCCTATTTAAAGCGCAAAATAATCGGCCGAAAAATCCGAAATTCGAACTTGTAACTCTGGAATGGTTTATCAAAATTTAGTAAATTATGTCCTAAATTAAGTCTTGAGAAGCCACCTAAAACTTTTTCGCTATGAGTTGATATGTTGTCGCGACAAAATTTAAGTTATCGGTCCAGGACTCTCTGAATTTGGTAAAAAATCGGAAAATCGGCCGAAAAATCGGAAACGGTTAAAGATATGGTTCTGAAAATAGATATATGCACCCTTGGGTTTATGCAGAATATGAAGAAAAAAATTTGGTAAAAATCGGTTCAGTAGTTTCGGAGGAGTAGGGTAACAAAAGTTTGCAGTTTGTAGGGAGTATAAGGCTACGCTTCGCTCCGCCCAATAATCTCCAAATATTAATCATTTATCATCTGACGGGAACTGGTGTATTTATTAACGAAGTAAAGACAGGTTGACCAGGAGAAGATACAGGTATATTTGCTGAGGGGACGATCCAGGATCGGCGAAATTATCATCGGCGAAACCAAAATGAATGAATAATTGAATACGATTGGTGAGAGAGAAAAAAAGAAATACCCAGCTTACGCTTAATTATTATTCCTTTCAGATAAATCTACAAAAAACCAATCAAAATGAATGTTGAAGATTACTGAATTTAAGCAACGTCGAATGAGGTTGAACCTAGTAGGTGACCAAGTCATTTTCTCCATTCGTCATGCTGGATTTTCCTAGCCCAACTCAGAATAGATGCGGTCATTGTATATTTGTAAGTCAATGATCTGGTTTGTGATTTTCTAGGGAATGGAGAGTTAAACCCCCTCCTCCAATTACCTCAGATGTTAAAGGGTTAATAAATAAAAAGGAATATTTTTTCTTTCGTTCTTTAAATTTAGGGAGAGGTCAATAACCCCTACTGACGCTGACTCAGGACATAGTTTTGACTCGCCTCTTATAATAGTGTACGATATTTTTTTTTATTTTGTTCAATCAAACACGGTTATTATATTCCTCGTGTACGGATTTTCATTCATTACGACAACGTTGCATAATAATATAATTTTTGTTTTGTATTTTTACCAGAAGTTTAGAAAAGAGTTATTTATATTTGAATTTTTAAATATTACAAAATCATCAAGAAATTCTTGTCCTATTTCTGGACATAATTTTCTTTCGTTTTTAATTTTAAGTAATGCCAGTAAAAGTAGAAATAGTGCCACCTCTACCAGCAAATTCTAAACAGCCTGGAGTTACCAGAACTCTTTTATATAATGGATCAAGATTTCAGGGCCATCAGAAGTCGAAAGGAAATAGTTATGCAGTAGAAGTTGTTTTACAGGTAAATTATCATTTCTTCGGGTGTCCTCTATGTCTCATTATAGCGAAATAACAATTAAGACATATTTGGTTACACAATTCGACTGTTTTTCTATAATTTTGATTACTGCTTTTGAAGAGGGAAATGGTTTTTGAGGTTAGGTCATCTACCGTTTTTCCTATCAAAAACTTTCTTCAGTAGTTGGGCCATTAGGGTATTAGACTCATGCCCAAATTATAAACCTTTGTGATAGTTAACTCTTGAGACTAAAATTAAACTTGTAACACTTGTATAATATTTTTTACGGTATTAGTAGCTACATACAGGTCCATTGGAAACCTACATTGGAGAGAAGATATTGACCCTAAACTACTTTTAATATTTTCAATGATCATTGCAGAATCCCATTAGTAGTTACATACAGGTCCATTGGAGAGAAGATATTGACCCTAAACTACTTTTAATATTTTCAATGATCATTGCAGAATCCCATGGAATAAATATCTTCACGGACCGAGGCGGATAGTGTGAGAGAACACAGAAGTGGGTTTCTGAGTTATTTTTTACTATTTGTTTTGTCTTAAAGTCTTTTATCATCTATTGGTGATTTAGGCGGGGGTTTTACCCTCCATTCGCTGGAGACTTACGAACCAGCTACCCAAGTTGTATTCAACCATCCGGAAATAGCCAGTATCATGATGCAAACCTGGGTTATTACTCACTTAGTAAAACCCTGCTGGACTTTTCCTAATTTCAGTGTACTGAAGGGAACTGGTGCATTCAACGTGCCTATTAGCCTTGAATTGGGATACTACTTATGTCAAGGAACACAAAAATACTATACCTCCACTTAATTTTTTTAAAAAAAAATATAGTCAAGTGAAGATATAGAATTTTATCCACCTTATCAAAAATAATATAATTACTAATATCACGATTCCTCCTATTTCAGCATGTGGACGAAGAGAACTCGTACCTCTGTGGATATTTGAAAATAAAAGGTTTGACAGAAGAATATCCGACATTAACCACATTCTTTGACGGTGAAATTATCAGTAAAAAATATCCTTTTCTGACGAGAAAATGGGATGCAGACGAGGACGTTGACAGGAAGCACTGGGTAAGCATTCTGTTTTGAGTTGATCTCTATGGCCGAGTTGTTGAGAAGAGGACTCTTGTCCCGGAGGTTGCAAATATTGCCTGGAGCGAACATTTGCCCGTCTCTGAATGTTTGCTATATTAATAAATAAAAATAAATGTCTTCAAAAAAGTTTAAACGATGCTAGAAACTGTTGTTTGGTTGTTAATTGGATTGTATCACTACATTGAACGGCCTACCTCAGACGGATGCACAAAAATAAGAGTATGTTTAGAGCACATGAAACTGTGCAATAATGAAATTCATACCTATGCATTAAAGTATACATGACAGATCTACAAACCCAATAGAATGGACTTCCACCACCTATAACCAAAGAAGAAAGTAAGATACCCAGGAAAACAAGATCGAGACTGGTCAACTACGATCTGTTTGGTCTCCTATTCTCATCCTTTATATGTACAGACTTAACACTAACATTTAAGACAAATGTAACCTGTGCGATATAGTCCACACGATGTTCACCTCCTGTTCCGCCACTCAGCACGTCCAACAAATATGAGAGTACGAGACCTGTGGAAGAGACCTAAAGTCGTGGCTGCTTTATCTTGAGAGGAACTAACTAACTGAATCTTGCAACTTCGTATGGGTCTTTTCCGTGGCTGTAGAATTCCTTTCTATTTTTGGTGGAATTATCACAAAAATCTTCCATATTTAGCTAGGATACGAACCAAGAAAGAGTGGATTTTATATTTTCCAGAAGGTTTTGTGTATAGTTTTTTTTTTTGGGGGGGGGGGGAAGGATGGATTTTTGTCCACCCTGTATAGTGCAACATTTAAAAAACAAGATTTAGGGAGCATCCACAGTACACAGTGAAAGTNATTTTTTTTTTTTTTTTTTTTTTTTCAAAAAATATGATAATCAAAACAGAAAAATGGATAAAATAGAATTACTTAAAATAACTGATTTTTTTAAGAAAAAATTTGTGGTTTTATTAGCATTATTTATTTTGTTATAGATTTTAATACCCTTATCTAAAATTGATTCCCCGAAAATCGACAATCTGGAGTGTATTAAATCTTTTGATGTTCTGTTGCCTTCTGCTACAATAACTCACACCTTAACTTTATGCTTTTCCATTTTCAGGGAAAATTTTCTTCATTTTATGATTATGCCAAATCTTTCAATTCTGATGTCTTTGATTATGAGTATCTTAAGAACACAGATTTTGTATTTATGAGGTGGAAAGAACACTTTCTGGTCCCAGATCATACTATAAGAGATATCAATGGAGCTTCCTTTGCGGGATTTTATTATATTTGCTTTCACAAATCTGCGGCTACCATTGAAGGATATTATTATCACAGGAGTTCAGAGTGGTAAGAATATTTTTTTATAATTAATCAATCAATACTGACATCATCTTTTCTGAAGGCAGCCAGATGTATGAAATAGCAACTCTTAAATATAAATTTCAATAAAAAAAATTTTGTATCGACTGCAAAAAATATTGGTGAGTCACGAACGATTTCGTCTGTTACGACATTATCAAGTAGACTTGATAATGTCGTATCAGTCGAAAGCGCTCGTGACTCAGCAATATTTTTTACAGTCGATACAAATTTTTTTTTATTGAAATTTATATTTCATAATGACTGCAAACATCCTAAATATCATATGTCTCTAAATTTAACTCTTAAATTGTTGTTGTATGTTGCTTTTTAATTATTGTCTTCATACATCCAATGTTGGAGGCTAATAATCGACATTGGCCCCCAGAATCATGTCAATCATTGCAATATGTATAATTACGTAACACAAAGATAATAGTACTGCAGAGGTGCTTTCTGTTTTTTTACACCATCAGCCCAGGTGAACTCGGTCTTTGAAGATGTCACCCTCAAGCAACATCTCAAATTAATATGATTTATTGGTTTATTTTTTTCAATAATGAACCTTCGGAATCGTCACGATAAAAACTGCCTCCCCTCAAAGTTTGATATTTTACGTTTCAAGAATCCAAAAATCGAATTAAAGAAACCGTTTTTTCGCCGTGATGGACACTTTTGCCACTTAGGGCACTTAGCATTGACCGTGTTTGATGAAATTTGGTATGTAGGTCCCATTTGCGGTTGTGCCCCAAAATTTTCATGACCATCAGTCCCTTGTATTACATACTAACAACAATTATAATCCAAATGGGATCTGCATACCAAATATCAACAAAATTGGTTAACACTGAGTGGCAAAAGAGCTCACGGCGTACAGGGCTCGATTTTTGGGTTCTGCGTAGGTACCTTAAACATAAAATATGAAATTTTGGTGGGGGAGGGGGTTAACTTATTTTTTTATCAGTTAAATAATAAACCCATGTGTCATATTGGCAGAGTTTTTTTTTTACTATGTAAATTGGTAAGTCAATTGGATTTGGAAGAAATTACGCCTTTGGAAAGTTTATATTAGTTTGAAATATGACTTCTCACTTATGTAATCTTGGAGTCAATGAGGAATGCGCTAAGTTACTTTATATATAATCTTGGAGTCAATGAGTAAAGCGATAAGTCACTTTATATGTAATCTTGGAGTCAATGAGTAAAGCGCTAAGTCAAGTGAAAACATAGTTTTCACTTTTATAGTTGGAATTTTACTTTTATTTTTTAAAATTTCCGACTTACAATTTCTAAATTTTTCAACTCTCAAAATTTCTTCGTAAAATTGGATGTAAAAAACTTTTGTATTCTATCTATTTGTTTGAAATATTGTCTTTCAGGTTTCAATCACTGACGTTGTCTCATGTACCCGATCACAGTCTACAGATTTATGAGTTCAGGTGATGTGCCACAAAGGTGTAATTTCTTGTTTTGTTATTTCTTCACTCTGTACCGGGTGTTACTCAAATACATGACAGAGAATACAGATTAGAAGAACGTTCTACAGGGCGAACAAAAAGTCAAGATACATTTCTTGTAGAATTAACGAAAACGGAATAAGTACATTAGAAATAAAAAACAGAAAATGTGTATATATTTCTTTTAAAAAAATCGAGAATTAAAATTAGAATTATAGGAATTTGGCTTTTCTATTATTGATATAGGGAGTTCAATAAAACTCTTATGAGTATAAACCATTTTTAATAATATGAATACGTATTTAGGGCCGTTTTTACCCCGGCAAAAGAAGAGTTCATTTGAATTCTAATATCACTTCGCGCACCGTGTCGATATTTTTTTGGTAGACATTATGTCTAACAAAAGAATACCCTGGAAACGTATTTTATGTTCGCTACGAAGAAGATAATTTTAAACACTGGCAGTATAATGTGTTGTATATAGTGAAATATTAGCCTGGCCCCTGAGGAAAATAGTTATTGACCAATCGAACGTGAGGTTTAGTGTTAAATCTATGAATTTTCTTTTATTTGCCTTTTCGTACCATAATAAATCTTGAACGCTTGGTCCAATAATGAGTATGGTAATTTATTAGGTTTATAGAATCTTCTACGGACCGTGACGACGTGCAACGCATACCATCAGTTTCAGTCAAGGGCCATCAAATTGTTTTCGGTTGATGCTTTTCTTGTTGTAGTGACATTACTTTTAAAATTAACTGGTGATGTGAGGTTACCGAAAAGGTTTTCATAGCCCTTGGCTGAAATTGTGATGATTGCGTTCCAGGTCGTCCTGGTACATAGAACTGTGATGATTGTGTTCCAGGTCGTCCTGGTACATAGAACCGTGATGATTGTATTCCAGGTCATCGTGGTACATAGAACTGTGATGATTGTGTTCCAGGCCGTCCTGGTACATAGAACCGTGATGATTGTATTCCAAGTCGTCCTGGTACATAGAACTGTGATGATTGCGTTCCAGGTCGTCCTGGTACATAGAACTGTGATAATTGTGTTCCAGGTCGTCCTGGTACATAGAATCGTGATGATTGCGTTCTAGGTCGTCCTGGTACATAGAACTGTGATGATTGTGTTCCAGGTCGTCTTGGTACATAGAATCGTGATGATTGCGTTCCAGGTCGTCCTGGTACATAGAACTGTGATGATTGTGTTCCAAGTCGTCCTGGTACATAGAATCGTGATGATTGCGTTGCAGGTCGTCCTGGTATATAGAACTGTGATGAGTGCGTTTCAGTTAGTCCTGGTACATAGAACTTGCCATCTTGAGGGCGTTTTCGGTATCCTCATATTACCATGTTTCTACCATTTTTAAAAAGATGAATCTATAAATAATGTGATGAACGGTTGATTTCGAGAAGAATGCCGCTACAAGAATAGGTTCATAGAATGTGTCTAATTTTTTACCTGATCGGCTAGCTGGGGCCTCATGGTGGACATAGAAAGTTCACAGAACTGCTAGTATATTTGTGTTTTGATAAAGACAAAAACGACCTGGGCTTCTCGGCAATAATAAAATATTGACCCTGCAAAGCGATTGCAAATATGGATGACAATTCTGGATTTGAGTATTATTTTGCCGCGGTAAGATCTACTCTAAGACTTGATAGAGAGATAAAGACGAAAACTTTTTCGTGTCTCTTCCTGCTGTGTAATTTACTTAATGGAATTTTTCGTTCTATAATTAAAACCAAATTCATCCAATTAAATTATTTCTCCCTTTTTTCCGCCGAGTGGGCTAGCTAAGTGCCAAAAATAAAAATAAAACGTCTTATCTTATGCAAATACCAGTTGTGCTATCATTGAGCGCCCATTTGAAAAACTAGTGGAGATGGATCCATTGGATTTGAATGTGTACTGCTATGTACATAGGTCTTTTAAATTCGACTTGAAAATTTGGCGCTTAGCTCATTTAGGATTACCAAAATTAATATATTCATTGTTTATTAATAATAAAAATATTTTAACAAAAGAATCGTAAAAAAAAAAATATATAAAGGGTGCGGCAGAGGAATAGGGTGTTTTTGAAACGGACTGTACTCTGACGGTATGCAAGCGACGGAGTGGAGGCTGCACGCATTCTACTCGTATATTAACCCCATTTTATATTTTTATTCTGTCAGCTCTCATCATGAAGCAGTGGACCCTCCGTCACTGCGTTTTTGCGTACGACATTTTCGTAAGGAATAACGAGTCCATCATTGCCATTCAGCGTGAATTTGACGCGAATTCAATAGTGTTCCTAAACGTGACACAATTCTTCGGTGGGTTTACAACCTCCGAACAGGTGGCAGTTTAATGAAAAAAAAAAAAAANTCGAACAGGTGGCAGTTTAATGAAAAAAACCTCCAGGTGCTCAACGAACTGCGCGAACTCCCGCAAATGATGAACATCGTCCCCTATTCCCCAACCACGTCATTTCAAGATTCGGTAATGTTTTATCGCCTCCTCGGTCTCCTGACGAATCAACATGTGATTTTTTTTTATGAGAGTAAACTACGCATATTGCAAGAACTGAAGGCATCAATCGAACATCAAATCACGCTCATCAATGCAGAGCTACTGAAAAGAGTAGACGGCCATTTCCGGAAACTGCTTCAGAACGGCGCGGCGTTGACGAAAACGGGCGTCACATGCCTGATGTAATTTTCCGTACCAAATATTCTCAAATGATAAATCCTTACAAATGTCCTCATATTAATAAAATCTTTTTGTAAAAAAATTAACGAAGTTCATAAATACCCTATTCCTCTGCCTCACCCTGCATATGGATATTCAAAACAATGCTAATTTCATTCAGGGTGAATTGTCTAGTTGAACCAAAAACCAAAAAATTATATTCTGTTTGTGTTAACGTAAATAATGCTGGGAAAATAATAGAATCTAGAATAATGTGGTCTAACACTATCAAGGTAGGCGACTGTACCAAAGCCTTGTCCATGCTCCATCAACTGAATTTATTTGATCAACAAATATAATGAAGCTCATAATTTATTAATTTGCATATTTTAGTTTTTTTTTCGATGAACGTCTCTTGAACATCTATTGATCATTCGAGACGAGAGTTTTACCCTCTAATCACCTGAAACCCACAAACCAGCTACCCACATTGATCTCACCCAGCGTGGCTGTGGCCAGAAAAACAGACAGTATCACGAGGGCGCGTGGACATCCACTTGGTAAAACCTCGCTACAGGTTGCTTAACTTCAGTGATCTAACGGGACCTGGTGAATTCAATATGCCAGAGACGCTGGTTAGTCTTGTTTTATTTTGTTCCAAAGAGTGTAAATCTAAACAACTTGATCTGAAATTTAACTTGAAATTAATTATTTTTCAAAACAATTAACTTTTCTTTCATAAGGTTGTAGGCACCCATTTAGGGAACATAATAGGTATATCAAAGATGTTATAACAAATTAAATACTTAAACTGACTACGTTTTCACTTGACTAAAAAAAATCATTTGCAAATTTTACAGTAGTAGTATACACTAATGTACACCTGTACACATAAAGAAGAAAAGAATTTAAGTTACATTATAAAATTTACAATTGAGTGACATGTTTCGTCTCCTCCTGGAGACATCCTCAAAACAACAACTTGAGTTGTTCTGAGGATGTCTCCAGGAGGAAACGAAATATGTCAACTCAATTGTAAATTTTATAATGTAACTTAAATTCTTTTCTTCTTTATGTGTACAGGTGTACATTAGTGTATACTACTACTGTAAAATTTGCAAATGAATTTTTTTTAGTCAAGTGAAAACGTAGTCAGTTTAAGTGTTTAATTTGTTAATATGCTACTTGACATAGTATCCCGTTTTGAGAAGATTTTTAACTTAAAGATGTTATAATTAACTTATATATGGACTTTGTTTTAAATTTTACCTAGAATTTTTTAAAAGGTACTTCTGTTAAGCTGTGCAGGACATATTGGGAGTAGTATTGGGTTAGGTTACAAAATTATATTTGTGTGGAACCCTCTTGCGCAGACTTCAACTCACATCTTTTTTTAACCTAACCCAATACTACTCCTGACACGTTCTGCTCAATAAACTTGGTGTTCATATCAACGAGGCCTGGCCGTATAAACGTAACCAAACCATATCACACATGGATCAGTGAGCACTGAGCATGTCAACGAGTCATGGCTGTTACAAATTTATTTGGACATTGACTTTTCTTTCACTAATCCAAAATTGATTTATAAATTAAAAGTTAAATTTCGGACTTAACTTAATATTTACAGTCTTAGAAACATATTAAAACAAGTTTTGTAAAAGTCGGACTAAAATTTGTTTCCGTAACCTACTAGTTACTGTGCTTTCCTCTAATTCGTATAGAGAAGATAAAATGAAAATTAAGTTGGTTGTCTTTCTGTACAAAAAATCTTTCATTTGACGCAAGTATGACTTGTACCGGATATGACTTCAGATTGCTTTTAAAGGTAGTTAAAAAAAAAAAAAAAAATAGCGATGAATATTGGTAAAAACGCAATGTACGTTAGAAAACATCTTTATGGTCATGTCCTACAAAAAATATCTTCTACCCTTAAAATCAATCTGATGTCGCGTCCACTTGTACCTAATCGGAATTTTTTTTATTTCTTAAGAATGCTGTGTGATTTATTATTATTTTACTTTAATTTTAATAATTAAAACAATATCTCTCTTGTACTTGAAGCAAATGCGAGTGTTTTTTTCACCACTGTATATTGATTCGTACATCAGCTATGGCAGATTTTGTTTTTTTAAGAAAAAAAAATCCAAAGTTTTATTAATGAAAATAATCAACAAAAGAGAGTACATTATTTTGGTTGAAAGAAATTTTATAATCACGGGGTAGTGCGCTGCGCGTATACAGTGTGTCTCCAAAAAAAAAGAGCGGACCTCAATATTTTGTGAACAATTTTAAATTTGGAAAAACTCTGAAACAGGTATTTCTTGATTTCAAAAGGAAACTTTTTCTTGAAGTTTTCAAATTTTGGACACTTTCAGGGCAGGCTCCAGAGGTCAACTTTTGTAATTTTGAAAAAAAAAANAAAAAAAAAAAAAAAAAAAAAAAAAAAAAAAAAAAAAAAATGAAGACATTTTGAGATTCATTTGAGATCTGCAATCAAAAGGGGGCCCGAGTTATTGCATGTTGAAGTTGAGCTTTTGTATACTTTTGTTTTGACGTAGTTCTTTAGTTTTGCCAAAAGATTTGAAGAAAAAAAAAAAGAGAAAGCTCTCATTATCAAAGTAAGACATCAAGTGGTTCATTTTTGAAATCGTACTGCAGATATGAGCTGAATGGATCAGACCAATGACTTTTTTTTCAAATTGATAATCATCGTAGGAATGATATTGAAATTGTATTCATACCGGGACATTTTGATCAATTTAAATGGTGACCAATTAAGTGATTGAGGTCTACAGTTTATAGAACCACTAGTGTTAACACCAGAATATAAATTGAGAAGTTCAAGCTGAAGCGAGTTACTTCCAAAAATGACGTTTTTTTAGCGGTACATATCGCAGTTTAAACGGTAAGAGATATAAGTGAAATGACCCCCCCCCCCNNCCCCCCCCCCCCCCAAGAAAAAAAATACCTACCCAACTTTGAGGAAAAATATTTCTAATTTCTTAAATTTTCTTTCCGCATGGTACCCCCATATCTATCGCATTATTTTCATATCTCCAACTTTCAATGCTCTTTCCAGCCCTTCCCGAATTAACCAGATTTACATCAACTCTTTCATTGAACTCTCTCTTTCATTTTTTTTGGTCCCCCTATCCACAAGAAAGATAGAAGGTATATAATGCAGTAGCTTCTCCTTGCTTTCTGCATGGGTAATGGAAAAGATATCGTTTCCGAGCCTTCCCTTAGTGACCTTTTACGTTTGGCATGGTCTTGAGTGCCTTGGAAGTATTCTTTTTATGTCCCCCTATCCACAGGGGACAAATAAGATATTAATGTCTTAAAAATACTAGTGATTCTGTGAACTCTAGACCTGGCCCATTTTGATTTGCCCAATATGACCTAAATTAAAAACATAATTGAAAACGTCAATACGACTTAAACTAGTGATTCTGTTAATTGTAGACCTCGCTCCCCTAAAATTGCCATCATTTGTTCCCAGATGGACCAAAAACTAATCAGCAATATGAATATAATGAATGTCCAATGTCCATATCATAATAGGATAGTGTATTCGAGAGTTATCGTGTTACAAAAAGACAAACACACAAAAGAAAAATCGTGGTGTCAAAAATCTCACATTGTTCGATCAATTATTTTAAATTTCCCCTATCAAAGGGGATGCCAATACCAGCCCTGCACGATAAGAAAATAGCCCACCCAAATTTCTGCCCCTGATACGAAAGTTTATAAAACTTTTTGAATCCAAATATCAATACAGTATTAGTAGCGCGCGCATTCACTCATATTCAGGGTGTGGGACATTGAATGTTGCGTACTGTCAGTGTATGGGAGGGTCGGTAACTTGTTAACTGTAACGATAGACGATAGTCGTCGTGATATCGATACTTTCCAATATCGATTTATTGAAACCAATACATTGGAATGGAAATTATCGATATGCGTATATTTCGTTATCTTGATTTCTTTGTTTATTTTACAAAATGAAATTTGACTTGTTATGAAATAATGTGCTTCCTCAATGTTTTATACTCGTATTTTACGATTCAAGGTATCTATGTAGAATCCAAAAATCAAAATAAACAAAAAACGTTTGTCCCGTACAACGGATTTTGTTTTGTGATGAAGTGTTTTTGTGTGAGAAAATGAGCTTTTGGTCAAATTTTTTGAAATTTTGAGAAGTACTTTTTTAGGGTGTTGATCAATGGTCCGAATATGAAAAAATGAACAGTTTTTGCATGATGCAACTTACAATGAGACTCAACTCACATTAGTCATTGATTTTCGTGGTCAAATTTACTGATATTTGTTTTATTATGAACGACTCTTTTTCCTCTAAGCGTTGACGGATTTTGATCAAATTTGTATTTAGATCCCAGTTGGGGTCTCAGTGTGCACCGAACCATGCGCGGATATAGCTCTATTGTTTTGGGGGGGCACAATCGCACAATATACCTAATAGAAAATTTGCAGGGGGGAGGGAGAGGGACTCGTATCCTAAAGACCAATGTTAATCGGGGTACGATACCTAATTTGTTAAAAGCTGTAGAGCTTACCACAAATACCTTTCATAAGGGTGATAAGCGATTTTATAAGCGTGATGACGAAAAAAAAGTGCCATGACGGATGACAGAATTTTTGACAATTTTTATTTACGTATTTTGAGAAGCACCGCCCGTTTAAAAAAACTGGGGGGGGGGCACGGCCCCCCGGGCCCTCCCCTATATCCGCGCATGCACCGAACACATTTCGTCACCATCGAACTATTTTTTTTATTCTGTTTTTGGATCATACGTACCTTGCAGTTTAAAATATTAATTTGGGGGTCACCTTATTAGAGGGAGAACTAGCATATGAATTCCTATCTCATAAAATACAAAAATTTCATGCAGAAATTTTGGACGGCAGTACTAAACAGATTTTAATTGACCTGAATGTTTTAGTACTTTGACATCAGTAAATCATGAATTCAATCTACAAGGTCAAATATTTGAATTCCTACCTCATAAAATACAAAAATTTCATGCAGAAATTTGGACCGCAGTACTAAACAGATTTCAATTGACCTGAATGTTATAGTATTTTGATATCAGTAAATCATCAATTCAGTCAAAAAGGTCAAATATTTGGTTATAAAATGAAAAAAAAAATAATGATAAATCTAAATGATATATTTTTTTGAGCGGGATATTACTTTGATAGGTACCTATACTGTTTTCTATATTTATCAAATCATCTTTATCGACATATCGAAACCAATATAACGATTGAAAACTATCGAACGATTATCGATAGTTTTCAATATCGACATTGAAAACTATCGATAATCGATTGTTGATATCGCTCAATCCAATATAACTTGTTAGTGTTTTATTTTCATTCAATATTATTATTTTTGTTGCCACCTATCAGTTTGGACGCAATCTACGTTCAGAAACTTGGTAATTCATTTTAAATTAAATTAGTTTTTATTTTTATTGAGTTATTATTATTATTTAATTTTGTAAGTTGATAATTATTTTAATCGTCATCATTGGGTGGCATTATTGATTGGTCGATTGATAAATTAGGTATTGGACGGTAGCAAAAAATCAAGGAAGTGTTATTATTAGTTTAGTAACTGTCATTTTTTAAAATTAAATCCTAGTCTTTTACCTACCATACGTTGAAAAATCAACGAATATGACTGTTACTGAGAACTTGTCAAACTTATAGGTATCAATTAGAAGGTGTTTTTTTTTTTATCAAATCTTCATTTTCGAAGCTGGAAACCTGGGGTTTGATTCAAAATATTTCCAAGCATATTTACTATCGATTTTAGTCCAAAATAGAAATAGTGATTTTTTTTTTATCTATGCCTTTGTCATAAGAATACTGATCTAAGTATAGAATGGTTAGAATACGTAAATACAGCCATGCCTCGCTTACAAAGAGCACTTAGAATAGGTACCGTTCGTACGGTCATGTCTCATATTTTTCTGGACCAAGATTAAATGATCCAGGAAACATTTAAAACAAACCCCAGGTTTCTAACTACAAAAGTAAAGATTCGAAAAAAACCCTTCTAACTCCATAATTAATTAATTAACTTATTTTTTCAATCGTCCTCATTAAGTAGTAGTAAACCAAATTTAAACCATTAGGTAGACTCGTCCTGTGAGAATGTCACCCTAAAGTTAGTTCCCATAATCTCAAGTATGAATAATTATTAGTTTGTTTTTTTTACTTTGGATTAACGTCTCTTTAACATCTATTGGTCATTCAAGACGGGGGTTTCACCCTCTATTCGCTGAAAACTTGCAAACCAGCTACCCACATTGACCTCACCCAGTCTGGTTTGGGCCGGAAAAATAGCCAGCATCACGAGGTCGCGAACCCACGTGGACACCGACATGGTACAATCTCACTGGACGTTGCTTAACTTCAGTGATCTAAAGGGAACTGGTGTATTCAACCTGCTATAGATGCTGGCAAAATTATTGGTTTAATATTTTCAATAATGCATCTTTAGAATCTAGGTACTATACGAAAAAAATACCCCTTACATTTTGTGGTTGCCGCAAAAATTAAGATACCAGACCGTTATTATGTGAATTTTGTAAAAGATAGGAAAATCGACCGAACTAGAAAACGGTTCAATATTTATGAATTCTTTATACCACCTAAACCTTCCTCATACAATATTATTTCTTTTAGTAAAAAACGCATAAAAATCTGTTCAGTAGTTTTAGAGTTTATCGCGATCAGTCAGACAGACGCGGCGGGCGGGGCGGCGGGAACTTTGTTTTATAACATTAAACAATTATTGATTGAGAGAAATCCAACTCGACACACTGGAGAAAAGAAGAGAGGAAGCACAGATGAAATTCTTCAGAAAAATCTATGCTGGTTCTGTCAATCATTCATATATTGTTGAACGTGTGTCGCCCCTAAGGATCCCTGTTCCGATACTAGGATCCTCAAATGACGAACTATTTGATATTCCTGACAGGAAGGAGGTCTACGAGTATATGTTCAGGTCTCCGCCTAATAATACCAAGGTTGACAAAACCAACATATTATTTTAGATGGGTTTGCCTACTCGCTTCATTAATTGCTTCGGTTGTGATTGAAACCCGCCGTCACAATTGAAGTGTAGATACATTTTCAAAAAAATATTCGCAGATTTAATAACTGTGAATATTATCTCTGCACTATTAACAGTTGGAGAACATCATTTTTTTCGTGTCATAAGGGTTTCTGGACCCCTGTTAGCTGCGCCACTGACGATAGTGTTAGGACCCGTGTGCTGATTGTCTAACTCTAAAGAGAGTAATACTGTTTCTCCGATGTTGCTCGGCTAGAATCTTATATGATTATTTAAATCAATCTTAACTGACGTAGCTCAACAATAGCTACTTACAGACTCCGTTGTATATAGGGTGTGAATGTGGGCTCTAAGAAACTATCCTCATTTACATTAAAAATACTCCTTAGATACGAAAGCATATCAATTAAAATACAAATCAATTTGAATTAAAAGTTGAGAAATGTTAATATTAATTAATGATATACTAATAATTAATATAGAGTGTATCTAAATGGTATACTCGTAGTTCCTTTAACTCTACTGATGCGTTCTTTTTGGCAAATTTAAAGACGATCCGACTTAGAATACAATGCAATTGCTTAATATTATAAGGAGTTTTATTTTCATTAAAGACGATCCGACTTAGAATACAATGCAATTGCTTAATATTATAAGGAGTTTTATTTTCATTAAAGACGATCCGACTTAGAATACAATGCAATTGCTAAATATTATAAGGAGTTTCATTTTCATTAAAGACGATCCGACTTAGAATACAATGCAATTGCTAAATATTATAAGGAGTTTTTTTTCCGTGTGCTGACAAAGATTACGCGTTTGAGATAGAGAGATGGACTTTCTATATACCCACACCCAAATTAGGGACCCCGCACAAAAAGATGGGAATTGGGTTTTCTGCCAAATTCCGAAATTTTTTAAGAAAGGTATTTTTTTTAAAAAATCCAACAATATAACTTTCTGGAATTTCCTGTAGCTGTACAATCATTTTAGAATTTAGCTCAAACAATTCTCAAAAAAATTTCACTACATTTTTTTCGTACGGAATTCTTATTTGGAGATATAGCTGGATGTTTTAATTAAATTTTCTGGATCCACTTCGTACGGAATTCTTATTTGGAGATATAGCTGGATGTTTTAATTAAATTTTCTGGATCCACGTAGATTTTAGCTCAAACATTTCTCAAAAANAAAAAAAAAAAAAAAAAAAAAAAAAAAAAAAAAAAAAAAAAAAAAGTTCACAAGACGATGTCGTAACAGACGAAAGCGCTCTCACGTTTACATTTTTTAGAAATCTAGATTTCACAAAGACTACAAAAATCCTAGATAGTATATTATCCAAAATGAAATAATTCTGTCTATATTTTCTTTGCCAAATAAGAAGGCCACATGACTTTTGAACGTTTAGAACACACCCTATTCATTAGTAGCATCATCGTGTCCAGGTCTGAATAAATTGTTGTCTACTGTTAAAGTTATTCATTTTCATCTTATATCTATTCTTTGTGGCTGATAAATGACATGGACCCCCAGATCAATGTCAATTACAACAATATAAATGCGTCAGTAATATAGGAAAATTAGTTACAAAACATAATGATATTACAGAGTAAATTTCTGTGTTATTTTACATCATCATCTCAGGTGGACCCTGCAGTAAATTTTCACAATATCATCTATGATTTACTTTTTAATATTAAGTAATTGCATTTTATCTCAAGTCAGATTGTCTTTAAATTTGCTCCAATAGAACGCATCAGTAGAGTTAAAGGAGCTGTACTATTTAGAATACACTTCACATTGGTTATCGAGGTATCAATAAAATTAATATTAACATGTCTTAGCCTTTAACTCAAATGGGTTTATATGCTTTCAGATTGAAGGAGTATTTTTGATTTGTTGGGGCCACATTTTATTTCGGTGCATTGAGTTACTTCAAGACTATTGCATAACCCGGTACAGTAATTGTATATCCCAAGATACGGTAATTGTGACTGAGTGCCTTTTGTTCTCTGCATACCTCTAGACGAGGTTCATTGTATCTCACTGATTGATTTGGTGCAATCCTTGTACAACGCTGGTATACTCTCAACTTAGTCATTCCTGTGTTACCTTATTGTAGGAGTCGATTTTTTTTTTTAAGAGTACTGTTTTGAAAATAGTACTGGGGTTGCTATTTGGAGCATGCGTTGATACTGTGTACCAGAATCTGTTAGCAAGCCTGCGGGTGTACGCAATAAGCCGTATACTAGTATATACTTAGGTACTTATCGTATTGCATAGCACTTTGTATATTTGCGAGGAAAAACAAATACACATGTTCTTGTTAGAGTCGGAAGCAGAAAAAGGGGAGGGGACCCCCCACGCACTTGAAGAAATTGAACTTCGAAACACTTTTCTGAAATTTGGTGTTTATACAGAGTCTTTGACCCCTTAATATGGTAGGTAGCTAAGATCAAATGGAACATTTTTTACGAAATTCGTTAGTGAGTCAGACGAAGCTTAGCCGAGTTACAGGGTGGAGAAGGTCATTTTTGAACAACTTTCAACGTCGCTTAGTGGGTTCTGTATGACCGAACAAAAAGAAGATGGAAACTAAATCCTAGTTTTTGATGGCGGTGATTTCAAATATGCCATCAAAATTTTAAAAAACAAAAGCGAAATTGGGGAAAACCTGAAAAGTGATTAATTTTTTTTTTGTCTGTTCTCAAAAATTATTCTACTTATGAAAAGAGCGTCTCTTTCTAAGACTTTTTTGTAAAAAAAATTGAAAAATCGAACAAAAAATTGAATTGCCATGTTAAGAGAGAACAACGAAAATGGTCCGATAACGATAAAATTTTAGAAATAAGCTCAAGTTAAAGTCTGGACACAATTGTCAAATTAGATTTTCGAAAAAAGAGCGTGAACCAAAATGGCATCCTTTCAAAGTCCAAAATATGTTCGATTAAAAGTATTTTTTTCTTTTTTTCTCGTTTTATTTTTTAGTCTTTTTTTCTCGTTGTGACAGACAGTACCCGAGTATAACAAATGGAATTATGAGTTCACAGTTTTTAAAAGGATATCATAAAAGAGAGAGAGAGAAAAAAAAAAACAATTTGTGAATTTTCATATTTCATATTTTTTTTTTCTTTCTTAATCTGAGTTCAGATTACATTTTCCATGATCTCTCTTG
>CM022883.1:13440185-13456713 GCA_012654025.1 Pachypsylla venusta
AAAAAAAAAAAAAAAAAAAAAAAAAAAAAAAAAAAAAAAAAAAAAAAAAAAAAAAACATGGAAAATATACGTTTGTAACGTTTTTTAATTTTTTTGAATTTTCTCACCAAATTTATCAAATGCGATTCAACGATGCGACAAAGGTTGCCACAGTGACATTTGATTGTTCACAAAGGGGCTGTTTGATTAGGGACAAAATGCGGCATTTATCGTATTTCGGTACTTGATGACTTTTTTGTTTTCAAAAATCATTTTATCTAGTGTAAATCTAAGTTGCCCCTTCTAAGTTGCATACTCTTGGAAATTTCTAGGGGGAGGGGCAGCTGCCCCCCCTGCCCCCTCCCTACGCCCATGTAAACAAAGTGTAAATATAGGTCTTTACAAACCCCTCCCCACGATAATCGAATGATTCTAGAGATAAAAGGCGTAGCAAAGCCCTATAGGACCGGCATCCGGGGCGGTTCGCCCTACCGTTCCCTACGCCTCTGCCTAATAGGTGATGTACTCTATCGCGCCCAAGATATAGGCTTTTATTCGAGAAATGTTTCTCCCTCCATATGTAGTAACCATTTGGATGTTTTTTTCTTAAGCTACCTAGGTTATTTTTTTTTACCTAAAACTGCGGCGCCCCCCCCCCTCAGGCGGCCTTGTTTCAAAGTTCCCATTAGAATTAGGTAATAAGCAAAAATCCCACTGACTGATCGAAGGGGATAATATTTATCTGAGACCTCAAGATGAAACCTCGGATCGGTTCAATGAAAACCTGCCTGTTAACTCTCCTGTTAACATTTAGGTCTCTTGGTGAAACCCACCCAGCTTATTTTAGTTAAAAATGTAATTATTAAAAACTCTACTCAACTACCTAGTTAACACGTAACACAAACCATAAATAATATTAGTTAATAATAAAAAGCAAGGTAGGTACAACTACCTAAAGTTTGAAAATATGTAGAAAAAAAGTTAAATCCGCCTTAACTTTGGATCCCAAAAAGTGTTTTCTGCGTGACACTGAAATAGAAGCACAGGGTTAGACACTCGCGTTTCACATTTGATGGCTTATCTCGAAAAAAAATCGGGGAGGGGGGAGCTATAGCCGGCCAGCCCCCTCCTTGTGTGCGCCCCTGCTATGTATATTAAATTTTATGTAACACAAAAAGTACATACGTAATTCATCATTATTTTTATTTACAAAATCTCAAAGTGTTCATCTCCATTTACTTACGGGAAGATTTTTTTATCGTAGCGATTTCCAAGACAAACCGCTTGGAGAAATTCAACGTTTCCATAGCGAAGACAGATAACACGTTCGTAATAAGAGTAATAAGAACACTTCAATTTAAATAATTATGTCACAAGGAAAATTAAATATCATGAGAAAAAAAAAAANAAAAAAAAAAAAAAAAAAAAAAAAAAAAAAAAAAAAAAAAAAAACGTGACGATAAAAAATAGTGAAGTGCTGTGGGAATGAGGTATAACACTTACATTGGTTATAATTTACCTTCATAGCTCGATTCTTGAGTACAAAATTTGGTGTATACCAAGTGGGGTGGTATTTTTGGACTTAAATTATTTTATGGAGAAATTTTTGCTGTATCAATCAATGTTTTTAATTTAAATGTAAAAAATAATTATTTAAAATTAAAAAAATAGAGAGGGAGAGAGAGAGAGAGAGAGACAGACAGAGAAAGAGAAAGTACAGTCACTGGGGAAAGGTTTGGTAAGATCTGAAATATTGAAAGACTTTCAGAATCACAACTTGTTTGGGTTGGAGAAATTGGTATGGACGTTCATTATATTGATAGAATCATCTGATTAGTTTTTGGGCCCTATTGGGACAATACTGACTGCTAATCAGCGTAGCTTTAGGAAGTCTAAACCTAAAGTCTTGAAACTTGGCACACAGGTTCCTTTTTTGGTATGTATGTACGTAATAAGAAAGGAAAAAATTCGAGAGTATATTATATATATTTACCTTTTTATTACGTACATACCCACATCTTTGTCTAATTACACAACTGATAAAAAATTTTATCACATTTTAGTTCAGTGATGGGTAAACTGTTTTGGGAAAGGGCCATACAAATCACTCTCGTTATTGTTTTACATTATCAATTTAAATATCTTCCAACAAAAACGAGCTGGTGAACATTGAACCAAAAAAATAATATTACAGGTGTTGTACTTGTAATTTGTATGGTTTCACTAAAATAGCTTTTTGATTGATAAAAATTATTGATACAAGACTTGTAATATTATTGATACAAGATAAATAATATTGTTTTTATTATGAAATCACTTATTTCTCCCGTGGCCATGGTAGGGGGGGNCATCCAATAATACGTAGTGTGTCCATCCTGTATAATGTAGTGGTTAAAAACACAGATACCTCATTTATATGTTACCCACCACCACAAGCCCATCAACATTTCGTTATCTAATTTAGATAAATTATTTAGGATGTTTGTAGTCATTGTGAAATATAGAATTCAAAAATTATTTTTGTATCAAACTAAAATACGAGTTATATTTATCGGGCAATTATGTGTACCACCATGGAAGAAGATCTCAAACATGAAATTAAAATAATAAAGAATATTGCAATCAACAACGGATACAATCAAAATCTCATAGATAGGGTATAAAAAAATTAAATCCAATGTTACTAATAAAAGAACTAACAACCAAAACACCAATGAAAAGAAATATTTAGGGAGCATACCATTTAACGGGCACGATACTAAGAAAATTATAAAAATATTCAAAAACCATAATATCGATGTTACCATTAAAAATCAACCGACAGTCATCCAAAATATAAAAAATTCGGCAACTGAAACCAAAAATATTTTGAAAAGCTCTGGTGTATATTAGGTCACTTGTGGTGAATGCAGCAAATCTTATATAGGTGAAACGGGAAGAAACTTTCAAACAAGATTTGCTGAGCATCACAGTGACTTCGCATACAACAGAGGGAAGTCTGAATATGCAAACCATTTTGACACAGAGAAACATCAATATAATCACCCAAAAGATAATTTTGAAATCCTATGAACAAAAAGAAGTTTTTACAAAAGGAAAATAAAAGAAGAAATGGAGATAATAAGGTCAAAAAATAGAAAAATTGAATTAATAAACAATATGAACAACTTTAAAAGCGGTAATATGTTTTAATATGTAAAATAATTAAAAAAAAAAAAAATGTAAATAAATCAATATGTATATAGGCAATAATATGTTTAATTGTAAACAATATGTATATAGTTAGTACTTAACAAAGAGTTAAAAAGAAATACCCCTTCTACCACCTACCTATGTACATAAAAATCATACCATAATCTGTACCCTTGATTTTTTCTTTACCTAGTTCACCAGATCATGTCGTAACAGACGAAAGCGCTCGTGACTCGTATTTTATTTGTGATACAAAACTAATTTTTGAAATCTATCTACTCCAATACAATACCACTGGTTGACGTGTGGTGTGTGGTATTGGAACAGACAATCTCTACCGCTAAATATGTGCATAGGTACACTTAGATTTCTAATTTATAAATTTCAGATGGGTTCGTAGGTGGACGTGGAAATAACCTTTCATATCCATCTATAGGACCTTAGTTTGCTCACCACTATTATTCATTTAACTTTAGAATGTACTACTACCTATACTATATTGTTATATGCGTTCGGTGCACGCGCGTGTTTCATTCATTCAGATTATATGTAGGCTGGAGCATGGTACTTCATTTTTACAAACGGCTTCTGTGGACACGTGCTGACTTGTTCAGCAGGAGTATAATTTTTTTTTTTGCTTAAAGTCTCTTTAACATCTATTGGTCATTCGAGACGGTGGTTTTACCTCCATTCGCTGGAAAATTACAATCCAGCTACCTACATTAACCTCACCCAGCCTAAGTTGAGCCAGGAATAGTAAGCATCACGGCGCAAATCCACGTGGTCACCCTCTAAGTAAAACCTTGCTGGAAGTTGCATTACTTCAGTGATCTAACGGGAACTGTTTTATTCAATGTCTCATAGACGCTGGCTTTACTAATGGATTGAAATTTACGCTTGTTGAGTATTCAATACCAAAACACGTTCAGAGGTCCTAGAGTTCAAATCTCGAGTCTCAGCTATTGGTAGTTGTGTGCTGTCTGTGTGTGAAGATATCTCAAGATATTGAAATTTGGAATGTGTATGTCGATTGTTTTCTGAAATGAGCCAGGAAATTTTTGGTTGAAATAGAATCTAGTTTTGAAGTTATACTTCTTTAGGCGCGTTATGAAAAAATGATAAGAGTGAAATTTTAAGATGCGCGCGCACCTGTAACAAAAAATTATTACCTAAATTAGTGTATGGCCGGCCATACACGCAACGACAAGAAAAACAAAACGAGTGTGGTTCCATAGAACAGCGTGTCACAGTGGTAAGGCCTCTGTTTCATAGTTGGTAAGTTCTGAGTTCACTCCCGGGTGGGGTAGTACCTATGTTTTTTTTTTCAAATATTATTAAATTTATTTTTTAAAAAAAGTATAACTTCTCACGCGTGTACTTAAGTATACACACCCATTTTTTGTTACTTTTAGTCATTTTCATGAATGTTGGCTTAATAGAGAACGGTAAGAGCTAGAGCTCGAAAATGTTATCTGTTCATATCATTAATTATGCATGAATAGCGCCAATATTTGAAATCAAATAAACGGTTTGGTTTAAATCAAATCTACGCTTGGTGGTTTTTTGCTGCTTTTTTGCGGGTTTCACTAATGCTGTCTCAAAAGATTCACAAAAGACAAACAGGGAACACAAGAGACAAAGGATGAAACTTAAGATTTGAAGTCTGGGAACCTTATTTGGCATTGAAAATTTCAGCCCATTGCTATATTCTTTGCTTTATTCATAGATATGGACAGTCGTGTGATGTTCACACCAGATTAGTTTTTCAAACGGCTTCTGCTACACACATATACAAATATACATAGACAAGTTCTGATTAATTTAGCAGAGGGATCACCTTATTGAATCTGTTTCAGATATTTTGATACCAGCGTTCGTCTTCGAAATCCTCATTTGGAGTTATTGGATCAGGACATTCTTTATCATTTGGGACTAGGATCCGAATCTCATGATCTGGTAGATATGTTTGGTGACATCAAAGTAAGTCCTGTTAACAAAGATGGTGATTTCAAGTTTGTAGTTTTATATTTATTCTTTATCATTTGGGATTAGGATCCGAATCTCAAAAACCTCCCCACAACACTGTTTCCATTGGTAAATCCTTCCTTATCTCTTCCATCGATCTCTGGAACGCACTACCGTATCCTATCCTAAATTCACCCACCTTTCACTCTTTCAAATCATCTTTATTGGAGGCAATCAGTGAAGGTTTGTTAGCTCCTATTCACTAACATTTTCTCTTCTCTTTTACTATCCTTTTCCTCTTCCTTCTAGTCCTAATCCTTCTCCTTCCCTGAAGGTTTGTAGCTTGTGCACGGTGTTTGCGTGAGTGAATGAGTTGTTTTTTTTAATTATTCAATAGGTGATTTTATTGCACTGTTTTTTTTTTTTTTTTTTTTTTTTTTTAATCTTTGTACTATTATTATTTTTTTGTAAAATATATAAGACCTCTATGTGTCTATGTGGACTGTGAGGGTAAAGGGACTCTTCAGTCTCATCCTCGCAGTATAAATAAGGTATAATAATAATCTCATGATCTGGTAGATATGTTTGGTGACTGATCAAAGTAAGTTTTGTTGACAAAGATGGTAATTTTAAGTTTGTGGATCTATATTTATCACTTAGGACTAGTATCCGAATCTTAGGATCTGGTAGATATGCGCTTCCTAAAAATGTGTCGATTCTGAGTTTTTTCTATATCATGAACACCGAGCTCTCTCTATGTACCTACTACCATTCAAAGTCTGTAATCAAAGAATTAAATAAAATAGCTTAAAATGTTTTACATGGGTTAATGTGGTTTTGAAGGGAACGTCAATTTTAGACATTCGTTACTATAGGAAAGGAACATGATAATGATGTGTCTTTTATATAGAATTGGGTATTTACACTCAAATAATCAATTTCCATGAAAATATTATTTTCTAGATTTTTTAGATTCATCATCAACAATAAAATCCTGACAGAAAGCCGAATCCATCACAGCCTTACAAGAACAATAAAAGTACCAAGTACGACCTATTTAATTATTATCTTTGTCTGTTTTGTTTTCAGTTTGTCTGTATGTCCGGTACACCAAAAAGATGTGAAATGTTTGCCCACTATATCATGAAAGAGTTGGGACACAAACTGCCCACCGGTACCCGACTCCAGGACATATGTGAATATTCATACAGATATTCTATGTACAAAGTTGGACCCGTTCTTTCAATTAGTGTAAGATACCTTGTTGTAGGGGTGCTATCGTGCAATTATTGATTGCCCAAATGAAATGAGGTCTAATTTTAACACCACGATTTTTTTTTGGTTGGTCTGTTTCTCTTTTTGTAACACGATAAGTCCCGAACGCTTTTTCCGATTTTGATGAACTTTTGTATGGACATTTGGACATCCACTATATTTATAGCAGCAGTTAATTAGTTACGGACCTCCCTATTGGACCACCTAGGGACAAGTAGTGGCCATTTTAAGTGAGTGAGGTCTACAATTATTGAGCTTCTAATTTTTACTTAAACCCGCCCTCGTGAGCCACCTCTTTATTGTTTGAACGAAGCGGAGGTCTAGTTTTAACACCACGAAATTTCTTTTGTGTCTCTGTTTATACCACTCTAATATTGTCCAACGTCTTATCCGATTTTCATGAAATTTGGCATAGACATTCACTGTATCCATAGACATTCACCATATTCATAGACATTCACCGTATTCATAGACATTCACTGTATTCATAGACGTTCACTGTATTCATAGACATTCACTGTATTCATAGACATTCACTGTATTCATAGACGTTCACTGTATTCATAGACATTCACCGTATACATAGACGTTCATTGTATTCAGAGACGTTCACTGTATTCATAGACATTCACTGTATTCATAGACATTCACCGTATTCATAGACATTCACCGTATTCATAGACGTTCACTGTATTCATAGACATTCACCGTATTCATAGACATTCACTGTATTCATAGACGTTCACTGTATTCATAGACATTCACTGTATTCATAGACGTTCACTGTATTCATAGACATTCACCGTATTCAAGGCGATTAGTTTTTGGACCCTATTGGGCTGCTACCAGTCCTTATTGGTTTTTGAATTTCTATTTCAGCACGGTATGGGAATGCCGTCCGTAGGTATTTTGCTTCACGAAGTTATCAAGCTTATGCATCATGCCAAAGTTCAGGACCCAATATTTTTCCGTATAGGAACCAGTGGTGGAATTGGTTTGGAAGCGGGAACAGTGGTCATTTCAGAAGAGGCAGTTGATGGACTACAAAGACCATTTCTAGAATTGGTAAGTAATGGCTCATTTTGTACTTCACAGACGTAATACAACGTAATACATCAATTTATGGGGTGGCTATTTTTCTTTTGGCCAGTAGAATAATAAACTCAAGTGTCACATTAGCACAGTTTTTATACTTCAAATATTCTTAAAGGCTGATAAAATTTAGGAACCCAGTTTTATCTAAAAATCCATAGAGATACATATATGTATATACCCGTATATGTAACATATATTTTTGTGTGGTTTGCGAAAAGCGTGAATATAAAAGTGACCCTCAGGGGCATTTGAATTGTATTTGACAAGGCAGAGCGAAGCGTCGCCGAGTTGCTCATTAAGGATGTTCTAGGAAATATTTTCAGCGAAGTGAATATGGCAACATCTATTAGTTCCGTTCCAATTTACTGACAGTGGGAGTGACATTGATGGATAAAGTGGAACGTGAAACTTATGAAATCAGTGGGAGTGCGTTTCTCCAGACCGTAGTATGATTTGTGTGTTAAATTTTAACATTGCATCGGCATCGGCTGTAATAGAATGACTGGTTTTTACGAAATGCCCATGCGCTACCAGAAAAACGAGTATTTTACTAGAATGTGCTTCGAAGATTTTCAAAGCTGCTGTTTGTGTTTTCAGCCGATTCTTGGGAAACTGGTCCAACGTCCTGCTATTCTGGACAAGAAACTGCAAAGAGAACTTAAACTTTTAGCACAACCAGATGATTTGTTTTCTACAATTATAGGTAAGATCCAGTTTGAAATACATTATTGTACCGTAGAGTCAACATCGACCTGATGATAGTCTGAAAGTATTCAGATTGATTAAACATTTCTTTATTGTTTACTGTCAGAGCTTGGGTTCGTGTCTGATTCTCATTTCGATCTCTTAAATTTGGAATTTTGCAAACTGTCTTAAATTAATTACTGAAAGGTAACCTAAAACTTTCCTTCTTTGAGTTGATATGTTGTCGCGACGAAATTTAAGATATCAGACTTTTCCGAATAGAAAATTTCGCTGTGACTGGAAAACGATTTAACAAAAAAGTTAAACCGTTTTCCATTTTTTTTTTTTAGTTCTAGACCATTACTTGGTTGGGGGAGGGAGGAGGGGTCAATTCCTTAAAATTTCCTCCATGCTACAGTGGGTTGTTGTATTGGAACAGACAACCCCGACCACCTACGTCTCTTTAAGATCTCTTGTTCATTCGAGACGGAGTTTTACTATTCATTACTTGGAAACTTACAAACCATGTAGCTCTCCCAGTCTAGGTTGGGTCGGAAATTGGACAGTTTTACTTCAAATTCGCTTTGATTAGCTAGACGCTAGTATAGAAAATACCGACTAAAAAAAAAAATACCCCTCAAAATTTGATATTTTATGTTTGAAGTTATATAATTATTAGAACCCAAAAATCGAATAAAATATCTGTTTGTGCGCCGTGAAGGACACCGACAATTCCAAAGATTCATTATGTAAATATAGAAAATGTAATGTAAATGTATATTTCTTTGTGTTATTATGTCACAATTTTGGTGGGCATCATAGCATTAAACAAGGTATTCTCAACAATCATTCCAATATCTCTAAGCCTAAGCTACACTTTAACAATTTCCTTATAATGCTACCCATTGTCACTATTACCATAGTTACTCAATTGTCCTCAAGAGGCTGAGTTACCCCAATCACAATCAGACCAAGTAGAAAATTTGAAAAAAAACCTTTATCAAATTTTCGACCCGTCCATGAATCAAACCCGGAACCTCCTTGGTGCAAGACGAGTGTGATGACTCTGCCACGGAGACGTCTTAAAGATTCATTATTAAAAATAATAAACCAAAAAAACTAATTACTTCTGAATTGAAAAAAAAAAAAAAAAAAAAAACAGTACCAGTAATGTAGATATATATTTTATTTTTTAAAAAAGTTTAAAAGTTTATTTCTAAAAATTTAAAGATAAACACCTCATCCAATAATACTGCCGGGAAGAAGCATGTCCATGATACAGGAGCTGTTGCCCCGTAGTATTGCTGGTGAGATTCATTGTATAAGAAACTGGTGCGAGCGAGGATTTCAGTAGTGGGCTGAACCAATTCATTTTAATAAAAAAAAGATTCTACCGCCTAAGGTCCCAGAGTTTCCACCGAATTAAACTGACATTTAATGTTGACGTTGAAAATTACCACCCGAACAGATTTCTTGGCACAAACATAATACCTGAGGTAGATGACTCTGAAAAATCCTTACCCAGATCTACAAGAAATACCTATCTCAGCTTTACTCTGGTTGTTGTAAGATCTAACAAAACTACAAGGCCAGAATAAACCCCACAGAATGTGACCTTTGCCCATCATGCCAAGCTGAGACTCACGATGTTAGGGCAGGATTACCTCAGGAACATTGTTTGTTCCCGGTATAAAAATAACTCCCCAATAATGGTGATATTGAAAGAAACTTTCATGGTTGATAATAATTTAAAAAAAAAAGTTATGCCCCGGAACCGCTTTCGCATTACTTCCGAGCACTTCTTTTTGCAGCCATGCCATTCCGGAAACGAGAAAATTCGATCAGAAAATTTTCGCTCCGGGCAGGATTCGAACCCACAACCTTCGGACCAAGAGATAATGCTCTTAACAACTCGGCCACGGAGATAGTCATCGATTCCAAATAATCTAGACCCAACATCCTTCTGGACGAATCCCGTGGAAGGGGCTGTATTTCTCGACCTTGAATGACATGACCATGATGTAGACGCAAACCTTAACAACAACATTTAATGTTCCAGGTAAAACTATGTGTACAACCGATTTCTATGAAGGACAAGGTCGAATGGATGGAGCTTTTTGTGACTTCAGTGAAAGTGAAAAAATGGAATATTTACAAACATTAAAAGACGGCAACATTGTCAACATCGAAATGGAATCACTCACCTTTGCCGCTCACACACACAACGCCGGTGTCAAAGCAGCTATTGTTTGTGTTACGCTGTTGGATCGACTGAAAGGAGATCAAGTATGTTATCAATAATAACTAGTAGTTTGGTGAACTGTGGATCCCACTCTGTTAAAATGGCCACCACCAAGCTATTTCTTTCGAGCTAGTGCTTACGGAGGTGAAATCTTTTACAGCCTCTGACAATTAGCACCAATCCGTCATATAAAATTTATTCAGAGGAGGTGTTTTCTTAACGAGCGAGCGCCCCTCCCCAATAGGAAGGACAAAAATTAACTGAAGCCCCTGGTGCCCCTGATTTTATTTCATATTTTACGTTTCAAGGTTCGTAGAATCCAAAAATCCAATAAAAATATCCTTTCATACGATGCCGATTTTTTTTATTTGATGTTTGGATTCTACGTACTTTGAAACGTAAAATATTAAATTTTGAGAAGTGTTATTTTTTTTGCGACGGTTCGATTCCAAAATAAGTTAAACGCCCCTACACCACATGATGTCCTCGAGTAGACTTTAATCTGAGTATTAAACACCCCAACATTGCTTTATTTCGATGATCTAACAAGAATATTACTTAGGTACGATGTCGATCTGTATCAATTGTTTTTTTCTTTATTTAGATTCACTTCCCCAAAGAAGTTCTTGAAGAATGGCAACAAAGACCGCAAGCTTTAGTTGGAAGATACATTAAAAAATATTTACTCAAAAAAGGCAAAATTTTTAACAACATTGACACTACTTGCTGTGGAGCTGTCTCGGTGAAAAGTCCGAGGAGGTTCAAACTGGTGCAGCAGGAGAGTGAAAGTTACGATTAAGTGTTTCTAGTTATTGTATTGTTTAGATATCAGAATGTGGCATTCCAAATCAGATTGTACTGTGAATTCCGAAATGGGGCTAACAGCAGGGGGTACTCCTAGAAACTCTCATCCACGATCCCTTACATTATGGTCTAATAAAAAAAACTTATTCACTAAGACATTGTTAATTTACATTACAAAAATAAACCATATTCGATTATACTCCCTGGATTATAGTCCAGTTAGATTTATAGCATTTGGTTATACCGTTGCATACTTAGCATTTGGTTATACCGTTGCATACTAAAGCCAACACATTAGAGTGGGGTGTAATTATTCAGGGTGCATCGAACGTCATATCGATTTCTTCTGTATGTGAAGTTTTTTGTTAAATATATCTTCAACGTGGAGTACCTGTGGGATACTGGGTTACCATGTGTCACAAAAGTTTGAATCTTCCTATTTCAATAATGGTTGACAATAAAATCTAGTTCTAGTTCTATGACTCATCATTTGTAATGTTAGCTGTTAATATAAATACCTGAAACTGCAAAGATACAACATATTGACCCATGCCACAATGTGCCCCAGTCTCACATAATAGAATAATATAAAGTTTTGTCCGTTCTGTACGGCCCGATGGCGGAGTTTTTTTAAGACCAATCTATTTCGGAATGAATCATTCTGAGCGCAGACAAACTTTAATAATGAAATTAATGTTAAGATTAAGACATTCCCACAAAGGCCCAATTCCACAAAGGCATTCATTGAATTTCGGATTCATTCTGCACTGGGATCTCTGGCATTTTATTTTTTATGCCAGTTTTATCCCCTACCACTAGTAACCACATTTTCTCGTGAATAATAAATATTTGTTTCGAGCAACACCTGTTCAAATCAATTCCGTGTGTCGTGAAGCATGCGGCATTGACACTTATTAAATAATGTCTTTGTGAAATTGGGCCTCAAGGCTTTTCTGAGCAAATTACCTACGAATGTGTATTCCCACACCATGGTATTATTGTACTCGGGCCAAAGCTATTAAATAGCAATTAATTTTTGTTTTATGTCCAAAATTTAGGTTAAGTAACGTCGGACGTTACTCGGATTATATGTCGTTGGCTGTTGCGGGGATATGTAAAAAGAAGGTGTCCCGTTCAAATAATTTTACTATCAGAAGTGTTTACAATACTTTTGTCTATACTTAATAAAGCTCTCCACATTTTTCAACACTCATCACAAGAACCAACAAGGAGCTCCAATGAGAGCTCACGGGAGTGGTAAAAGATTAAATTAATGTTTACAAGTTATGAGTGATCATAACACAAACAATGTGTTAGGTAAATTTTGGTTATGGGAAGCTGGTTTTCCTATGGAAAAGGTTTTTCCCCGTCTATCCGTTTCAGAGTTACGATAAACTCCTTCTTAAGATAGACCAAAACCTGAGAGTGGAACTATCATAGAAATAAGAACAACAAGATTTTAATGTTGAAAATTACCAAATTATAAAAATTTACGGTTGGTATTTATTGGAATTCAGGACTTTGAAATAATTTATAAAAATGTTAAGTTGTTGATCGTCGAATGTCAGAATTAGAATTGTTATTAATAGACGCTCGATCTGAAGTTCTTCCTTCAGATCGACTGTTAGGATCCCGGTTTTCTATTGGCTGATGATATTCAGTTCAGCCAATAGCAATTTCGTATTAACTCTAAACAATTAATATTGTTTAAGTTCCCTTAGCATGTCGATATAATATTTCGACATCGGATGATGTATATCTTGAATTCTTTGTTCTACTTAATATTGTTTACATTCGATGCTATAGTTTAATATCTGATACAAGAGTCGATACCACATAGGATATTTCTGGAACTTATTATTCAAGCAATATACTGGGTGTGTTTTACGCCCAACAAATGACAAATAAAGGGACTGCCTAAAATCGCAAGAGTTAGTCAAGTCGGTGAGAGGTGTCCCGAGATCTCGGGCTGGTTCTGCATCCCTTCTGGAGCGTTACTCATTTTCTATCGTAGGACTTGAGGTTTGGTGTCCTTGAATCATATCCAGTTTGTATAAAAGATGATGCAATGAGTATGGCTCCAGTGAAGTTGCGAAATAACTTATCATTTAACTTAACACCAGCTTATGATCTCGTGACACCTCTTTCTGACTTGACTAACTCTTGGGATGCTAAGCTGTCACTTATATTTGTCATTGTTCGTGTTATGATCACTTATAACTTGTAAACATTAATTTCATCTTTCACCACTCCTGTGAGGTCTCTTGAACCTTATCATTGGTTCTTGTAATGTGTGTTGAAAGATGTAGAGACCTTTATTAAAGATCTCTCTGATAATATAACAGGGAGGTGAAATGGTGAGGAAGTTATGTTGAACTACTTTGCGGACGTTCTTGGTGGAGCCTATAAAACTTTATTTATACATTGTAACTCACCACATATCAGTACATTTCTAAAATTTGCATTAGTGGCAAAATTTGCTGATAGTTTGACTTTAGAGAATTTTATAGAAACTGCTCGCCCGACGCACAATTTATTATCGTTAAATAATTATCTAATTTCGGTCTATTTTATGTATTTTTTCCTTCATTATTTGTATGAGATTTTCTAGTATTAAGTTAGAATGAATATCTATTATTACCACACTTTTTTGGTCGTTGACGGCAAAAAATCGGTTGTGTTTCAACTTGAAAAAAAAATAAAAATANTCAACTAAAAAAAAAAAAAAAAAATCATTTATGTAAAATGTAAATATTGTCATTGAGGATACAATTCTTCAAATTAATTTTCAATGGATGAAACTTTTCGTTATTGTAATCGCGGTGTTTCTATAATACTAATCGTTCATCAGATTTATAAATTCAAGTTAAAAAATGGTAGCAACTGGTTGATAAGAGGTTACCGAAAAGATTTTGATGACCCTTGAGTGGAACTATGATGGAGTGCATTTCAGGTCATCTCGGTACGTAGAACCGCGCATTGTGAGGACGTGAAACATTTTCATTTTCTGTGCGCAAGGACCTTAGGCGGTTAGCTGTTACCTACACTTAGTGATGTGCGGACTCGGGTACATCGTCGACTCGAGTAAGCTAGACTCGAGTATTTGGTTGACTCGAGTCCCCCTCGTTATGTTATTGAAATATTCGCATATCCTCTAGCACTACACTACCTTAATGCTTAATATTTCGTAAAAAATCGCCACAAATCGGTTTCCTTCCGAAGGTATGTCAAGGCCAACGAGTAAAGGCAAGGGGGGAGGTAGAAGATTGAGATGCCGGACTTCCTCGACTCGAGTTGAGCTTTAACTCGAGTCCCAGGTACTCGTAAGTAAAATTTTTCCATACTATTAATGGACTCATTAATCTTCCCTGAGTAGATACACTTATGTCACAGTCACATATATTAATAGACTCGAGTACGTCGGGACTCGAGTTGACTCGAGTAAAGTACCGGAGTCCGCACATCAGTACCTACACTACCTTATGAATAGTCCAGCCCTGATTACCGAAAAAAATCGATGATCTTGGCTGGAACATTTTTTCGTTGCACGGGTTCCCTAGGCAGTTGCCTTTACTGCCTTATAAATTTTTAGAATCTTAGCTAGATCTCTGTAATTAAAAAGCATTTCCCCATAAAATTATTGGTTTTAAGATATTCATCTTATGACTTCTATTCTTCAATTTACTTTACTATTATAGAATCGTTTTAGCTGTAATCTCGCATCATTAGCTCAGGTTTTCACGGTTTATTTGAATGTATTGATTTTTTTTCGCTTTTCTTACTGTGCTAAAGCGCTAATACTAATTTTATCTTATTTTTATACAGGGCGTTTCAGCAAGAAGAACGATGTTAAATGCGCATAACTTTTTTTGTCCGTTTTCAGTTTCAGTGAGTTAACACTTTGGCAATTTCACGAAATGGTTGTTCAAATTAAAATGCTTATCTTGCAATTCGGGATAATCTTTGACAACATAAACGACCAAATAGTGAACAGTTAATGGGAAAATTGTAGAAAAAATTGAGAAAAAAAAATCTAATTATCAGGAGACAAAGAATTNGCTAATACTAATTTTATCTTATTTTTATACAGGGCGTTTCAGCAAGAAGAACGATGTTAAATGCGCATAACTTTTTTTGTCCGTTTTCAGTTTCAGTGAGTTAACACTTTGGCAAATTCACGAAATGGTTGTTCAAATTAAAATGCTTATCTTGCAATTCGGGATAATCTTTGACAACATAAACGACCAAATAGTGAACAGTTATTGGGAAAATTGTAGAAAAAATTGAGAAAAAAAATCTAATTATCAGGAGACAAAGAATTAACTCCCTGAATCTGAAGAGAAAACTCATTTCACGTTGAAAAGTTATACGCTTAAATGCGTATGACATCGGCACCTCTTGCTAGAACTGCGTTTACTTCTCCGGAACTATTAAATAAAAGGATAAGAAGTACCTTATTGTATTCGTGCAAAATATATGCCGTTTAATTTAATGTATTTGCGCTCATTTTATTAATTATTTATAATATAATAATTACTATCGATGTTGTACTATATAATAAAACATTATTATTTTGTTTGAAACAATCTCTACCGATGGGGGTTTCTTTGTTATTGGGTTATTAAGGGTGAACCTGAAAAATGTTATCACAGAACTTGGATAGGTCATTTCTTCTTCTTAACATTGATAAACTGTCTGACCGTCGTGAATTCATTGCTGCTCAATTTGTTTTTAATGCACTTCATAATAATGTCGACTCGCTATCTCTCATATCAAATAAAGGATGCTCCAAAATTTAAATTTGCCTAAATTTGACTTTATTTTTTGAAAAAGGGTACAATTAGCATATCGTTGTCTTCAGGAGTCTTTGAGGTTTATGAGTAAAAAACAATATCGGCCATAATACCTCCTCTGCTATCCCTACGCGCAGTTGCCCGATCACAGCCAATGACTCCTATCACCCATAATAATACTGTCATTAAATGAATGACAGAAGGGACTGACAATAAATTCACCAACATACCTAGGAAATATTGATTTTATTACTCACAGGAACATCTAAACAAACAAAAAAAAAAAAATCTCGGACTTGTTTTTATAATTAAATTAGCCGTTAAGGTGCTCGTAGACAGCCCCATACTTACTTATCGAATTTTATATACCTAGCACACATCTTCGCTCTGCAGCGAAAAACGAATACACATTATCTTATGTGAGTTCAGGGGCGGATACAGGTCTTCAGTTGAGGGGGGGGGGGGTATCAAGCATTGAACTCAAATATTTAGCACTTAT
>CM022883.1:13457401-13476691 GCA_012654025.1 Pachypsylla venusta
GAAGAAGAGAAAATGTTAGTGAATAGGAGTTAACAAACCTTCACTGACTGCCAACACATACTTCAAGGGAGAAGAATTAGGACTAGAAGGATGAGGAAAAGGATAGTAAGGGAGAAGAGAAGAAAATATTAATTAGTGAATAGGAGTTAACAAACCTTCACTGACTGCCAACACATACTTCAAGGGAGAAGGATTAGGACTAGAAGGATGAGGAAAAGGATAGTAAGGGAGAAGAGAAGAAAATATTAATTAGTGAATAGGAGTTAACAAACCTTCACTGACTGCCAACACATACTTCAAGGGAGAAGGATTAGGACTAGAAGGATGAGGGAAAGGATAGTAAGGGGAAGAGAAGAAAATATTAATTAGTGAAAAGGAGTTAACAAACCTTCACTGACTGCTGACTGCCCGCAATAAAGATAATTTGAAAGAGTGAAAGGTGAGTGAATTTAGGATAGGATACATGGATACACAAAGATGAAAGATGTGTGCTATGCTATTAGAGATTAGGTTAGAGATATGGCTGTCTGCGAGCACCATTATGATCACTTGAGGTAAAGTAATCTTGAAAAAATCAGGTGCTTTCTCAGTTTGTCCAGGATTACATAGGTATATTAAGCTCTACTCATATCTGCACAGTTCTTCTGAAGTTTCTGAACTGCTATACGTATCTGGTGAATCATGCATATAGCAATTATAGCAGCCCTCTAACAACTTTACTCCGTTGCTATGGAAACTGTTTTGTAAACATTTGTTGAGTTGTGGGTTTCATTATCATGTTTCAATTCTATTTTAGATTTAGAAATGTCTTCCGTACACACGGGCAAGCTTGTGTTAGTCGGTAAGTAAAAACAAAAAATATTTTTTGTTTTAGAATAAGCTAAGCCTGCTAAGCATTGATCACGATGAAATCACCAATTCTCGTCAAATCACAAAAGTTGTTTATGTTAACTTTTACAACCACATTACGCTGTTTTCGGACCAAAGAGGGCCATAGCTCCAAAAGGAGTGATCCAGAATATTATATTGTTTTCTAGATTGGTAAAGTCTGGAATCAGGTTCGCACCCAAGATTTTTTTCGGGGGGTGGGGGGGGCGGTCCGAAGCATTAACAGCCAAGCCAGGACTAACACCTGAAAATGATTATCATGGAAGGTGATGTTTTTGTTTCTGTTCTTGTTGATGTTGTTGCTGCTGCTGTTGTTGTTGATGTTATTTTTTTGTTGCTGCTGTTGTTGTTGTTTTTATAATATTATAGGTCACGAGCAAAGTATTTTGAATTAAAAAAAAAAAAACGATTGAAATTTCGGAGNTGGGGGGGGGGGGGGGTCTGGACCCTCCGGACTCCCCCTGGTTACGGCCTTGTCTGGACTCAAATAATTTTATTGTGATCTGCATTTTGGGCAATACCTTTAATATGTTTTATTGACTCTAGCTCAACTGGTAGAGTAGATACTAAAGATCTTGAGATAATGACTCTAATAGCACCCATACAACTGTCAAGAAAAGTCAACTGACTGAAAAGGACTTTTCAGTCCTGTCCTGGCGGTCAAAATAAAGAATATTAATATGTGTTTCAGGAGAACCGGCCACTGGAAAAACTGCCTTTACCCAAATGTTACTGACGGATGGAAGAAAATTTCCTTCCGTTTACAATATGGTATGTACCCAAATTAAGTACTAGCAGTTCCGAAAAATAGAGACGACACTCATTTAAATAAGCAACTATGAGCTGTAGACTACTGAAGAGCACCCAGGACTTTCATTTGGAGGTGCTCTCAATTCGATTTTTTCCTTTAGGTCAATCTGGCCTCATCCAAACATGATGAGTGGGGACTAGTTAAGACCAACATATTTATATCTACCTATGAATTTCAGTAAATGAATTTATTTAATTCATTCTATAGAGATGAAATGGTGAAGAAGCTATTGTGCCGTATACATAGGTTTTCACCTATGGCCAGAGAGATTCATAAGGAAGGTTCAAGTGAATAACGAACCCAGAAAAATGTACCGTTCTGCACTTACGGCCGATTTTTCGATTTTTGAGCGATATCTTAAATTTTGTCGGGACAACATATCAACTCAAAGCGAGAAAGAATTAGGTGGCCTCTTATTCCTGGATTTAGGACATAGATTACAAATTACGACCAGCAACTCCAGAATTACAAGTTCGAATGCGGGATCGGGCAAAATAAAATTTAGAAAATACTATAATAAATGCGGTTTGAGACGTCTCCGCGGAAGAGTGTGGATCATACCGGGCTTGCAAGAAGGAGGTTCCGGATTCGATTCCTGGACGGGTCAAAAATTTTAAAAAGCATTTCGAATCTTTTACTTGGTCTGGTTGTGCTTGGGGGTATCTCAGCCCCCTGAGGACAATTGAGTAACTATGGTAATATCGCCATTATAAGGTTAAAATTGTTAAATTATTGTAGCTTAGGCTTAGTAAAACTGGAGTCAATGTTGAAAATAACTTGTAATGATAAAATGCCCACAAAAATTGTGACATAATAACACAAATATTCATTTATATTTTTTTTTCCTTTAAACATAAATGCTGTTTCTTTGTGTTATTATGTCACAACTTGGGTGCTCACTGCAGTATTGTAGGATTTTCCCAATATCAATCTTTATCCAAATTAAATAATGAATATTCAGTTTTACCCAAAAATGCTGGCACTGGGTCGCTCTGCTCATTTATCTCCACAGCTACTTATTGTACGCACAAGGTCACAAGGCTAAGTTGGCCCCGATACATCCAAACAACGGTGACAAATTATTGATTCTAACACGGATCTCCAGAATGCAAGACGAGTGCAGTAACCACTGGGCCATGGGAGCCGGTTTTAAATAAAATTCTGATTTCTATATTTAGAGATATGGTTTTCAGACATGTGGAGTGGACGTTCACAGTAAAAGAATTCGCCTGACCAATACTGAAGAAGATGTTGGGCTGCTCATTTTAGATTCAGCAGGAAATGACTTATACAAAGATTTTCTGGGACAATATGTAAGTGATACAGCTCAGAAGAGTTATACAGCTCAGTGTAGTTATACAGCTCAGAAGAGTTATTTCAATAATAAACCTTTAGAATTGTCACGAAAAAAATTTGACATTTTACGTTTCAAGTTACGTGGAATCCAGGGCCGGATTAACCTTCCGCGGGTCCTGTAGCACTTTCACAGAGCGGACCCCCTCCACCCCCGTCGGCGCAGTCTACTTTTTGGAGTTAGTACAAAAGTTGATTATCTTTTGGCCTTTTGGTCTAGTACCTACAGCTGGTAGATAAAAGTGAAATTAAATTTTGAGTATACCAACATCGATAAAACATGGTTACTTGGTTACCGCTGATGCTATAAAACACAATTTGTTTATGTTGCAATACTCGTTTCTTTATTAAGTTCCTAGGTAGTACCTACTTGTACTTTCCTAAATTAGATTTTACTACATACTTTGAAGAGTTGGGGGTCCCGTCAAAATGATATGTTTTTTCAATTGTCAACCCAGAAATCTCGAAATATGTAGTGTAACTTGTCAAAGCGCGGGGCCCGTAGCACGTGCTACAAGTGCTACTATTGTTAATCCGGACCTGCTGGAATCCAAAAATCGAATAAAAGAAATCCGTATGTTCTCATTTAGGTTATTTGAATTTCAGTGGGACCATGCCAATCTCCTTTTGGTCATGTATGATGTCACTTCCGAAAGTTCTTTCAACAATGTAGAGTCCTGGATCTACAAAGCAATGGAATGTACTTGGGGACAAACCTTAGGGCCACCCACTGCTAGTGCTTTGTTTGCCAACAAATGTGATCTGCTCGAAAGAAGGATTGTTTCTAAAGAAAAAGGAGAAGAATTGGCTGAGAAATTGGACATGCCCTACTTTGAAGGATCGGTGGTAAGATAATGTTCTAGATAGTAAGCATTGTAGAATCAAACCAGGCTTGGTGCAACCAATCAGCCCCCATTTACCTGGGTGTTCTAGATAGTAAGCATTGTAGAATCAAACCAGGCTTGGTGCAACCAATCAGCCTCCATTTCCGGGGGGTCCAGATAGTAAGCATTGAAAAATCAAACCAGGCTTGGTGCAATCAATCAGACACCATTTATCCAGGTGTTCCAGATAGTAAGCATTGTAGAATCAAACCAGGCTTGGTGCAACCAATCAGCCTCCATTTACTGGGTGGTATATTTGAATTTATGCAGTCCAAATATCTCCTAAACTTATGGTGGTTCAATTGGTTCATTCATATTTGTGTTTCAGAAGGAGTACGAGGGCTTGGATAGCGTGATTCAATATTTGGCTAAAGAGTGGATTTCATTTCTAGTTGACAAACAAAAAACACGGAGTATACCACTCAGCAAATCTATATTCAATAATTTTCAAAGCCCAGCAGCTGCACATATGAGTCCTATTAAATAGGTAACATTTCACAAGGTGGCGCATGTGGAGTCGTACAGGGATAGCACAGACCAGGGCCGGTTCTAGCTATGAGCAGATGGGGCAGTTTCCCAGGGCGACACTTCGTCCGGGCGGCATTTGACGGGATTGCATGAGTGGATCTTAACTGACTTTTTCTTATCTGAATATCCAAGTATCATATTCTAGTCTAAACTACAGATTTCATTAGAGTAGAAATTATATTAATCTATAACAACTGATTGAAGTTGGCGCGCATTATTCGACATCGATATGTTCGAATATACAAATCGATATACAAAACATCGTCGAATTACCAATGAAACACAATACCTATAGGTCGATATCATCTTTCGTCTGGTTAGTGTCTTTCCTTTCGTTTGCCCAGGATGGTAAAACTCCATGGATCCGCCCTGACACAGGCATGTTTGCATAGCTTGCATAGAATTTAAACCATGGAATTGACCAGGAAAAAAAACTTAGCTCTAACAGATTATATCAAATTAAATTTGATATTTACGTCCAATTTTGGACACGAATGTGCCAAAATATGGACCTAATAAATGTTCATGCCTTGTGGTGTAAAATATCAAATTTAGGGGGGGGGGGGCAATTTTTTTAAGCGGTAAACACATGTGTCAATTTGGCAAGTTTTTTTAAACGTCTGTTCACTTATCCGTTCCACGATATTTCTCGTACCACTTGTCAAATCTACATGAAGCATGATATGAACATTTTGTAAGGAATTTTCTGATTATTAATTACCTTTACCCTTTTCTTTTAATGCTATTTTTCCGGTATAATAACTAGCATAAATAATCATGCATGAAATTATTAAATTGGAGAGGTTCACAAATACGTTTTAAATTGGGCCATTGGGTCATAGTTTCAATTAATGAACCTTTGGAATCGCCACGAATAAAAAATTACCCCTTACGTTTTCAAGGTACGTGGAATACAAAAATCAAATAAATGTCAAATTTGGGGGGGGGGTATGGCTGGGAACCAAACAATGAAAATCTAATGCCTGTAAGGGCATGTCCCTAAATTTCCTCCAGCGAGGAATGGTATGTGAAAAATATTCTTCCTAACCTGAACAATGTTATTTCTGTTGCTAAATTAATGTGTTAAATTGATGGGGAAATAATAACAAAATTTAAATTGAGGTGTAGTATAAAAAGCTGAACAATAATCTATTTACAAAAAAAGGCTCTTCTTTTTATTGAACTCACTAATGAATTTAATTTACCCTATTCTAATTTCTCTTTGTCTTATTCTTAATTCAAAAAACAAGGCCCTCACAATTTTTTAATTTGAAGTATGCATATTTCCAAAAATGACGCCAAAAAATGAAATAAAAAGGTAAAAATTTGGGGAATAGAGAAATTTTCAATTATATCAGAATAAGAATTGACCTCGAAAATGTTCAAACATCTCAGAATTTCCCCTCTGATTACAGAAATTTTCCCTCTCAGTTTGCTTATTCCCGGATTCATTACCAAGTTCAATAATATAATGCCCATTTTTTAGAATAAGTTTTATACATTAAGTATAACAAAATGTGGAAACTCAGGCAATTACATTTGGGTAATCGCTAGAGTGCGCCACATGACAGGAGGAGAGATTACTACTATGCACACTAACCACGAAAGAAGTCATTTTAGGTGTTTAAATCACAGAACATATATAACGAGGAAAGTATGTATGAGTTGAAATCTCTAGACACTTTTGAAATGAATTAGGGTCTTAGCTTTCGCGCCGAGAATTTGAATGTACAGTGCTGGATCCTACAGACTTTTAGGGGAAAACATCAACCTAGCGTTAATAATAATCGTTTGGCTAGCTAAATCAAACGTTCTTCTGGATTGCAAACGTCGAAATGAGACAATAAAAATATTTCAACTCAAAGGTCAAAATAAATGAGCGACGCACGGAGAAGAATCCAAAGATTTTTTCACGAACCCAGCACAGAAATTTTCAATTAAAAATGTAAATAAAGATGGGAGCCTGATGGCGGTAAATTTCAATTTTTTTGAAAATTTAATTCGATATTTAAGTGGCGAAAAAAACATTTAAAAAAAATCAAAACACTATAATTAGATATAAGCCATCAATTACATATGAGAAAATAACATTTAAGTAAGTTAAACGAAAAAATAATAATAATAAATAAATAAAAAAAAAACAAAAAAAAAACAAGGGGCCATCAAGGAAAAAAAAAATGTCCGCCATTCCAAAGAGGTGTTAAGACCCTAATTTTACAAAAAAGCGTCTACCGATTTATGTATAGAGCTGATACCTTACATTCCTTCCTGTTAATATATATTCAAAGATTTACTAACATAGTGTCCTTTAGGCTCCATACACTAGATCTAGCAATATTCCAGTGCTTTCACCCTGGTGGTGTAGCTTGATTTGTCGAGGTTTTCAAAATACCCTCAAACACCTCATGGTCAGAGCATCAGAGCCTCATTTCCTACCATCGAACCAAAGTTTGTAGTTTGGAAACAGATGAAAGTCACAAGGTACCACAACTGGTGAATGGGGAAGTACTGAACAAATGGGGGGGGGGGATATGCATTTTGATAAGTTTACGATTGCGGACACGAAGTAATATAAACAAAACAGGCTTAAAATTTTCAATCTAATGGGTGATAAAATGTTAGGCAAGAAATCTCTGACATTTCAGAAACCATTACCAATTCTGTGTATATCAAAACGTAGAATGAGAATCTCATAAAACCTCCTGAAGACTGTTCAGGAGGTTTGCTGTGAAATCAAATCCGTTTGCAATCACAGCGAGCAATATGATTTTATGAGAAGCTCTCCAATAAATTAATTTCATTTTTCAGTCATTGGTTCAGGTATTTTAGGTAATCCAAATTCATCCACAGCGATTCCATCCTGAAACATGCCAAAAAAGATTTCTGTCACACTAGAAAATCACAAGAACGCAATTACCCCGTCAAAAAGAATCCTTTCTGAAGGGTCGGGTCAAACATTTGAATAAAGAGATAGAGGAAATCACAATATCATAGCATGCCCTATACAAAGGACACCGCGGCTTGGTGACTATTATGGATACTTTTGCGTACAGGCTTATTTAGAGAACATAGCATGTCTAATGCGTGTCCCGAAAGTCCGAGACCACCTGAATATCTTTTGAACGGCTAGAGTAGAGTTTTGAAATTTTGCATGGTATTATATCCCAAATTAAACCAACTGTGTGACCAATTTTTCAGGAGCGGGTCCAATGTGGTCCCCAGGGGGTCCATTTTTTGTTTTTTTTTAATACGAGGATCTTGTGATACATTTACAGAAGACAATAAAATTGGAAGTACTTTGCAAAAAAATTCACACATCTAGCGTGTTTAGTTTCAAAATGGCGACCATTTGAAATTTCCAAGACATGACTTCAAGAGTGTCTGAAAACAGGCGAATTATTTCTAAAAGTAGGCGAAGTGTCTAAAACTAGGGGAATTATGTCTAAGAAAACAGGTTCCTCGACATTGGTGTCCTATGCAATCATTCAATATTCCATTGCAAATAATTCGCCTAGTTTTAGACACTCTTGGAAATTTCAAATGGCCGCTATTTTGAAACCAAACACGCTAGACGTGTAATTTTTTTTGCAAAGTACTTCTAATTCTATTGAAAGACTGAGAATGTATTACAAAATGGGGGTTATTTAAAAAACAAAAGTCGGACCCCCTGGGGGCCACATGGGACCCGCTCTTGAAAAATAGGTCACACAATCAGGTGGTTTAATTTGGGATATAATACCATACCTTGCACACTATGATGGATACTTTTGCGTACAGGCTTATTCAAGGAACATAGCATGTCCTATACAAAGGACACCGCGGCTGAGTGACTATAAAATCTAATATTTGCTCAGGTCTCTGGAATATGAGACGTAGGTACCCAACTCACCTTAGTTCTATTTGTATCTGACCCACTGGGTATCCCCACAGGGGCAGGTGGTACTTTGATATCATCTAAATAAGAAGCATCATTGTCTAAAGCAATCTCATCTCCTAACGCTTCTAGCTCGGCATTGAGTTCATCATCGTCAATTTCCGGAGTGTTATATGTTCGGCCGAGAGCTTCTTGGACATAGTTAGTATCATCCAACAAATCAGCAAGCTCGTCTTGTACATCCTGCGCAACAAATAGAGTAAAAAAAAAAAAATGAGTGTCCCATGTAAACCATTAACCACTACACCTATACCTACTAGAAATCAAACAAAAGCAACTTTGCTACACAGGTCCAAAAAGTTTGTTGGACGTAAAATACACCCAGTTTACTGATCGAATAATAACTTCTATAAATATTCTGTGGGGTATTAGTTGCATCATAATTATATCAAAAATTAAACAATAAGCAGTTCAAAGAACTCGTCGTACCGTTTATCAACCGAACCGTTAAAATATTTAAGTTAAACAATATCGATTGTTTAGAATCAATACGAAATTGCTATTGGCCGAACTCAATATCATTAGCCAAAAGAATACCGAGAAGAATCCTAAAGGTCGATCTAAGGGAAGAACTTCAGATCGAGCGCCTATTAAAACATGATTCTAATACTAGCATTCGACGGTACAACAACTTACAGTATTTTATAAATTATTTCTAAGTCCTGAATTCCAATAAAGACTAACTTCGCATATTTTAATCATTGGTAATTTTCAACATTAACATCTTGTTGTCCTCATTTCTATTATAGTTTCTCTCTCAGGTTGGGGTCTAGCTTAAATAGGAGTTTATCGTAACTCTGAAACGGATAGACGGGGAACAACCTTTTCCATAGGAAAACTAGCTTCACATACCAAAATATACCTAACAGTTTGGCGCCCAAACACCACACAGAATATTTCTGGAAGTTATTATTCGATCAATATACTGGGTGTATTTTACGTCCAACAATGTATCGTCTCCGCGCAACAGGGCTGGTGAAAAAATGCAATGATATCACTTCTCGTTAGGTACCTCTTGGTAAGTGATAAATTGTCAAATTCAGTAGAATTGAGCAGATTAGTAGTGTTTACTATTAAACACCCCGCCCAATGCAGAATTTAAAAATAGATTAAGCGCTTATATTTCGATGTCCCCTCTTTTTTTTTTTTTTTTNTTTTTTTTTTTTTTTTTTTTTTTTTTTTTTTTTTTTTTTTTGGCTTAACGTCTCTTTAACATCTATTGGTAATTGGAGACGGGGTTTTTACCCTGAATTCGATGAAAACTTACAAACCAGCTACCCACATTAACCTCACCCAGACTGGTTAGGTCCAGAAAAAGAGCCAGCATCACGAGGGCGCGAATCCACGTTGACACCCACATGACACAACCTCGCTAGACGTTTCTTAACTTCAGTGATCCAACGGGAACTGGTGTATTCAACGTGCAATGGACTCTGGCTGATGTCTCCTTTGAAGTGTTCTTAAAACGAATACTTTGAACCAAGCAGAGAAAATAACTTACCTCAATTGAATCAATATTTATTTTGCCAAATTCTTTTCGCATTTCTTTCAAGCCATGTTTCATGGCCACAACAGTTTGCTGAGTATCTTTTATGGATTGAATACCAAAATTGGCTTGATCTAAATTGAATGCTTGATTTCTTAAATTTTCTGCTTGAGACTCATACCTATAAAAATCAAAATCCGATTACTTTTTCCATTTCAAAAAGACCACAGTATTAATCAGTGGCGGATTTACCGTACAGGCAACATAGGCCATTGCCTAGGGCGGCAAAATATAGAGCAACTTAAAAAAAAATATTTTTTTAGATTTAGATGCAATGAAAACATCAGAAAGATACTGTACTGCATTATACATAGCAAACTCTAACTGCCGTAAAGCTTTCAAATATACGCGCCACTGATTAATACGGTGATGCCCATCATGAGCAGTAACTGAAGTGTAAGTACCTAGGCGGTAACAATTGAAATAAAATAAATGAGAATTCGAGCATTGTTTTTTTCATTAATGTTTGTATTTCTCCTTTCTCAAAATAATCGACAAAATTACTGAGTAAGCACTAACGAATCAAAATGGCATTTCTTGTCAAAATAGAGGCGGAAAGTTCTAAATTGCCTAGGGGCGGCGAAAGTTTAAATCTGCAACTGAGTATCAAGGAATATCTTCTACCGCATAAAAATCCGGATTACTCGAACAATACTGACATGACATCGGTGATATTTGTGGCAATTCCTAAAACTTTCTAATCCAAGTAGATTTGCATGAGGACCAAAAGAGTCGTCTCCTGCTTTACCATACTCTTCTTAAAACTCAGGAGGGCTATTTCCCTACAAAACAATGCAAATAACAATAAATATGTTATCTCAAATTGAGTGAAGGAATCTAAATATATAAATCAATAAATGGTACGGAAAACCGTACTAAATTTTATCTTCCTTCATACTAGACATTTTACAGCCTTCGACTGATGTCGCAGGTCTTTGATAAAAAATATTATATCAATTCGAAATGGCAGCCTTCGGCTGATGTTGCGGGTCTTTTATGAAAATACAGGGTGCGGCAATTAGTTCTCCCACTTTTCAAAAAATCGTGGGAGGGGAAGTAATAGTGGGAGGAGCGTGAGGTTTGTGGTATTCAACACTAAATGACATCTAGTTTTTAGCTGTCGCAATGGTTTGGTTGCGCGAGCATCGTGCGTTCGTTGTCAAGCTGTTTTTTAAAAAAGTGAATTCATTATGGCCACTCAGAGGGTGTTCCGCACAAGGTATGGTTTGCACTCCACAGATGCAGTTCCTGATCGAAAAACAATTTTGAGTTGGTTTCACAACTTTAGGACCACATCATCAGCTTTAGGCTGTAGGGGGCTACGGTCTATGTTCCCCGGTCACGTGATCTCCTTACGGCATGACATTTCGTGGGCCCCTCGCTCGCCGGATTTAAGTTCCTCTGACTTCTTCTTGTGGGGTTACCTCAAGGCTGAGGTCTTCAAACATCGCCCTGGGACATTTGAAGAGTTGAAGGAGGCAATTTTGTAAGAAATTATTCAAATTGATGCTGATGGTATGCTGACGAGAGTCATGAAAAACTTTCGCGAAAGACTCCAAATGTGCATCACTCGCTAAATCCGTCATTTGGACGCCATTATTTACAAAACATAGATGAAAAAAACTAGAAGACACAAGCTTTCAGAATACAAAATAATTTTTCAAATATCTGATTTCGTTTTTATTTACTAGCTCTTTCAAATGTGGGAGAACTAATTGCCGCACCCTGTATTATATCAATTAGAAGTGGCAGTCTTTGGCTGTTGTTGCAGTTCTCTGGTGAAAATATTATTGACCAACACTTACATCTTCCTTTGCTTCAATAGCCTCATAGCTTTCTGTTTGATATTATTTTTGGCTGGTCCTTCTCTCATTTTGACCATTTGATCTTTCAGTTTTTTGAGTTCAACATCTAACTTAGCTACTTTTTGTTCAATAGTTTCCGCTCTTCCATCCACCTGAAATGATAACTCAATGGATATTATGTTAGGAACCCAATAGTTAAAATAGCATTTGAAAATAAAAATAACACTTTTAAAACACTTCTAAAATCACTCTTTCGTCAATTATTTACCACCTTGAATACACTAGTTGAATCCACCAGAGGACACTGCGTACCCGTTGGTCTTATCAGGATGCACTCAGCCTCGTGTGGGCAACTAAATAGCTATTGTTGATTACATCAAAACGGAAATGGAGGACCTTATTAAGTTGTAAAATGTCCTCCCATAGAAACTATATATAAAAAAAAAACAGTAAGAAGTGGTCTGAATTCAATATCTGTTTTCTGAGAACCTGCTATAGGTTTCTAATGAACCTTTAAGTGTCTCCCAATACCATAAAGTTACAGTTGTTTATTAATGTTACTGGCTTGAAAAAAATGAGAGGTATTTAGCCCTTAATTACTCCATGCAGGCAATCAATGTGTGTGTGGTGTTATAGTAATATAGATATTCTATAGTTTTTCAGGATGACTTGTTTAATACGTCATCCTTAAAGTTAATTCAATAAGGGAGAAGGGAGAGAGGAAAAAAGGGAAAAGTTAATCCAAAGGGCGCGGTTGTTAAATCCTGAAGAATTCTCTTTTACCCAACCCTTCTCACTTCATTAGATAAAACGATTTTTTCATAAGATATGGTGGGAATAGAAAAATCGAAATTCCAAACACACTCAAAATTTTAATCTAGTCATTCATTCAATAGTGGCATCATTGTGTCAAATAGTAGAAAAATATATGAGACAGTAACTCCAGACAAGATTTTTTTTATATATATATAATTTATTATTTTATAGTGGAGCGTTTAACTGCTTCGGTCATATGCACCACTTAAATTTGTTATATCAGTGACAAAAGCTCTTTTGTATATGATTGTAAAATCTCTTTGGTTTTATTTTCTTCCAGTCTCGGTCTAGTGATGGCCACATGTTCTTTTCTGGTGATAATATCTGGAGGGTAGCTGGTGGGAAGGGTATTGTCTTTCATTAGTCTGAGCTTATTCGATTCTTGTTGCTCAAACTCTTTTTGCGAATAATTGATATCATTTTTCTGATATGTTGTTTGAGGTCCTGTGGGGGTGACTCGAGTATCGCAAACCAGTGATGTGTTGTGGGCGAGTGTGTTTATCTGCCCTTTCATTTCCCGGAATTCCGACATGGGATGGGACTCCGCCAACCGTCCCGTATTTTCCGGGACATCCCGTATTTTTGTTAAAAATAAAATGCCCCAGTTTTTTTTCCAAATTAACGGAAAATTCTGGAACCGACTAATAAACAGTAAAAATGACTTGAGATGAAGAAAAGAATGTTCCGTATAATTTCTTTTGTTTTGAGCATCCCAAGAGCAAACTGCTTTGTAGAACGCATTTTCTCACAGATGTCGTTAAAACTGACTGACGTGAGAAATAGAAGTACTGTAGATTTGATCAGATCAGAACTATTGATCATGTTGAATTCAACTGCCACGAATTAAAAAACTAAAAAAGGAAATTCTTCGCCTTGCAGAGTCCAGTTCAAAATAAAATAATAAAACATAATGTAGGTCTCGTAGGGAGCTGCATTATGTATTTATGTGGTTAGAACGTTTTTACTTCCTAACTTGTCTGTTCTTTGTTCAATTTTTCAATTTTTTGACAATAAAAAATAATTCTTCTGAAATAATTTTAAAAAATTGGGTTGTTATTGTTTTCTTTCGGGGGTGGGGGTGGCATGCCTTTGTCCTAGGTAAAAATCGGAATCCCGTTTTTTTAACCATTTTTATGATTTGTCCGTAAATGTCGACAAAAAGTTAGCAACCCTAGATGGAACCCACAAGAAGTAATATTTTTATTCAATTTTATGATTTTTTCAAATATGATTGGATTTTCCTAAATAAGTTGTAATCTACTGCTATAGTTTTTATTTATCATCATACATATGCACTTGGAGGCTGATAATTGACATGGGCCCCCAGATTCATGACAATCATTTACTGTAATATAATTACGTCAATAATACATTTAATGTGTCAGAGTCAGAGGTTAGTTACTGAAACAAAGTAAATAATTAAAATAAAATAAAAATAAAGTTCGTGAGTTACTGGAAGGTGACATCCTTCCAGTAACTTCTTACGAAGTATGATTAATTATTTATTTTCCCTAATGGAAATTTGGCAAGTCTTTAATGAATTGGATGATATTACGAATTCAGTTTTCAGATACAGCCGTCTATAATCAGATCTGCCCGTAAGTCTGTAGGAATACCACTGAATTTTCTTGTTATCTTGATTTCTGTGGAATCTTACTATGATATGATCAGAACCTTGAATGTTTTCATAAGTTGTACCTAGTTATTATATGACTCACCCCAGCAACTACTTCGTTTATGTTTGGAGGTGGGGCTTTTTCTTTTCCTTTACCAAATATACGATTCATTGTGCTGTGTTCTCCACCGAAACAACAAAATTTTTGATTTACAACAGGCTAATATTCAGATTATTTCTAAACTTTTAATTTAAAAAGTTATATTGTGATACTGGTTTTAGTTTACTCATCTCCTATCAGCTTATCATTCTTTGTCAAAGCACTGTTGCCACTTCAGTTAGTTTCAATATTACCCTTTATTACCTTGTTGAAATTACCCGTTTTTTTAATCAAGAATTTACTTCGGATTCACCAGTTAAATAGGTAAATTGTATTTATTTCACTGGGATTAAATATCTAACTCCTGATATTTTCTATTCAGTATACTCTATTTAAACCTTAGCTTCTTTGAATAAATAACCAGAGAGTTACATTTATTAATTTTATTATTCGTCTGTCCATCCTTTATACTTATTTGTACTATATTATGGAACGTCATGTAAGTACCTACAAACCTATAATGTTTAATTATTTATCAAACAAAACGAACGTTAAGTACGATAAACCTAGTTTGTAGGTTACTTTATAAGTTAACAGAAAAGGCTATGTAGTATCACAAAATATAAAAAATACTACAAATTGATGTAGTATCACAAAATATAAAAAAAATACTACAAATTGATGTAGTATCACAAAATATAATAAAAGATATTATAATGATTACATACACCCAACAAGTTAAATATCTAAAAAAAGCCTATTTAAATTTGGAGAATGTGAGTTTTGATCATAAAAAGTGGAATATTTCTGTCAATTATGAATCTTCGGAATCAGGTCCGCCGAGAGATAATCCGGGCCCGGGATTAAACAATTACGGGCCCCTTTACTAAAATAAACAAATTCTTAAGGGTCCCTCCAAAAGCCCGGTCCCTGGGGGTTACCCCCATTACCTCTCTCTCGTTAGCCCTGTTTGAAAACATCTCGACTTTCTTTTAAAAGCGTGAGTTTGTCAGTGCCCGTTCCAAGATAAACTCTCGAACACCATATCAGATTTTGTTTAGTATGGACATATATTACGTTCATATAATAAACTGATTAGTTTTTGAACCATATTGGGTCACATGGGGCAAAATGGCACCCTTTGAACGACCGTACCCAAGAAAGTACGTGGCTTATGCAAAATGTGTGTACACATAAAACAATAAACTAATTATATGGTTAGTTTTTGTGCCTTATTGAAAAACGAGGGCTTCATGAGATCCCATTATTTGAGTGAGGTCTACAGTTTACAGAACTAATAGTTATTTAAACATTGCAGTTGGTGCGTATACGTAATTCTTAACAAGTCTCTTTTCATATTAATTTATTGATTCATAATGAAAATTATTTTTTGATAAGACTGCCATGTAGTCATTTTTATGAATTGGTTTGTCTTAATGATTGTATTGACTCTTGTCACCTCGACTCAGAACACCTTCCTCGTGGAATGCGGATAGCTTCAAGTTATGAGTTTAATTTTATATTATGAAGACATTTATAATCAGGTTCTATTTTACAATAATTTTCTTCATCAGTTTTAATATTCTTCTAAGTTCTGCAGTTTACAATAGAGATCAGTTTTGTGAACGACTTAGATTAAGTGTTGTTAATTTCGTTGGAAATGATTTTGACGTTTATAATAAGTAAGTTGATGAATTCAATATAAAATGAAACGACTTTCGTGATCTATAAAAAGAGAAGAAAATATCCACAATTTCCAGACCTATAATGTCATTTAGTTCGGCAGAGACAGGGAGTCTCCGCTCTACTAATAATAGGATCTAGTTGTGTTTGAGTTAATTAGGTTTGGCAGAGGGAGCCCAGCTTTCCTCTATCATAGGGGTTCCCAAACTTTTTGGTACCGCGTCCCCTTTTCTTGAAATGGAAGCCTCCCACGCCCCCTCTCCTTTACGTTATAAATGAGTATGGGCGTTGCTGAATGCTATCTCATTCAAATTGCTAAAATGCTTCCTCATTCAAAACGCTAATGTGTTGCTGAATACTTTCTCATTTAAAACGATGTGTTACTGAATGCTATCTTATTCAAATTATTTTATAAACATGTTCAATAAAATTACCTTTGTAAAAAAATTGTACATATATTTTAACTAAATGATAATAATTCAACTGGTCTCGCGCCCCCTTGGCTTCCCATCACGCCCCCAAGGGGGCGCCCACCCCGTTTGGGAGCCTCTGCTCTAACAATATTTATCCGACCTAACGGACCTGAGAGAAGTCTACAGTTCACAGAACCACTATCAATACTAACATTTACTTTTCAGACTCCTGTTCGAGCATTCAGTATTCCTTTACAAGAAACTTTGTCTCCACCAACAAGTAAGTGGAGATCATCTTATTTTTGACCCGCTTGATGATGAAAATGATGACGATTTGACTCAGCCTTGGAACAAACACAACGCCATGTTGGTCAATCACAAAGACCTTTGGTTTCAGCAACAGCAGCCACATTGGTTTGATAAAGAATTGTAAGGTGCGTCCAGACAAGATCATCATCATTATCATCATCGTGTTCGATGTTATGGGTTAGTAAGATGCTCTGAATATAGTAAACAGTAGAGAGTGGGTTAAAACCTAGCGGACACTCATGAAATTTTATCCTCATGAAATTAAAAATTTTACCACACCATGGTTTTTTGGTGAAGTGGAAATACGCTCTGACTGGTAAACAGTAGGGTGTAGGTTTAAACTCAGCTAACCCATGAATTTTAAATAATAATTCGCCTAGTTTTAGACACTCTTGGAAGTCATATCTTGAAAAATTCAAAAAATTTCTGTAACAAACCGCTAAAAAGATAAAAATCATTTTCAAAAAACACAATATTGGGCCCCCAGGTCCCGGGGGGGCGGGGGGGGGGGCGCAAAAACTATACATCAAATTTCCTTTATACACTAAACATGTAGGAATACCAAATTTCGTCAAAATTGGATGAAAATTGTGGCTTGTATCGCGTAACATACATACATACACATTTACACACACATACTCGTACACATATGCAAGTGCATTTTGGGATGCATTGCATATGGGAGTTAAAAGCGGAGTTCACTAACGTTCACAATTAGTCTGATTATTTTTTCCCTTACTCATATTATCTTTCAGAACGCTAAAATGTCGTTTCCAAGGAACATGAAGCAGAAAAAGAAAAGGAGGAAGAAGAAGTAATGGCACGACCCAGAGAAAAACTTCAAATTGGTTATGTTTTGCAGGACCAACCTTGTATTTGTAATCATACAGGAAGGTTGAATTTTATCAATATTATCTTGACCAAACTGTTTTGTTAAACAACATTTCCCATGATTATTAATAAATGGGTGATCAAATGTCCATTTGGAATCACTGCCTAGTATTCATTCAGTTTTGCTTGAATCATTCTGGTTTTCACAGAGGGGTTCTTTGATGCTTGCTGAACTTATTAATGGAATAAAATATTACAAAGATGTACCTAGTACTTTACTTTTCTAGATGCATAGTCTTTATTTGGTCACAAAAAATGGAACTTTTTTTTTAACAAACTATTTTTTTTTTATTTTAATGAACATTAATAAATAATTACACTCATGTCCAAAATAACCCGCCTACCTTAATTTTCTTATTTTTTCAAAAAACTACTATTCTCCATGATCTTTTTTCGTTGTGTTTGAATGCTATATGTATTTTCACGTTACCCATGGTTGAAAAATACTGCACCTGCGTAAAGAATAACCCCCCTAAGAGAGAAAATGATAAAAATGCAGAATTTAATCCTCCTCAAAATGTAATGTTCATTTTTTTCTTAAGTAAAATTTTGACAAGTTAGTAACGTGTGTTGCCTCCTCTGGCTCTAAGGGCATCTTCCAAACGCTTTGGCATGCAATTGATTACGTTGCGTATTTTTTGTTGGGGTATTCCTTCCTACTCCTCGACAATGGCGAATTTCATCTGTGTGAGAGATTCTGGAACGTGTTGACGGCCTCGAATCCGGCGTTTCAGAATGTACCACACATGTTCGGTGGGGTTGAAGTCCGGACGCCTTGCATGAACCTCCAATCTTTGGATATTCTCTGTGTTAAGGTATTGGTGACACATCTCGCTACGTGGGGGATTGCATTATCTTGATACAGGAAGAACCCATCATCAATAAATGGGACGTATGGCACAGCATGCTCTTCCCAAACGTCTGTTATGTAATTTTCACTGTTCATTGAGCCGCTTTCAAAGAAAACCAGATCCGTACGAGCTTCAGATGAAATCCCACGGCATATCATAATTGACCCTCCCATTGAATTGGACCATTTCAACTAGTGCACACTCGGCAAACCTCTCATTTGGTCTTCTGTACACACGATGGTGGCCATCAGGACCTCTTAAGGACACTCTTCTTTCCCTATTTGGTCACTTAAAATAACAGAAAAACTAACTGGACGGGTAATTTTGGACATGATAATAATAACAGAAAAAAAGAAAGAAAATGCAATAATCTTCTATACATATTATAAATTAAAGTCACTTTCCGTGTCTGTCTGTATGTTCGCGATAAACTCAAAAACTACCAAACAGATTTTATTGCTGTTTTTAGCAATCGACAAAGTGACTCCCGAGGAAGGTTTTAGTATAAAAAAAGTCACAAATGTCCGGCCGTTTTTAGTTACGGCCGATTTTCCGACCGATTTTTATTTTATTTTTCTCAAAATTTTCCGAATTTTTGCCAATATCTTAAGATTTGTCGCGACAACATATCAACTCGAAGCGAGAAAGTTTTAGGTAACATCTTTATCCTTCTATTTAGGACATATTTTGCAAAATTGTGACTAGCCATTCGAAGGTTACAAGTTCGAATCCGGGATCGGGCACAATAAAATTTTGACAATACTCATTGTTTAGCTAAAACGGTAAGGGATATAGAAAAATTGATAGGAATGAATCCCTCCCAAACAAGGGCGTAGCCAGCATCTGGCCTAGGGACAGTTCAA
>CM022883.1:13476848-13498999 GCA_012654025.1 Pachypsylla venusta
TTGCCACAGTTACATTTGATTGTTCACAGTGGGGCTGTTGGATTAGGGACAAAATGTGGCATTTATCGTATTTCGGTACTTGATGACTTTTTTGCTTCCAAAAATCATTTTATCTAGTGTAAATTTAAGTTGCCCCTTCCGTGCTGCATATTCTCGAGAATTTCTAGGGGGGGGGCAGCTGCCCCCACCTGCCCCCCCTTCCTACGCCCATGCTCCCAAAACCATAGACCGAGACTCCAGAAAAATTATCATAGTTCAAAAATATACAACCGTTTTCGAGTTACCGATTTTTGTATGGAAAATCATAGAATAGTATCAGAAACTATAGAAAATATAAAAAAATAATGGCAATAGACACCCCCGTCCAAAAAAAGCATAAACCAGGACCCCATTAAACTTATCAGAATTCAGAACTCTACAACCGGCCGAGGTACGCCGATTTAATTTTTGTATGGGAAATCTTAGAATGCTATTAGAAATGGTAAGAGATATAGAACATTTGATTGGAATGGACCCCCCCCCCAAAAAAAAACAAAGACTGGGGGCCCAGAAAAAATATCAGTGTTCAAAGCTCTCCAACCGTTTTCGAGTTACGGCCGATTTTCCAATTTTTGTATGGGAATTCACATTTTTGTTTGATTTAAATAAAATTATGTACAAAAGCGGTTAGTGCCGATATAATTTAATATAATTGAACACCAAGTTTGTTGGGTAGAACGTGTTGGGAGTAGTATTGGGTCAGGTTCCAAAAAAACTTTTTTCATTCAACAGAAGGTAATTTAGTAATCTCTTCCGGCAGGAGTGGGATAATCCTTCTCATCATACAGGTATGGATTATTGTTTGGGTCTCTGTCCATATGCATTAATTGACGTGTTAAATTTTGATTATTCAACAATTTCAGTTTTAAATCTTCAGGCAAATTGTTGAGCACTTCGTTGTTCAAAATGACTGAAAACAGAAAGAAAAATAATAAATTAGTACACATAATCTTATCTACGATTATACTATAATTAGGGTGATGTCTGTTTTTAATGAAAATATTTACGAGTTTATGATCATTATCGTATTAGAGTCGAATGATGTGCACTCTTTCATTCGGTAATCTGATTAGTTGTGTACATCAACAGAGCATACACATACACATTATGAAAGGTGGGACGGATAGTAGAATTCTTCCAGCAAATCGCTCACAAATTTCTTACTCAGTCATTAAAAATCACCATAACGTATCAGGGGTCGTACGTAAATGCACTTGTAGGCTGATCAGTTTCCAGGAATATTAGGATTATTTTCCGCAACTATCCCTAAAAGGACTACTTGTCCAATGAAATGAAACTGGAGACAAGATTCATAGGAACGATTGCTCTTGTGTCAATCGTCTCCCCACAATGTCAATGAAGTCTATGACAGTGACCAAAAGCAAACATCATAACACCACACGATCAAATGGACGCTTGATTTATGCAGCCGATTATTGGAAATTCAGAATCTAAATTTAGATGCTCACTGAACATGAAAAGTAAGTAACAGTCCATGTATCTCAGGTTGCTGGTTAAGAATAAGCAAGCGCACATAGCAGTAATAATAAATAAAACTTACAAATCACAGGAGAGAGAAACATAGTCAAGTCTAGAAGGAATGAAAAATATAAATACTCAACTCTAGGTTGTCAATAGGACATTTCAATTAGGGTTACAGGATGAAAATTTTCAAAAGCAGGATATTTCGTAAGAAACAGCAGGACAATTAAAATAAAAAATGCGTGTGTGTGCTTATTTACGCGCGTGAGAAGTTATACTTCTTTTTAAAATTAAATTTAAAAATATTTAAAAAAACTGAACTTATTTGCTGTCACCCATCCATTGTTTGTCCCTACTCGGTGTAGCTTAACATTAGAGTTGCAAAATATGTCCTAAATGAGGGAATAAAATTTCACCTAAAGCTTTCTCGCTTTGAAATGATATGTCGTCGCGACAAATTTCGAGAAAGAATGTCATTTAGGTCGAAAAACGTGAACTTTTTTGCTCTCGGGGATGGGACCTAGACAAAAATCTTCCCAGGAATGCACCCATTAACTATGCCAAATTTAATTGCAATCGGATAAGTAGTTTCAGAATGCATACAGTTTTGCGTACGCTTTCGCATCACAGAATTTGCGTGACGCTCTCGCGTCACAGAAAAATAAAATTTCACTCTCATCATTTTTTCATAACGCGCCTAAAGAAGTATAACCAAGAAAAACAGGAAGTGTCAATTTATGATATATGGTATAAAACACTCTGAAAATCAACTCAACCCACACTAGTCAGCTCTGCGTACGTTATTTTTATACAGGTGATTTGACACTAAGTATTTTTGTGTGACTTAGAAAAAGCAGAACATGCCCTGCCAAAGGTAACCCCAATTCCAACCCAACATCATATTACATGTCTTATGCCTTTTTTCTAACGGGAAAGATGCAAATGTGTGTGTATAGTTTCTTTGAGTTATATTATGGGTCAACGTGGGTATCACAAAATTACCAAGAACCTCATGTACTAAATACCTTCAATCTTCTACCAAATAAAATCTTTTTACTCTGGTGATGCCGCCACCGGTTGCCATTCACATTAAAATATCCACTCAATCGTCCTCACGGTGCTGAGTGCACCCCGAAACCGCAAACACTGAATCGAAATTTTTTCAACCCCGCTGAAAAAATCATATGATTGAAACTGAAGTGAAATTAGGAAATAACAAGGAATTTAACAAAAATAATATTTTTATTTTAAAAACAAAGACAAATACCTACTATCGTAAAGTCATAAAACTAGAGCCACGCTGAAGATTTGTTTGGAGATTTATCAGAAAGCCTAAAAGATGACGGCCATTTTAATGTTGGACGTCGACAAACTCCTGACTCATTTGATTATAATTTCTTCTAGTGATTATTCATCAAAAGGCTAACTTCTGGATATCCTTCAATCTGGTAGACAAGATCATAACCAAATTTCATAAGGCAAACGAACACTACCTGAATCACCTTAGTGGGTACAATTCAAGTAGAAAATCGAGATTATACATATTTATGAGTCGTTATTTTTGGCCACAACGTGGTATAATAAATTTTTCGAGCATTTTCGTTGTGCATTTTATTATCTAACTTTAAATTTAATGACTAGAATACAAATATTTTTTTTTTTTTTAAAAAAAAAAAAAATGTTCAGAATGCCAAAGATTCCCGATTATACATTATCTTGTCTATCTACTTATCTGATCTGACTAATCTTTCATCTCGTCCTGAATGACCAATTCTTGTCATTCATTCTTCCAATTATTATTAGATTCCCAGTTGATATATTCTCTTACCCTACTTACTTATCTGATCTGACTAATCTTCCATTCTTCCAGTTATTATTAGATTTCCAGTTGATACATTCTCTTGCCTACCTACTTATCTGACCAATGTTTCTTTCTTCCAATTATTATTCCAATTGATACATTCTCTTGCCTATCTACTATCTGACTAATGTTTCATTCTTCCAATTATTATTAGATTTCCAGTTGATACATTCTCTTGCCTACCTACTTATCTGACTAATGCTACATTCTTCCAATTATTATTAGATTCCCAGTTGATACATTCTCTTGCCTACCTACTTATCTGACCAATGTTTCATTCTTCCAATTATTATTAGATTCCCAGTTGATACATTCTCTTGCCTACCTACTTATCTGACTAATCTTTCAGTTTTCCAATTATTATTAGATTCGCAGTTGATTCATTCTCTTGCCTACCTACTTATCTGACTAATCTTTCATTCTTCCAATTATTATTAGATTCCCAGTTGATACATTCTCTTGCCTACCTACTTATCTGACTAATCTTTCATTTTTCCAATTATTATTTATTATACAAATTGTCACATTGTTGTCATCACTATTCTCATGATATTCTTTCCTTTCTGTAATACTAACTATCTTCATGAACGGAGAAAAAATGAGACTCGTAATTGTACTGATGAGGGGACATCTACGCAACATGGAAATTTTCAGGAATTTGCAGCGCCCTCTAATATTTGAGGACATGAAGAGTGATTATCATCGGGCCACTAAATCCCAGGGATTTGTCCGAAACAATTTGACAAGAAGACTGCTCAAACTCTCTGTGTAGTTGAGCCTTAAAGAACCAAACTTAAGCTCAATAGACAAAAACCTATGAGGCTCTAAGGATTCCAAATCTTAGAAGTTAAAGCATTATGAAAAGAAGTAATAAAATGGAACACTATCTTCATGCATATTCTGATTCTCTATAATCTCTAAAATAGCATCGCTGGAAACTGTTTTTTTTTTTTTTTCTTCTTTTTAGAACTCAGAAAACTTTGAAGAGATTTACGAGTATGAAATACCGCTGCAGTGTTATGTCTAGGGTAATCATCATTCCCAATTTCCTTTTTATTATATTTATTTATGGCATTAGATATTGAGGGAATGATTGACCTACATTAGGATAAATTTGTTGAAAAGGTCCATAAAGATTTTGAATATTTGAAGGAATCAAGTTAGTATTATTATTCATCTCTCCAATTGGATTAAGTGGTATTTGATATTCTTGACTTTGCGCATTATTTGGCAAACCCAAATTATTAGCTGGAGGAAAATATGCAAATTGAAATGGATTAGCATTTTGAAAAGATGGAATGTTATTAAAGTTTGGTTGGGGAATCCAATTACTTTGATATGGATTCATAAAATTTGCTTGAGGCAATATATTATTCTGATATGGATTTATTGGTTGCTGGAAGAATTGATTGAAAGGGTTCATGTTTTCTACTTGAACATTGACTTGAGTAGTTTTTTTGAGATGATCTTCCTTCATTAATACATATGGTGATCCTAGTATTTGTACAGTAAAATATTCTGGCAGTTTTTCGATGCCCAAGGTAGACAGCTCAGATTCTTCGATAAGAGGAATATTTGTAACTCTTTTAGTAGTAGATTCTATTCTAGTAAAACCTGTGGATAATCTTTCTGGGGAAAACATTTTCACAATTTCATCTATTCCTCCACTAGTTTCTGTTTGAACGATTCTCTTTTTTATGTGTTTGAGTTCAATGTTGTTTAATATTTTTTCAATATCAACTGATTTGTTTAAAATTAGTAGGTCATTCACAAAATCTTCTAATGTTTTCTTAGTTTCATTATATACAGTTTCAGATTTATTGAGTTCATTACTTAATATTTGAAGAGATGTAAGTTTTAAATCTTTTATTGTAATGTTTCTCGATATTGTGTTTGCTTCTCTTGTTGATTGTTTCTCTTGTAATTTTAATAGTTGTGTTACCATTATAACAGTTGAACTTCCTATTTGTTTGCTGCTTACATTTTTCAATTCGTCAATATCCTCCTTCGATTTTTTAATTTTACTGGAATCATTATCAAAAGAACAAAGATCAGAGTTTAAGGTTGTAATATTGATAACTTCTAAATTTTCTTCATAAGTTGGAGTGAAATTATTTTCCATTTCTTTGTTCAACTGACATGTTTTTGTGTCATGATTACACATCTTTGAGAAAGCTCTTGTCAAGTTACACCAACTGGTATTTTGTTCATTTCTTTTTTGTGATTTTGTCAAATTTACTTTTAAACTATCAACTATTTTACTTAGAGTATTTGTTACACCTGTAACAGTGAAAGTAGGAGAAGTATTGTTTGTTTCTTGTTGAATAGCATTGAACGAGCTACCATTTTTTAAAATACCAACTAAGGAATCATTGATGTTTCCTTCTGAAATTCTTGTGTTTGAAGTTGTTTTTGAAATATAAAAATTCAATGAATTCAAACTGAAATTCTGCGCCATTTTTATTGGAACACTTTTTATATCTATGTATTTATTGGATATGTTGGTACTAATTATTTGTGCCCTTGTGTTGTTACTTCCGTTGTTTATTGCGTCAGTATTACTGAAAATTATATTTTTCGTAGTCTGTCCTAAATTACTAAGAAATTTAATATTTGTAACTTGTCCCAAATCAGGAATAAAATAATTGGTTTGATTTACCTTTTGATATTTCGCTTGTTGAGGATTATATGCTCCAATGTTCCCCATTATTCCATTGTTCATAGAGTCTTGTAGTCCTTTATTTGGGTCCACATTGTTCGCCCCAGGATTATATCCAGGATTACTATTTGACAATTGTCCATCGGTAGACGGAGGATTTTGAAATGGATTTTGAGGTGGCAACATATTTGCATTTGGATTGATATTGTTTTGACTGTTCCCTGACAGGTTTCCATAGGGTTGATTATTGAAATATTGATTTTGTGCATTGCTGTAGTCAGGATATGTGCCGTTTCTTATTGGTGATGCACATTTTTCACTTCTTTGGTACGGATTTTGTTGATAGTCAGGAAAATTATTTCCCATATTATTGACATTTCTTGGAATGGAATTTGAGTTTTCGAAGGGTCGGTTTGAACCATATGGGTTCTGAGCCTCGTAATAATCAGCGAACGTATTATTTTTCATAGCTGCTCCTATTGGTTGATTTTGGTTATAAGGATTTTGCAGATCATTGTAATCCGGAAAAGTGTTATTTCCTCCTAGTGCCTTAATTGGTGCATTTCGGCCGTATAGTTTTTGCGGGTCGCTGTAGTCTGGGAACGTGCTGTTATTGCTCATTGGTGCTCTAAACGGTGGATTTTGACCGTAAGGGTTTTGCGGATCGTTGTAGTCTGGGAACGTGTTTTTATTGCCCATTGGTGATCTAAACGGTGGATTTTGAGCGTAAGGGTTTTGGGGATCGTTGTAGTCTGGGAACGTGTTATTATTGCCCATTGGTGCTCTAAACGATGGATTTTGACCGTAAGGGTTTTGGGGATCGTTGTAGTCTGGGAACGTGTTGTTATTGTCCGTTGGTGCTCTAAACGGTGGATTTTGACCGTAAGGGTTTTGGGGATCGTTATAGTCTGGGAAAGTGTTGTTATTGCCCATTGGTGCTCTAAACGGATTTTGACCGTAAGGGCTTTGCGGATCGTTGTATTCTTGGAACGTATTGTTATTACCCATTGGCGCTCTAAATGGTGGATTTTGATCGCTAGGGTTATGGGTATCATTATAATCAGGAATAGCATTTTGATTGCCTTTTTCGGCTCCGTAAGAATAATCTCGACCATATCCTTTCTGCATGTCATTATAGTCGTTAATTTTATTATTTTCGTCTTGATTTCCAAGTATTTGATTCGTCGTCGGGTCACCAAATTTAGGATTCTGAATATAGCTATGCAATGGCACATCGTCATAGTTTTTATTGCTCGAATCCTTTATCTTATTATTTACATCACCTAATGAGTGCTTGTCGCTGAAATGTTCTGATTTTTCAAAAGAATCTCCTTTGGCTAAAGTAGTTTCTCCAAATATACTATCTAAATCTTTCTTTTTGTGATGCTTTCTTTTCTTAGCTCTTTTAGATTTTTTCTTTTTACTTTTAATCCTCTCCACATCAGTACTATCCATAATACTGTCAATCTTTTTCGTTGTCTCCTTAGATATTTCAGAGTCCGTGCTCAACGACTTTGTTTTCTCTTTAACTTCTTTTGAATTTAATATTTTTGATTCTGATTTTTCTTTATTTGTAGATCTGTCACCTTTTGATATAGAACTAAATGAATGTTTATTCAATTTTTTCATATCTTCTAAATTGGTTTTAGAAAATGAATTGAAATTCCTTTTGTCATCAAGTTTTGTGATTTTATTTTTTATTTGGTCACTTTTAAAATCACTTGAACTATAAGGTCCAAATACATCATCTAAAATATTCACAACATGTTTTTCAATCGGTCTGAATTGATGACCAATATATTTGACGCCTTTAATAACTTTAGAAAATAAAGATCTTTTTGGTCTTTTATTAATGACAGTTTCGTCTTTTTTGATGGTTGCTTTCAACTTAGCTGTCAAAGTTTTAGTAATGTTCAAATTTTCTTTGCCAAAAAATATTGTTTGATTAGCTATATTTTTCAGATTTGTTTGATTTTTTTGTTCTTCATTATTGGTTTGGATATATGTCACAGAAATGTTGAGATTATCATTATGTGTTTCTTTTCTCGGTGATGGTATTTCAAAGTATGGTGTATATGAAACAGTCGTAACACTATTAGTTGTACTAATATCAGTCTTAAAACACCTATCATACAATGTTAAACCTAATTGTTGAATTTTATCAAAGAGATCATTTGTCATCTCTGTATAGTCATCAGTTGTAGTTATAACTTCTTCTTTTGTTTGATTTTTAATTTTCAAAACTGTTAAAATGAAATCAGCAGCTTTATCCAATATATCAACAGGCATGTCAGGACTATTTGGTAAATATTCCAATGTAGTAGATTCTTTATAGGATTCATTGTTATTTCCGAAATTCTTGTGAATCAAAGAATCAATCCATTCTTCGGCTACATCAAGAAAATCTGTAGGATAATCTGTGATACTAGTTTCATTATTTGTTCCTAAAATTGTATTAAATGTTGAATTTGATTTTTCTAATTCATTTGACTCAATATTAGGCTGTGTACATTTTTCTTGATTTGATGAACATTTGTTTGTATCATTTGAAATATAGCTCGATGTTTCATGCGATATATCGTTTAGATCTGACATGTGATTTAATACTAAATATGTTTCATTTTTCATCTTTTTTAGTATGTTCTTTCTTTCGTTACTGCTAATTAATTCTAACTTTGGAGGTTCTTTAGTATTTCTGTCAAGTAGTATCTCGTTCTCCGTTTCATTTTTCATTAAAGTTTTATCTGTGTCATTAAAATTTTCTATCTTCACAATTTTGTGAGATGTTGTATTATAAAGTTTCAATGTTTTGTTAATCAAAATATAAGTATCATTTTCGTAAATGCAAAAATATTGTGTCGAATTATCTTTATATCTTTCTGTATACCAATTTAAATAAATATAAGTCGTGTATTTTTCATATGATTCAGTACTCAAGATGTAATATTTTTGATATGTGATATTAGCTAATTCCTGCAGATGACTCAAACTCTCCATATAGTCTTCATCTACATTTGGATTTGAGTCTGTATCATTACTAAAATTTAGAAAGCTACCTTTATAAATTCTGTAGAGGTAATTATAGATACTCTTGAAGTAAAGATTCATACATGTATCGTAAGCGTCAGCTAGGAAAGACACCTTTGTCAAAGTTGAGTTTAAAGTATTTTTTATACCATTCATTAAGACTCCCGACAGATCTCTTTTGTTCATTCTATGTTTATAGAAATTGTATATATTTTTGTGAAACATTTTAAATCGGCTAGCTCCAACTGATATTGTTGCTGCTTTTTTTGACAATGTTCGGGGAGGATTTGCATATCTATTAGTAGACGTTGATGTATATTTGTTTATAGGATTTGTAAATGTCCAATATTCCATGTCTCTCAAAAGTTTTCTTTTCTTTTCGTATGCTTCATACGAATGATCTGATGGTTGCATCATGGAATAGTGATCTCCCATAATACTTAATTCTGGTGTCTGTAGTTTTTTCCAATCACTACTCTGGTTTTTCTTTTTCAATTCTGGTAGATAGGCATCTAGATGATACCCGCTTACATATTCTCCATGTACAAAGTCTGATTTGTAATCCATAGGTTCATCGTCTCCTATATTACCTCCTATTTCTCGCTTTTCAACATGTTTTACACTATTGCTTATTTTATGTTTCAACACTACATACTGCAAAGAACGCAACACGTCCTTACTGACTTCCTCGATATTTTTTGTAATATCTCTTTTTTTAATCCTTCTGCGCATTACATTTGTCTTCTGATCTAATTTCACGTTCACTCCCTCGTTCCAACTGATCACTTTTTTTTGATTTTTTAAACCATCAACTTTTTCGTTTCTGTTATGTTTCTTATCCTCACTCATCATATCAAACTTAAATATCTCCTCTTTACTACTTACTTGTTCCTCATCTCGTTCAACAGATCGTTTTCTTCGCTTAAACTCGTAATCATCCTTGATAATATCTCCACTGTACTCAGGTTCATCGTCTTTTCCAGCATGAAAATCAGGAATAAATGTAATGTTTGGATGATTGGCAAGAAACCTTTCGATTTCTTTATCATTTAATCTTTTTTCTATAATATCTAGATTTGTTTCATTTTTCTCTCGAATCATTTCTTCCATTATAACCTCTTGAATATTTTCCATTTTTTGATGCCATGTTTCAAACTTTTTTGTTTTATTATTGAAAAATTTCTTGTCCCTATTTCTATGCCATCTTTTAACAAATGCTAATCGTTCTTGCCATCCATCTGTTGAAAAATTTGATCTTTGTAGATAATCAGATAATGTTCCTGGTAATGTAAAAGCTTTAAATTGATTTTCAATTTCCTGAGAATCTCTTCGTGCTTCTTCGGAAGATGTAAGATATTCGTGATTGGTTTTATTTTTTAAAGTTAGATTTATTCTGTGATATTCCGCATCTGACAATATGATTTGAAATAGCAACAAGATAAGGACTTTGAACCACATAACAACGTCCGCGTTTCTTCTTTCTTTTTGAATTTTTCTGCGAAATGGATGATCTCTTTCAATCGAAATGAAACATTTTAATTTTAAGATTACTACCTCTCAATATGGAAATAACGTAAAAAAATCAATTTTTTACAGTTTTTGTTTAGGAAGATAAATAGAGTTTTGTAAAACATTTTATATTTTAAAATATCTGAATTATGAAAATAATTTATTTCGAATTATTTACATTTTTTTCGTTAGAATTCATTTTTGGTTTCTACAAGCATGATAGGATATCTTATACTCATTGTTTACTTGCTCTTTATCATATCAGGTATAAACATTGAATTTATTGAGCAGTTAAAAATTATAAGATGTTAAACAACGTCCAGCGAGGTTGTATCATGTGGGTGTCCACGTGGATTTGCGCCCTCGTGATGCTGGCTATTTTTGCGGCCCAACCCAGGCTGGGTGAGGTCAATGTGGGTTTGAAGTTTCCAGCGAATGAAGGGTAAAACCCCCGTCTCGAAGTAAAGAGACGTTAAGCCAAATTAATATATATATATATATATATATATAAGATCTTGCAGAGAATACGGTATGCTTTCCTCTATTAAGGTAGTCTCAGTGAAACATAGAAAATACCAACCATGAAAGGGGATTGGGTGAAAGCTGCATATTACAGAACAAGATGGAGAACGATGCTTGTGAGATGTATTGCGACTTATAGTTCTGCTACAAGCAGCAAATAAGTATGGATTGAGTTAGATTTGTATTAGGTATTGTTAGAAACTCTGAACCCTTAGACTGCTCAATCAATTAATTTCTCGATAGGTATTGGTTCAACCATCCACAGAGAATCTGGTGATTCTCGCTCACACAAGGTCCTAATATAATATAACGAATATCTCAAACGAAGTAACAGCTCCAGCATCAGGAAGACGCTTCCCTCTGTAAAAGAGTTGGATGAGATATTTTATCTTTCAATTTTAGAAAAACTTTTACTTTTATTTTTTTAAATTTTATTTATAATAATATTTTAACCATCTCACTTAGGAGTGAAATTCAGTCGCTCACTTTTATTTAAACTCAATCACTGACAAATTATTGGAAGAAAACGAATACAGAGTGTTCGAAAAGCCCCGGGACGGATTTTTTTTATATTTTTCACGGCTAAAGATAGAGACTTGAAATTTTGTATGTACTTCTATTACAAATTAATCTATTTTTTAGCTTAGTTAATATTTCTACTGCATTATATTTCACAAGTAGGTAAACAGACATCAACTTTCGATTTTTAAATAGAAACCCTTATTTTTTAATTTCATATTCAAATTCTACGCCAAATTCTACATACAATCGACTCCTCATTCGATACTTTGATCAAAAGGATTTCTGATCATTTTTTGTACACTTTTCATACCCAAGCAGAGTAAAATTTCATTTTTGGTTGAATTTAACATTTCGTGTGTAACCTACCTTACTCATGTCAATCTGTTTGGGTATAAAAAGTGTAAACAATGAAAAAAACAATGGTGCCACGAGATTCAGCATAAAACTTGACTGATTTGATGTATTACACTCTTGGTTTAATCACTTTTATTCCGAAGAAAAATCCATAATCCATGATTGGGCGGTTTTGATCAGAGATCCGTTTGATCAAAGTAACGAGTGAGGAGTTGATTGTATGTAGAATTTGAATGTGAAAGAAAAATAGGGGTTTCTATTTAAAAATCGAAAGTTGGTGTTTACCTACTTTTGAGACACCCTGTAGAAATTTTAATTACGCCAAGAAATAGATTAGTTTGTGTTAGAACTACATACAAAATTTCAAGTCTCTATCTTAAGCTGTTAAAAATAAAAAAATCCGTCCCTGGACTTTTCGAACACTGTATATTAAACACTAGTAACATTTTAGCCTGAATTGGTTTAGGTTTTTAACACTAATTCTAAACGCATTGCTTTGACTGTTGTTTCAAAAAGAAAATGACGTGCGATTAAATGAAACAGAATTTGACATTATAGAACTCGTGCTAGGAGAATTGATTGTCACTATTGATAAACTGAACGAAATAGTAAATGCATTCTACAGAAGGTGTAAATCTTGCAATGTACATGCTCAGAGGCTTGCTTAAAGGTGACAAGAGACACCTTGTCAAAGCCCGAAGCTTCCGCCTCAAGAACATTGTAAGAGGTATTCCTTAAAAAAATCTACTGTTCTCTCCCTTCAGATTAAAATAATGGTGAAATTATGTATATTTACCTGTGATCCAACAGAAATTATTTTTCAAGATAAAGATATATTTTTTCATATTGTTCATAAGAATTAGTGATGGACGCAAGACGAGAAATTTCTCGTCTCGTCTCGAAACTTTCGAGACGAGACAAGGATCTTGTCTTGTCTCGCTTAAAAAATACGAGACGAGACAAGTACTTGTCTCGGCTCGTGAAAATACGAGAAATTTCTCGTCTCGTAAAAAAATAAGACGTTTCGGATGCTCCTTTCCCTCATACCTGCCAACGGACATGAACGGTAAAATTAGCTTATGGTGGAAATCGAATATACCGTTGGCGGTTTTATGCCGCTTTTTAGCGGTTTTCGCATATCCTGCTTAAAATAAGAAGAGTAATAGCTAGAACTTTAAACTTGGTGCCTATTCATATCAATTTCATACAGCAAATTGAAAAATACAACTTAGGTTGAAGTGTAATATATTTTTGGCCGCTAATTAGCGGTTAAAGACCGCTTTTTGGCGGTTTCAACTAAAACCAGAATGGAAAGAGTTAGAACTTGAAATTTGGTGCCTATTACTTATGTTGAAGTGTAATATATTGTTGGCCGCTAATTAGCGGTCTTGTCTGTAGGATTAATGTTATTTTAAATTCACGGTGGTGAAAGGATTGGCAGGGTTGCAAGTTGCTAGCCCCTGGATGCCCAGAAATGGGCTTCCTTCGTGTTAGAACTTGTCGCTAAATATTTTGAAGTGTTAGAACTTGTCGCTAAATATTTTAGAAAACCTGCATATTAATTGAAGTGTTCTTAATATGCAGTTTTTCTATGGAAATTTTCTCATTAATACGGCCCTGTTGTGAATGAGTGTGAAGGTTAGTAATTATTTTTTTCGGCTAAAATGGTTCCTTATTGAGGCCACTTTCCATTTTAAGTCTTAAATCATATACTTACTTCAGACCTTCTAACCCAAATGGCCGTTTTCTAAAAGTCGTCATTTTAACCTCTCGTAGAAATACGAGATTTTCCCGACCTACGGCACTGATAAAACTAAAAAGTTGTAATTTTTATTACTTATGCATATGAAAAACCTTTTTTGAGCCACTTTTAACGAATTTCTACATCAAATAATATTTGGTTTTCGTTATACAGGGTGCAACAAGTTTTGATTTTGAACCCCTCTGTTTCCGCCCCTGATTATATTTTTGAAAAAACAAAAATGGGAATATTCCTTATTTTATTGGCACTTTTATTTTTCAAAAAAATATTTGTACCATTCCATTTAAATTTCCCGAGAAATCGACTCTTTCTGTCAAAAAAAGCCACTTCCGGAATTTGAACCTGGATATTGATATTACCATTCGAATGGCCATGGGCCCTTTTCTAGTCCTAGAAACAAACAGAAGTCAAAAATTCCAAGCGGTTCAAAAGTTATAAGCACCGGGCAGGACTTCTGGGACATACTATATATATATATATATATATATAAACAATCTGTATTTCTGTATTTTCCAATTCTTTTAACCTTTAGAATGAATAAACAAGATCTACAGTTGGGATAAATATTGAGGGGGCATAATTTTGTTTCGTAGTCAATTCTAAAGGTTTAGTTTTGTCTAGTGCTGTGCTCCTGGTCTAGTGGGTAACACACTGACATTCTTGGCGAGGTCAGACGAGTTGCTCAATGCTGGTGGGCTCGGGGTAAACTCAGTCCCAAAAGTGAATAGAATATCCAGAATTAGGACGAAGTTCTTAATAATGCTGTAATAGCCAAATAAAATTGAATAGGCAATTGTGCCTTATAGCAATGAACACTTTAAGGGCCGTGACTAAGTTGTTAAGACCATAGATTCTTGATCCGGAGATTGTGGGTTCGAATCCCGCCCGGAGCAAAAATTTTCTGATCGATGTTTCTCGTTTTTGGAATGGCGCCATGCCATTCCAAAAACGAGAAACATGTGTCATGTAAAAAGGAGTGCCCTGAAGTAATGCGAAAACTGTTCCGGGGAATATTTTTTTTAAAAAAAACGATATATTTTTCAAAATAAAAAAAACAGAAATTTGTGATTTTATTTATAGTTTTTTTAACTAATGCGAAAAATACATGGATAGGGTTATCCGGTTATCTGAGAGATATGGTCAATCTAAAGATTAGCTTAAAATCTAATTTCAATAACTTGTCGTTTCGTAGTTTGATCATCATCAAAATTGTTCTGGGCATTGCCATTGTTAGGGTCATTATCGTTGTTGTTGTTGTTGTTATTATTACCAAAGAAATCATTACTCAGTTTATTTTCCATATTTTTAAATTTTTGATCAACATTATCAAATACATTTCCAATTGTATCGTCATTCATCATTGCATTAACATCATTAAAATTTTTTGTATCATAATTATGATTCATTATTACATCCTCATTATTATTTAATGGTTGAGGAGTTTGAGTAGTCGTTGTAGTGGTTGTTGTAGTCGTCGTGGTAGTTGTACTAGTTGTTCCAATAGTGGACGATTGATCTGTATTGTCATTATTATCGTTAATGATATTGTTGACAGATTCAGTATTAAAATCTGCATTTGTCCTTTCTACACTATAATGATAGAATACATTTTCCTCATGGACTTTATCATTATCTTTTCTTTCATCAATTTTTGTTTTTACTAAATTATTATCTTTCTTGTGATAATACTTTACGTCAGTATCTTTATCAAGTTTCTTTTCTCCTTTGATTTCAACATTATCATCATTTCCAATGTTATTTGGTGTATCATCTAATTTAAATGGATCATCAGCATCAATGTCTAAATTATTTTCAAAGTTATGTAGGAAGTTTTTAAATACATCGGATTCTCTCTTATTTCTAATTTGAATTTTATTATTTTCTTCCAATAATTCAATCCAATCGCGTTGTAAAGACTCATTATTTTTCTTAATTAAATCATATATTACTTTGTATATTGGTGTAATATTACTTACGTCATCGCTTATTTCGTCTACCATGGTTTGACTTGATTTATTTTTGCATTTACAAGTAACTTTGTTTCCACTGTCATCTACTTCAATACTATTAATAATACTTTCTCTATCTTTAAATCTAACTTTCTTTTCGTTTGTATCGTCAATTATAGATTCTGAGGATTTGTCACCGTCAGTTTTTGATTTCTCTGGAATAGTATCATGTTTACTTGATGATTTGGTTTCTATTTCTTTTAATTTGTTACCAATTGTTGTCGTTATTTCACCACTACACTGTTTATTTCTTCTTTTATTGTCATTTAATTTTGTATCTTCTTTCGAGTTTAAATAAATAGCTTTGATTTCTCCTACAATATCGTTTGTTTGTTGAGCATTTCCTTTTTGATCTACAACATCATATCTGTCATGAATATCTATTTCTTGATTTAATTCTTTTGCTCTTTCATTTAATTCTTTTGTTTTTTCAGCTATCTCTTTTAACTCGTTTGTAGCTTCAGCTCTATCGAATTCTTCTTTTGTTTTTATTTCGTTATCATTGATGCTTTTATTATTTGTTTGATTGACTAATCCATCGACTGTATTTATTAAAATGTTTGGCACTTGTACATTATTTTTTTCAATTGTTTTTCTCGCTGGAGGAGCACTTATAACATTTAAAATTAATAAATTTACTAGTAAAAATTTTATTAGTGTTTTCATTTCGATGCTTATAGTTTGTTCAATAGAACAATGTTCATTAGAATGAGTCCAGCTTTTGTCTATGTTTGTTGCTTTGTGATTGCGCCGTTATTTATTGATTTAATCAGATTAGTGGTTTACTGATTTTTATCAAATGATTTGTACAATATTCTGAGACTTTTCTAAAAATAAGGATTACATAATGTTTTGTTATATGTATTCGAAGGCGTAATTTATTCCAATATCCAATTAGGGCTTATTGATTTCTGTTGTGAAAATTATATCAAATTTACTTGAGGATGACATCCTTATGCGCCGAGTCTATCTGAGCTGATGGTGTAAAATAACACAGAAAACAAATCTGTAATCGATATTATTATAAATGTTGATATACATACCAAATTTCAAGTCTCTAGATCTTACCATTTATTCTCTTTTTAGACAGGATTAATGAAAACTACTAAAAAGCGGTGAAAATCGCCAGTGGTATATTTGATTGCACCCAAATGTTTCAAACATTACTAAGACATCACGTATGATATACATACCAAATTTCAAGTCTCTAGCTCTCACCATTCTCTTTTTAGAGAGAATTAGTGAAAATGGTTAAAAAGCGGCAAAAACCGCCAAGGTTGTATTCGATTGCACCCAAAAGTTGCGGGGCACAATTAAAGCCCAAGTGGGACCTACATAATAAATTTCATCCGTATCGGTCACGAACACAAGGTTTGATCAATTAGTGTTGTAATATTTAGATTATCTTGGGTTACGTTAGAGATTATGTTAGCTTTCGTAACCTAAAAAAAAAAAAAAAAAAAAANAAAAAAAAAAAAAAAAAAAAAAAAAAAAAAAAAAAAAAAAAAAAAATCAAACCAATGGTTTATTATTTTCAATATTTTGAAAATAATGAACCAATTTTGATGAAATTTGGTACCTATTTAGGTTCCATCTGAGCTCTAATTGTGTCCCGAATCTTTCGGGTGCAATCGAATGCACCCTTGGCGGTTTTTTGCCGCTTTTTAGCGGTTTTCAATATTGCTGTCTAAAAAGAAAATGGTAAGATCTAGAGATTTAAAATTTGGTATACGTATGTCATATTTAGGGTCTCAGTAAGCTTTGAAACTTTTGGGTTCAATCGAATACACCGCTGGTAGTTTTTACAGGTTTTAAGCGGTTTTCATTAATCCTGTCTAAAAATTGAATGGTAAGAGCCAGAGACTTGAAATTTGATAGAGTAAAAACCGTTAAAAAGCGGAAAAACCGCGAGCGGTATATTTGATTGCACCCAAAAGTTTCAAAGCTCACTGAAACTCCAAATATGACTTACATATACTAAATTCCAAGTCTCTGGCTCTTACCATTCTCTTTTTAGACAGGATTAATGAAAGCCGCTTAAAAGCGATAAAAACCGCCAGCGCTATATTTGATTGCACCCAAAAGTTTCGGGGCACAAATAGAGTCCAGATGGGACCTAGATACCAAATTTCCAAATTGATCAACGCTAAATGGCAAAAGTGCCCATCACGACGGACGGCAGCTGCGTACAGCGCGGCGGATGGCGGACAAACTGATTTTTTTTATTCGATTTTTGGATTCTACGTACCTTGAATCGTAAAATATCAAATTTTGTGGGGGGGTATTCTATTTTTGTGACGATTTCAAAGGTTCATTATTTCAAGGTTATTTGGAAAATTGACAATTNATAAAAACCGCCAGCGGTATATTTGATTGCACCCAAAAGTTTCTGGGCACAAATAGAGTCCAGATGGGACCTAGATACCAAATTTCCAAATTGGTCAACGCTAAATGGCAAAAGTGCCCATCACGACGGACGGCGGTGGCGTACAGCGCGGCGGATGGCGGACAAATTGATTTTTTTATTCGATTTTTTGATTCTACGTACCTTGAATCTTAAAATATCAAATTTTGTGGGGGGGTATTTTATTTTCGTGACGATTTTAAAGGTTCATTATTTCAAGATTATTTGGAAAATCGACAATTAACCAAATATATACACCTACATGGAAATTTTACCTTATCAGATAAATTTCCAGTTTTGAATTTTGAGATGCAATAAGATAATTTAAATTAATAATGAAACGCACCGCACACTTCTTGATTTTATTACAAAATAATGTACCTATACCCGACCACAATCATTTTACATTTCAAAAGAGTTAATTTGAATTTGAATGAAGAATTAATAATCACCATTCAGTTCTCTTTTAGTTTACCTGATGATAAGAAGTGATCGGAAGTTTGTGATTCAACATTTTAAATCGAAATTCAGGAAAGGATAAAAAAAAGTTAAATACCTAATTGTGCGAAAGTTTCAAACATTTATTTGTACAATTCTGTTTTTGTTCTCCTAATTTTTGGAAGAAAGTACTGGCAGTATGATATAAATTTTTCAATAGGTGAATACATAGAACATAGAAAAACAAGAATATTTTCTAAAGTTCGAATTAAGAGAGTTGAGGATCTTGCCTCAGTCGATAACAAGTTGTTCTTACCTGGCTCAGATACCTCGAAATGATAAATTTTCTAATGAAAGTATTTTTTATATTTTTTTAAAAATCGTCGCGAGGGATAGGTTTTTGTTATTGGTTAAAGCGCCGAACGAAAACATGACAATAACTTTTTAACGAAACATTATTGGACTATGCAAGTAGGATGATTTTAAGATATGGAATGATCCACTGAACATTATGTCAATGCTTGAAGCACATACTGTACAGTATAAGCTTGTCCATATTATAGTTCATGACTTGAAAACCAACAAAATAACAATAATTAAGTAGAGATCAAAAACAAAAGTACAGATATTAAAAACAACGAAAACGGCGAAAGTATTAGCTAGTGGGAAAAGAGTTACCTCTAATACAGGGGTTCCCAAAACTTTTTGGTACCGCGCCTCCTTTTCTTGAAATGAAAGCCTCCCACGGCCCCCTCCCTTTACATTATAAAATATGAATCGGTGTTGGTGAATGCTATCTCATTCAAAACGCTAATGTGTTGCTGAATGTTATCTCATTCAAAACACTAATGTGTTGCTGAATGATATCTCATTCAAAACATTTATGTGTTGCTGAATGCTATCTCATTCAAAACATTTATGTGTTGCTGAATGATATCTCATTCAAAACGCTAATGTGTTGCTGAATGCTATCAAATTCAGAACGCTAATGTGTTGCTGAATGCTATCTTATTTAAAACGCTAATGTGTTGCTGAATGCTATCAAATTCAGAACGCTAAAGTGTTGCCGAATTATATCTCATTCAAAACGCTAATGTGTTGCTGAATGCTATCAAATTCAGAACGCTAATGTGTTGCTAAATGATATCTCATTCAAAACATTTATGTGTTGCTGAATGCTATCTCATTCAAAACGCTAATGTGTTGCTGAATGATATCTCATTCAAAACGCTAATGCGTTGCTGAATGCTATCAAATTCAGAACGCTAATGTGTTGCTGAATGCTATCAAATTCAGAACGCTAATGTGTTGCTGAATGCTATGTCATTCAAATTTTCTATAAACATCATTTTCAATAAAATTACCTTTGCAAAAAAACTAAATGATAATAATTCAACTGGTTTCGCACCCCCCTTGTCTTGCCTTCGCGCCCCGCCCTCCGTTTGGGAACATCTGCTCTAATTTATGGCGGTTTAAATCTTAAGATAAATCTCTAAGCATGTAATTTTTAGGCATATTTTCTTTTTTAGAACTTCATTATTATCAACAAAGCACAAAAAATCTAAGTTTAATAAAATGAATGAGCCCTCCAAATTATTATCAATCAATTAAATAATTATACGAGTAAACAACATGAACCATTCATTTACCAAGATGATTCTAGAATCAATGTTATTAATTATTTCTTTACATGTTGGATTCTATGAAACCAAACTGATTCCAGAATATAATCTGAAAGACATTGGTGATTTTGACATAATCAAGGATGATTATAAAATCCTATATAAGGAACATTTTTATACTCTGAAAGAATTGTTGGACAATTTTATAGATAAGAATCAAGTATTGCTACTGGATACATATGATGAGTTATTTGACATTCTTAATAGTACAAGAATTGATATCTCAGGTGAGGCACGACACGTGGATCCTATTGGACTAATGGTATACTGTAATTCAAAACCCGTATACGCTGACCTGATTTTTTCCCCACAAGATTGGGATTGTAAATTACGGAAATAACCTTTAAGGGGGACGGATTTTTTTTTTACCATTTAGGAAAAATTGAAACTGGCTTATTTTAGACAATACATTAATTACACTTGTCCTGCTTGCTTATGTTAAAGAGTATCGAAAAATAACAATACCGGAGAAAGAGATTTCTAGTGTCCTCAGCCTCGTGATGGTACTCGAGTAGCGAAGAAGAAAGATCTCAAAATTAGAAATTGTTCATCCAATGAGAACATGATTTTCTGAAGCTATTGAACTATTGATTAATTTATAGTGATGTAAAAATCCAGAAATCATATAATTACAAGTGACCACCAGAGCTTAGCAGCAAAAAGTTTTTTGCAGGAATCTGGTGACGCCTATAAGGATATTAATTTTGTTTAAAATCTTTGAATTAAGTTTTCCAAAAAATGAGAACACAATATTAGGAACCACTGATGCGATAAATCAAAAACAATAAATTAATATCTGAGCGATTCATAAACGAAATAATAAAATTAATATTGTGAATATAAAATTTCACAATAAATAGTAGGTAACTCGGATAACAACTAAACCGCGGACTTCAGAGAACTCCACAGAACATAATCGGAATTTTAGAAATTGCGTTGGAAAAAATGTTCAGAGGCGTTGTGACAGAGGATTTGAGAGCCACATTCGCATAAATCCTGGCTACCATCAGAAACGATGAGGCCGCTATTGATTGATTGAGACATTTATATTTATAAACAAGAAATGAGGTTGATGAAAAATACTTGTCATTATAAAATAACTGCAGAACATAAAGTCTAGTTTTTTACATCATCTTCATTTCTTGTATTTGATAGTTCTACCAATTTTTGATAATCTCGTCATTCCAGGTGAATTTGTTTCCATAAAATATAAACTATTACAACAATTGGAAGATAATAAAGAAGATCTAATGTCAGTCTATCTTGTTATTAAATATAAAATCAATCAAATTGCATATAAACTAATCAAATATATTGAAGAGAACAATATTAACAAACAAACCCTTTATTTTCTTGAATACACAATGGAACAAGCCATGAGATTATTGAAGAATGTTGTACCACATAATAAGCATTACAAGTTACTTGAAAATATAACGGCTTTACCGTTCATGTTTTTGGGGCAAAATGAAATTAGCAATTGAAATATGACATGTTTTTTTCAATAGGAAAATGCGTGTCAAAACAAACTAGCGAGACTTTAGCGTACATGTTTTTGGGGCAAAATGAAATTAGCAATTGAAATATGACATGTTTTTTTCAATAGGAAAATGCGTGTCAAAACAAACTAGCGAGACTTTAGCGTACATGTTTTTTGGGGAAAATGAAATTAGCAATTGAAATATGACATGTTTTTTTCAATAGGAAAATACGTGTCAAAACAAACTAGCGAGACTTTACCGTACATGTTTTTGGGGCAAAATGAAATTAGCAATTGAAATATGACATGTTTTTTTCAATAGGAAAATGCGTGTCAAAACAAACTAGCGAGACTTTACCGTACATGTTTTTGGGGCAAAATGAAATTAGCAATTGAAATAT
>CM022883.1:13507919-13549420 GCA_012654025.1 Pachypsylla venusta
TTTTTTACTTTATAATAAAGTAATAGCGACTTATTGTAATAAAAAAAATCATTTTATCCTTTATTTTGTTCGCGGGTACATTGTACCCCCCCCCCTTGGCAATGCTTGGGTTAAGTCCTTGTAACTAACCATTTTCTTTTATTTTACAGATTATTATTACAGTAAGTACCTATTAAAATATTTAATAAATCTTTCATTACGGGACCATCAAATTTGGCGCGTCATCACAAGGATTTTTTTCCCCTTTTACTATTATGCCTTTATCTGGTTTTCTCTAATTTTGACCGGGATAGGGAAATTTAATTTCCATTGCAATGTGTCAGAGGTTAGACACCTCTAAAACACAATTAATAATAATAATAACTGTTGTTCTTGTAACAGTGTTCCTCTTAAAATAAACTATTTTCTACAACTCCATTTCTGAAATTCAGATTTTGAAAATTGTTAGAAACAGTTTAACATGAGGCTATCGAAAAGATTTTGATGGCCGCTAGCTGGATTTGTGATGGCTTACAGGTTTTCCTGATGTGTAGAACCAGCCATCATGATCACGTTGAAACCCCGCGGTCGTCCTTTGGAAAAGACACGCGTGACGACAAGCTCACGCTACTATGAACAATTTTCAGCGACAAAAGACATTCGGGTACTACGAGACAAAGTGCTGGTACAAAGAATATACTTACTCTGACGGCACTACTATTAATAGATCATCATTAATGTATTGACACCAGTCATAGTTGATTTTAAACACTAAATTGTACTCACGAATGATTACATCCATTGTTGTCAATAATACTGTTGGGGAGATGTTGGCAAATCATTTCAAAGCTATTACTCTCTCGAAGTGACTTTAAATAATCACACATTTAAATCAAAACACATTTCGCACTGTAATGGAACGCATCCCAAAGGTGCGTGTACATTACGACGATTTTTGTCAATCAACATCGATCGCTGTCGACTGAAGCCCGAGCATTCGTCTAGAATGTCTAGATCGTATATGTAAGGTGTTCGATGAACAATTAACAGACACATATACAATCAAATGTCCGGGAAATAAATAGGCCCGATAGAGTCTATGTTCGAACTTAAACAATCGTTATACGTAGTAAATTTGTTGGCTCTTAAAATTTGATGTTTTACCTTTCAAAATACCTACGTAGAATCCAAAAAAAGATTCAGAGTGCAAATGCTGTCTAAAGGAGCATTCACACGTAGCAGCGACAGTGCCGTGACCGGAAAGTGATCCGTCCAATCAGTTGTAGCAGCGTATTCATACTAGGCACGTGACAGTGCATCACTGTGTACATATTAACAGTCATGCGTCCATCCGTGTGAAATCAAAGTAATTTTGAAATTTCAACCAGCTAAACCTTTTATAAGTATCTTATCTTCAGTTATATTTCACTGAATGAAAAGTCGTCGTGTTTTTTGGACAGTCTTTCCAATTTCGGTTTATCATGTTCAATAATGAACCTTTGAAATCGTCACAAAAAAAAAAAAAGATCTATATGTCCATTGAGTGAGAAAATGTGTAATTGGATTAGCTCCTCATTTCGTAGTGCCCATAAAGGTAAGTTAATTATGTCGAAATTGTGTTTCCAAATCAGGATACATATTACATACATCAGAATATTGAAGACAGAAGCCGAAGATTTTTTGGAAACTGTTCCTTCAAATTGCATCTGTAGAATACATCATTGTATACCCGTCTAGTTACATTGAATTCAGAAACATACAAGGCCTCTTGCATAAAAGTTCAATTCTATGGTTCTGGAACCGGGGAGGAGTGTCGTCCACTCTTTGAATATTTTAACCCAATTAGAGAGGTTAGAAAACATTTATACGGCCATGCCTCTATTGCGTATGTACAACCGTACAACATCGACCCCTGACGGCCAATAAAAAAGAGAGTTTTTTTTTTAAAACAAAAAAAAATAATTCAAAACCAAAGTTTTTCTTGTCAGAAACTCCTCCCCGGTTCCAGACCCTTAATACTGTCAGTTTTGTAACTTCTCACTTTTCGTTATTCTCGATAGAAGCATACTTGAGATATTTTCGGCAGAACAGGGATTTATATTATTTTTACAATCTCTAGACTAATCTAGAGTTGAAAGACAGGCGATATACAGGGTGATAAATTGAAATTAACGCAGTCTAAATATTTCCCAAACTGTTTGAAGTACAAATAATATCAGAATATCAAGGAGGACATATATTATAATGCGGTGACGGGGGTAGATTTGTCTAATACTTTGTTCATCAAATTCTACATTCAATCGAATATTTATGTTCGTTTCTTCATCTCCACACCAAAGTGTGGTGATTTTCGATTATAAGTAATAAAGAGTAAAGATGCATATTATGTAACATATCAAACGAAGGGTCTTTANATGTGTATGCTCTGATCGCGTTTAAAAGGTTGCACCTCGGTGATATGATTATTAATGTGGGAGTCAGATTTATTATCATATTTCTCTCATCTTCCCGAAACGAAGTTCGGGTACTCAGCTAGTAAGTAATAAAGAGTAAAGATGCATATTATGTAACATATCAAACGAAGGGTCTCGTCATTCTGGATCGAATAGTAACGATGGTAAAAATGAAATCAAAATTGATTTTTTTCCAAATTTAAGAATATGAATGGCGTGACACACTATTCTGATTCTAGATTGTCACTTCATTCATAATAGCCTATTTTCTAAAGTATGATAGTCTATTCCTAATAAAGCATATTCTGATTAGTGTGTCACGCCATTCATTGTCTGTAATAGTATGAATAGCGTGACACACTATTTGGATTCTAGATTGTCACTTCATTCATAATAGCCTAGTTCCTAAAGTATGATAAATTATCCCTAATAAAGCATATTCCGATTAGTATGTTACGCCATTCATTGTCTGGACAATCCCCGTCACTGAAGGAATAATAAATATAAAAAAATAAAATAAAAAAAAAATGGGTTGTCTTATTTAAAAAACGAAAGTTGATCCTATAACCTTGGAGGACAACCTTGACAGTCCTACCAAGGTCACCACAATAATATGGCTTCCTTGAAATCGTGACATTTAGGTAAGGATACATTTTTTGAATTCCCAACATTTTCGGAGATATTTAGACTGCGTAAATTAAAATGGAGCACTCTGTATAGGAAAATGCACTTTTAATATAGCTAAATAGTTTCTTCTTTTCCATATATCTAAAGTTTATTTCAAATTGACCAATCATTTTCCTAAACTAATAGTAAAATATAATGGGGGACATTCTTTGTAATTGAATTCTTATTTTAACATAAAAATAGCTAATATCCTCCATAAATGTAACATAGCCTGAGATATAGACTAGGGTTGATGGATTTAGTACCGTATGTCTGTGGCTTAAGATTTTGTTTCAAGTAGCTACAAGGTTAGACAATAACGTGTCCAATGTTAGTTTCCAAGTGACGCGCCTCATGCCCAAAATTATATTAATAATTATCACAAAATCATCATGAAAAACAATGTTATGCTTATTAAAACATTTTTCTCTGTTTGATTTCAATTAATTAAAAAAAGAACGCCCTCCATACATATACTCGTACAGGGGGTGTAATATAATGACGACAATCCGTTAACCCCACATTCTTGAGACCGATATAGGATGATTTTACTTTATATAAAGTTATGTCAGAAAATTGAATGCTTCCCCCACAGGGCCTGGAACTTGGAAAAAAAAGTCAGAAGAAAAGTGTGATTTTTCCTCAATAACTTTGTTTTCACGTTTCATAAAAATATAAAATATATTGTAAAATGGTTAGATCCCGTAAATTCAAATAATAAATTAATAAAATTTATGTCACCTAATACCTAACATTAATGGGACTCATTTGCAAAAAGTTTGGATATTATTATGATCTGGTTTCCAGAGGCAGCGATATGTGGGTCGTTCAATCAAAATTATTCTCCAAGTCAGATGAACTCTCTAGAGATGTTTTTCAAATCCTGTATTCATTCAGTACCTTATTTGATAAGATTTACAGCGGCCAAATATTTCTCAAAAAAAATATTACCAAAACAAAAATGGTTTTTACTGCAGAGCTAAGTTACTATGGATACAAAAGAAATTTACAATCGTTTTGGGGTTGAAAGCCATTCTGAAAGGGAGACATTTTATATGATCCTACATTTTGTTCAAAAAGCAATATTGTCAAGGGATTGCAGTAAGTTTATGAGTTTATGGAAGCCAAGATTTATGTTATAGTTCCATAAAACTAATGAAATATACTTATATGGCACTATGATTAAATGTTACTTTATATTCCTAAGAGTATTGGTGGTAGGGTCCATGTAATTCGGCAATATTAAAGAGGTGGATTTTTGAATGATTCTGTATGGTTTGATTCATTAAAAAAATGGTTCAAATAGAAATCACCTGCTCTCGAAACTCTTGAGACATCTCCGTGGCAGAGTGCGCATCACACTCAGCTTGTATCAAGGAGATGCCGGGTTCGATTTCTGGACGGGCCGAAAATGTGAAAAAAGGTTTTTTCGAATTTTCTACTTGTTCTGGTTGTGTTTGGGGGTAACTGAGGGCAATTGAGAAGCTATGGTAAACATTGTAACATAAGGTAAAAATGATTAAAGTGTAGCTTAGGCTTAGTGATATTGTAGTGAATGTTGAAAATACCTTGTAATGCTATGATGCCTACAAACATTGTGACATAATAACACAAAGAAATATACATTTACATTTTTACTAACACACGATATATACTACGAGCGACTTCATTTGACTATACGCTACAAATCCTTCCGGAGTTGAATTTAGCTCTTGAATTCGCTCGTGGTAGCCCGTAGCTCGCAAAGAAATAGCTTGTAGTTGCTTATCATTATAATGATATTATTATGAAAAGTATCATAAAGTCACTAAATATATAAAATACTCATTTTCCTTCTCTTGCATGTTAACTATGGAAAAAATCAAATGGGCTGATTTTCGTATAGGTGAAACCCCAAATTTCAGAGATACGCTAAAAGAATTCGAGGTCATACTTAAAAGATGCGACAGGCTGGCAGGCATTTCATTAATAAAATAAAATTTATTCTTTGTTTTAGATCTTACAATTATTTATTTAAAAAAAAAAAAAAAAAAAAAAAACATCATAATTTCCGATGTTAGCCAGATGTATGAGTCTACGGCCTTTGCTACAAAAAGACAAACAATTAAAACATCGTATTGTTAAGGTTGGACTTTTCATTCGTCCTGCCAAAAATTGTAAACATTCGGATTTTAAATCCCAGTTGCCAATAATTTTATTATCAATGAATAGTTGCTCCCCTAATTTACACCAAATGAGTCGAACAACAACGTGGTTACTATCTATGTTCATTGTGTTTATCTCTATTTTTTTCATTATGTCTTTTGTTAATCGCTTATCTCTAGTCTAGAGAGATAATATTATTTCATTTGGTATATTGGAACAGTTAGTTAGTGTTAATAGATTACTACTTTAACTAATAGCTTTAGAATATTTGTAGCGCTACGATGTTTAAACGCGTATAAGTATGATGAACTATCTGTTCGCTCGGCCTTCGCACGGCCGTGAAATCATCAAAACTCACGACGCGACGGATAGAAAACGGGTTGTACACCTTTGTATCGATTTTTAGCTTTCTCGCTTATCCGCGGAAGTGTTAATTCTGAATTTCGTTTTTTTTTTTTTTTTGGTGGTGAAAATAGACCATAAATCGGGGAGAAACCGGAAATTTTCCATTTTCGTATTTTTAGGGGTCATTATACCATTTGTGTGTGCGGGGGGGGGGGGGNGGGGTGGGGGGGGGGGGATTCTCAATCATTTTTTGTGATCTCCCTTAGTTTCCCCTATAAAATTTGACAAAAAACCTCTAAAACTCCTCCCTTCCAGTTCAACTTTTGATTTTTTCTTTTCTTATTATGTACCTCCATACCACGTGTCTACGTTTAGCCACGTTGATTATAAGTCAGTCAGTATACCAACTGGGCTTTTCGTTTTATAAGTATAGATTGCCTATTTGTTTTAATATTGAAATTTATTAATGGATCAAATATATTGAAAATAATGCAATAATCAATGAAAACATTGAAAATGTAAGCCCGAGTCCCGATTAACCCGGCTTTAGGGGTAACCTCCAAGTAAAAGGACCTGAAGTATTTGTCAAGCAAATGTTTTATGCATACGGATCAAGTCATCAAACTAAAGTCTAGTGGCTTCATGGGTATACGCATAAAGTTTATTCTCTGAAGCAGATGCTTCACGTAGTAGTTATTTGATCTATATTATTTTCCCTATCTCTGTGATTGCTGTTTGTATGGACAGTTTCTAAACGAATAATACATCTTCAAAGGGGTGATTTTTAGAATAAAGTAACACGAAAATCTTTTTGCACGTGTTTCCAGTAAATACAGTCATTTCCCATTTAAAATAAATTAAATGGGGGAAAAAATTTCGTTATTATAAGTCAACTTTAATGCTTGGATCAGCACAAACATTGGTATTCAGGGAATTTATAGATAGAGATTTCAATTTTGCTCAAACTTTGGCTAATTACCCTGCAAAGGAAGGATCAGGAGGATTCTTAAACTATATCCCGTGGATGGATGGATGTGTCAAGGAGCTCTTAATGAAACAGTTGGTAAGTAAAAACTAAATCTTCACACTCTTGGTTCAGGGAACTGGAGCCACCACTCAATTTATAAATGTGTCAAGGAGCTCTTAATGAAACATAATTATTTGATCTATATGACCGTGTTCACTCCGAAGCATCGTTCTCGAGTATTTGAGGTTCAAATTAATGTTTCACATGCTCTGCAAGGATGAAGGAATCTTGCTGAGATGATTTTGGGTACAGAAAACTCTTTTAGATTTTTAATAACACTTCGAACTGGAATTCTTTGGCTGACAAAAAAGTGTCAGCCAAAGCCTGTTCTGATATCTACCTGTATTATCATTATCACCTCCAAAAAATGTATTTAGATTCCTTACCTACACTCAGACTTTACGAAGTGTTATGGCTAGTTCGTGCTAATAGTTACTAAGAAGCATTTTCATATTTGTAAGGATAATATATGCTCTTCTTCTCATGCTGAAAGTAAAAATACCTAAAAAAATTGGTCTGATATGGAAAAAAATGCAACTAAAATTATTCTTATTCGGTCAAACACCGATTAGTGTCCCTTATAATGCACTGAAATTCAAGCCCGAAAAACCAGTCAAAATCCAAGATGGCCGCCAACTCTTTCCTTTTGATTTTTTCCAGGAGTTTTTGTAAAAGTGTTCCTTCTTCCTAAGTCTCTATTTCTGTTTGATCTGCATTGATCTCAACATGTACTGCTACGTTATGGAACAACTCAATTTCATTCTCTTTTTTACAAGAGCGATCTCTCAATTTACAATAATCAATTTACTTTTCCATAAACTTTGTGCGGGAGATGATGGTAATCATTTTTTGGGAAAAATTTGTACAAATGAAATTGAAGCACAAATACAAAGTACCGAGCTGAATACATATTTTTTTGTATTAACAACAATTTGTAATATGATCGCTCTGACAGTTGGTAAGTAAAAACTAAATCTTCATACTCGTGGTTTAGGGAACTGGAGTCATCACTCAATTTATAAATGTTAATTTCCAGCTTCTAACTTTTCACTTTTATTTAAATGTTATTTAATCGCGACTCTTCTGACCTTAAATTGCGCATCACTTCTGTGAATTACCTGCCTATCCATAATTATTCATCATACTATGTGAGCGTGTGGTTTGCAGAAAAGATCTGGGTGTCTCAGGGATTTTGCGTCTGAGTTTAGTGTTAAATTTGTAAACTTTAAAAAAAATGACATCAATTTCAACTGGTGTAAAGATTTTTTGCGAAGACGTTATGTGGTTATGTCAATTTTTCATTCCTTCAACCATTCATTTAAGGAATGAAAATCTAAAAATCATCCCCCAAACTTCCCATACCTGTACCTCGCCTGTTGTGTAGAATGGGTCATGGACACCAAAAATACCTAACGCTTGATGCAATACTTTCTCAGCTGTAGCGTCTGTAGCCACCGAAGGGAACAAACCAAAGCCCATGTAAATAAAGAAGATTTGTTGTTATAAAGGGCATTCAGCCTTAAAAAAATCTGCTGGAGTTTCTACGCGGTTTCTAAGGATACTATGAGAAATAAGCGTGGGTAACCGTGCCAGGAAAGGGTTACAGCTAAAGAGGAGAGTAGGCACCAAACAATACATTGTTTCATGGTAGAATTAAGGAAAGCAGCGCCGATCCCAAATAAAATTGGGATACGGTGAAATTAAAGAGGAAGATTTTTGTGTTCATTAACAGTCTCTTATTTTTAAATGTTTGATTTCAGGTGGCTACTGGACTGATCTTCACAAGAGACGAAAACCTTTGATTTTTATTCCTATATTGGGATTTATATTGCAAAGTACTTTAAACGTTGCTTTTGTATATTATTGGGCTATATCACCATATGTGGTTGCTACGGTTAATGGAGTCCTAAGTCTATTTGGGGACTATGTTGTTATTGGTGTTGGTAATTATTACTCTTTTGGTTTATTGATTTCAATATTGTCCCTTGGAATCCATAATGGAAAAAATACTCTACCTCGAAGTTTCAAGTTAACCTGGAATTCACATTTTTATCAATATAATCCGTCTTCCCACTCACCGCTATAATTCTTTCTGACGCTTGAAAACGACCAGGAATTTGATTTTTCCAATAACATCTTGGGTCTTATCCGTGGCTTCATAAGTATATTTTTTTCAAGATATACCTAGTGGATTTTATATTCTTCCTGGAGGTTATTTTGAAAACTATTTTGGGGGCTCCAATCTTCTCTTTACCGTCTTTATGGTGATAAGTTGTATAAAGTTAATTTTCTTACTTTTCTCTTCCTTATTTCGTAATCGTAACCATATTGTAAGAGGAATCTGAGTTCGAAATTTGAAGCCTCTATGTTAAGCCACCGTGAAGCTATATTGACTATCATCAGTCAGTCAATCAGCAAGATTTATGTATGAGTATAAATACCTATTTCTTTTGCAGGAGGTCTCTGTTATATTACAGATAATTCTTCTGATTCAATTAGAACTTTTCGTATTGGTGTACTAGTAGGTTCTTTTTACGTATCTACTCCAATTGCTAGAGGTGTTTCTGGTTATCTTAATGTAAAATTTGGATTCATAAAATGTTTTCTTCTTTGTACAATATTGTATAGTATTTGTCTTATAATAACATTAATATTTATAAATGATAAGCAGCAGAAAGAACAAATGAAAATCAATAATAGAAATAGAATATTGACGTTTTACAATCAAATTGATATTAATGATGAAGATCAAAATAAAAATAATGAAACACAAAACGACACTAATCAAACAAGAAGTAATTCCAAAACTAATATTGAAAATATAGAAATAGAATCTGAAATAATTATACATGAACAGGTTTCTCCTATGTTTCATTCAAAAATTGACAAAATTGAAGAAAGAAATAATCAAGGAAATACTAACAATATGCTAGAAAGTGAGAATGAAAAAAATGTACATAAACAAGTTTCTTCTAATAATTATCACAATATAATCGACAAAACTGAAGAAATACAGAATTATGAAAATACTAACAATAAGGGGAAAAATGAAAGTGCAACCAAATCAAATCTGGAAAATAAAAATGAAAGAAATGACCAAAAAAAATTTCCCTCTAAAAATCATAAAACGATTGATAAAACTGAAGAAACAAATAATCCAGGAATTTCAAAAAACGGAGAGGAAAAAGAAATCCAAACCAAATCAAATCTGGAAAATGAAATAATTAGTGACAGAAATAACGACGAAATAAATAGTGATCAAAAAATTATTTTGAAAGATACAGCTAACAATGGAAACAAATATAGTAATATAAATATTAACATAAATGATAATAATCGGATGATCAATAATGACTTACCTGATAGAACAAATACGATACAAAGTAGAGCAGACACGGCTGGATTTATATTGATATCTAATAAAAAAACTGATAAAGTCCCAACATATTATGATGCATATAAAGAAGAAGAAAGACCAAAATTACAGGGCGAGATTCCATCAGACGAAAGGAAAGAAACTAAGCGAGGTTTATTTGCAATGTCTATTTTAACTGTCTACTATAATATGAAAACTCTATTTCGTCCTCGAACAGAAAATAGAACAGTTATTGTTGTATCAACTCTAATGATGGCTTCACTTTTGGTAGCCCCCATGATAGGTACGTATCAGATAAGGTTCTCGGTATTATTATCGGTTATTATGGATATTATTATTATCGTTGATGAAGGCAGGGACGTACACATGATTTTTTTGGGGGGGGAGGGGGGCTGGGCAAACCAAGTAGGCACCATAACAGCGTTGTGGTGTTGAACCCATTTAGTTTCACAGAGATATAATGTAAACAAAGTGTAAATCGGCGGAGCGGGTGTAAAGGAGGGCTTTACAATCCCCCCCCACCCGATAATCGAATGTTTCTAGAGATAAAAGCGTAGCAATGCCCTATAGGACCGGTATCCGGGGCGGTCCGCCCTACCGTGCCTGCGCCTCTTTTTTTTTCTCTCTCGCTTTTTTTTTCTTCGAGAAATGTTTCTCCCTCCATATGTAGTTAACATTTGGGCGTTTTTTTCTTCTTAAGCTACCTAGGTTAAATTTTTTTGCCTAAAACCGCGGCGCCCCCCCCATCTGGCGGCCTTGTTTCAAAGGAGTAGAGTGTGATTACCATTATAATTAGGTAAAAAGCAAAAATCCCACTGACCGATCGAAGGGGAAATTTTTTATCTGTGACCTCGGGATAGGTTCAATGAAAACCTGCCTGTTAACTCTCCTGTTAACATTTAAGTCTCTTGGTAAAACTCATCCAGCTTATTTTAGTTAAAAATGTAATAATTAAAAACTCTACTCAACTAGTTAACACATAATATAAACCTCAAATAATAATAGGTAATAATAAAAAGCAAGGTAGTTACAACTACTTAAAATTTGAAAATATGTAGAAAAAAGTTCAATCGCTCTAACTTTGCACTTTGTTATGTAAGTATGAAACATCTTTCCCAAAAAGTGCTTTCTGCGTGACATTGAAAAAGAAGCACAGGGTTTGATGATATACACTCGCGTTTCACATTTGATGGCTTATCTCGAAAAAAATGTCGGGGGGGGGGCTATAGCTGTACGCCCCTGGATGAAGGATATTATTATCGTTAAAGAAATTATCGTTAGTTATTATAAATGAAAGAACACTCAGGATATGATTACCGAGACAGGACAGTGATACACAATTTGAAAAGGAATCAATGGTGCTGAAACGTGGAAATGGAGGAAAATGATGAAAGTGAAGTGGACAGAGAGAGAGAGAGAGAGAGAGAGAGAGAGAGGGAGAGAGAGAAAATGAAACATTAAGAAGAATGAATGAAGAGAGAAATCTTTTGATGTTATACCTATTTTACATTTTGTGAAATAAAGTCTGTTATATGTTTTCTCATCGGGGCGGATACATGTCTCCAGTTGAGGGGGGGGGGGGTCGAGGCTCAAAATTATAATCGACATGCAAGTCAGTAGTATTTACAGATTCCGAGGGGGGCAATAGGGGCAGTCACTTCTCCCCTCCAGACTTCTTTAATGTCAAAGAAACAGAACCTGGATTGGTCCTGAAAAATAGCCAACATCACAAGGGCGCGAACATACGTGGAAATCCACTTTGTACAACCTTGCTGTAAATTGCTTAACTTCAGTTATCTTAAGAACTGGTGCATTCAACTTGCCATACACGGTGGCCATTTTTTTTTCTTCTTTCTTCAATAAAAGACTTTCTAATAATTCAATAATATTTCTAATATTATATTTTTACAGTTGAAAATTCCATTCTTCCATTGTTTGTGAGGCATCAGTTTAATTGGACGGAAGAAACGTACGGCTACTTCCAAGCTTTTAAGCTATCTGTGATTGTTGTAGGTAGGCAACAGTTTATGTACCTACTTACTTTATTGTTTGTGAGGGATCTTAAGGTATACATATACAGATACATAACTTCGAGGGCCTAATAATGAACTTCTTTGGGTCCCTCTGTGTTAGATGTTCCTGAGAAATGTTGGACTAAAGACCACCAGGGGCTACGAATCTATTCGACGAAGGAGCTTCGGGAAAAAGGAATTTACTTTAATCGATGTATGAAGTCCCTTCGGGACCTAACTTTTTGATTTTTTGCGGACCCCTCTTCCCACAATGCGTGGGCATTGTCGCCGCTGTTTCTTCTCATTTAACCCAAAAATCAAATTTTTATTGTTTGTTTACAAAATGTTGGCACTTTAAATGTTGAACTCGTAAAGCACTAAATATTTTTAAAAGTCCCATAACGTCAACTTTTTAGAGGAAAAGTTCAGGGGGCAATTTTTTGGATAGCTTATTTGAAAGGGTTGATCAATAAAACTATTTTGGTGTAAGATTTTTTCTTCGCGTTGCTAGAATTACTCAATACACTACCACAATTAATTCAGTGGCTGTTTTTTTTTTTTTTTTTTTTTTTTTTTTTTNTTTTTTTTTTTTTTTTTTTTTTTTTTTTTTTTTTTTTTTTTTTTTGTGGCTTAACGTCCCTTTAAATTCTATTGGTACTTCTTTCGCCGGAAACTTAGAAACCAGCCATCCAAAACCACGTTGAACTCAGTCAGCCTTTCTTGGGCCGGAATAAAAGCCAGCATCACGAAGGCACGAACATACGTGGACACCAAATTGGTAAAGCAACGCTGAACGTTGCTTAACTTTTATGATTGTTGTATTCAAAGTGCCACAGACACAGCATCCATTTTTGAACGAGAAAAGAAAAATCATAATAAATGATTCTTAACTGTTAATACATTTAGCCTAACTATCGCTTTCAATGTTTCAGGTATTATTTTTTCGATGGCATTTTTGAGTAGATATCTGAAAGTTCGTGACACCGTCATCGGAATCATTGCCAGTTGTGCGGACACCATGACGTGTGTAGCATACATGTTCGTGACAGAATCTTGGCAAATGTTTTTAGGTATAGTAATGGGCCGCCATGAGGCCCTTAAAGGCCCACTAGGGCCCTAATTACAGATTATATTAGGTATCCCTAAACGGGATAGATCTATTTAAAAGTAAGCTAACCCTTTGTTCACTCTTGCAGTGTACCACTAGAAACAGTTTCCTCTGTAGAATAAAGTTTTTTATCAGGTTTTTTTTCGAAAATTAAACCTTTCAGCTTTATTTTACAGGTGGAACATTTTGTAGTTGCTTTTGAACTATGGGTACTTTCAGGCCACATGGGAGTTAATTTTGAAATCTTAAATAGAACTACCCCTTTTTTTATAATAAATTTTATAAGTATAGAAATTCGGGAAATAATAAAAAATTAAATATTGAGATTCATATATGAGGTCTGCTTACAAAACAAAGCCGGAGTTATTCCAATTCTTAAAGTCTTCTTTTATAAATATATATGCGTCTGTTTGGAGTCTCGTCTTTGGGTAAAAATGACTCCAATTTTAATAATTTCCAAGATTTTTATGATAAGAAAAGTTCACTGCTCCGATACTACCAATCTTAAGCGAAGCTCATAGCCGGAAAGCATTTCAGAGTTTGAGAAACACTGAAACACGTGTCGTGTTACTTAGAGAAAGATTGATTCGAAATTGTTCTCAAGATATTGATCTCCGTTACGTGAGACACCTTGTATACAACATAACTCCATCTCATGATAAACACTCATCTTTTGCACAGATCTTCTCAGAATATTCTCTGATCTTATTTTCAGTTCCCCTGCTCGACATATTTCATGGATCAGCACAAATCATCGGGTCATCGATCATCAGCAAACACATCGATCAAGATGAGAGAGGTACGAACTGAACTAATGATATAGGTCCCTTCTATTGGTCAAACGATGGGAAATCTAGTTTATCGTGCTGTTAAACAGCCCCAAGTAGCTTAGTTGGTTGAGGCGGTGGATTCGAATCCAGGAGGCTGTTAGTTCACATCTAACTTCATCCCCGCCTACTGGTCCCAATAGATCTAAATAATGGTTTAAAGGTAGCAGTGATAATTGCAACCAGTCTCAATAGAGACCTGCTACCTGTTTCAAAATTATAAAGGAAGAAAAGAAAAACAACTCGATTTTTAATTCGTCTGTCACTCCGCTCCACGAAAACTCTTGAATCCTTGTCAGATTTTGATATTACTTGGTATGAACATTCATTAAGTTCATAGAATTAGCAGTGCATATTGGATAACTCGAGGCCAAATGGAGTCCATTATTTGAATAAAGACCTCAGTTCACAGAACTGCTAGTTATTTGGGCAACATTGTTTTGGGGAACATCGTGCTGAGAGCAAACAATGGTGCTGAGAGCAAAAGATGGTTTCATCTGGAGATACATATCAAATGATCTTATCTCATCCATTAGTATTGTACTAATGATTGAGATGAAGTAGTTTGCTAAAGCTAACCAAGACTAACCAAGGTATTGCCTCTACTTTCATTACTCAATTCTCTGGAGGATTTTGTGCAAGTAAATCCTACACGGGGCTGAGTTTAATCCCAAAATTGTGTATTATTTTCAGGCAAAATCTTTGCTATCAAGAGTATGGTGGATTCTCTTGTACAGATAGTGCTCAATCCTCTTTATAATTATGTTTATAGAAAAACATTAAACACATTTCCTGCAGCGTTCTTTATGCTCAGCGTTATCTTCGCCATCCCTGGAATATTAGTATTTTCGTAAGTATTAGCAAATTTAAAAAAGTTAAGTTTTGTCAGTAAAGTAATAGTCCCATGCTTTGGGGACAGACATAGGCTCAAACTCAGACCATGCCTTGTTCTTACAGGAGCTGCGACATATTGGCAAGTCATATTGGGGCCCCCTCAATCTGTCATAGAAAGCCCCCTCAGCCCTTTCAAAATTTTTGGGAACCCAAAAATGCCGTGAAATGTGAAAATGGTCTGGGGATCGGACGTGGCTCCCCGCCATAACCAAGCATAACCCTATGGCTTCGTAGATTTCAAAGCTATCCAAGTTTGAAAATAGACAAAGGACTTTACTTTGGGTCCATCATCAGGAACACTAAGTAAGGAGCATCAGACCCCGCAGATGTTCGTGAGTCCGTAGGGACATTAATGTTGTACAACTTTACCCAGTTGCACTTTACTCTGGGTTCATCAGGGGACTCGCTTATGAGCCTGAGGTGTACTAAGCTGTATACAAGTACATTGCCTAAAGTGAACCCTAAAGAAAATTACTTTGGGTCCTAAAGCACATTGGGCCATAAAATTATGGCTGGTAAAACAAACCAAATGTTTGTACAAATATTTTGTTTCATTTTTTATTACAACTAAATGGTTTGGGACCATCATTGGTTTATTTTGTTCATATATTTTGTTATGTAATTTTTGTTATATAACTGGGACCACGTCAACAGGGGTAAAATTCTGCAACGATATTGGTTTGAAAGTTTCCTTTTTCAAATTTCTGAACTTTTATATTTATTTATTTTATATTTTTCCAATAAGTATTCATGTTACCTTTATATGATTATGTTATTACACTTTAATACAGAGGCAAATTGTTTGCGAAATGATTATAATAAAAAAGTCCATTAGGGAACCCGACTTTTCATTTTAAAAAAATGGTTTAAAAAATTAGGGTTTTCCCTACGGGGACCCCTATTTCTTGGATCCTCAGGGGCTTCCGCCACCGCGGGATCTGTGGGGGTGCCTGTGCTGCCACTGGTTCTTACCTTTTCGCACAATGTCATCTAATTAAAATTCCCCCAGTCAATATTCAAATAATTGTTTAATAAAGTTCTCCCCGGAACCCAATCTTGTAGTCGCGGTTGTATCAGCTGATGTGCAGTGAGCATCCACTCTTGTCAAATTTCAAACAATAACATTTTTTTAAATAATCAGACATTGGAATTACTTTTACCACTCGGTTCGGAACAATTTTGGTCACTCCTTGGGGTCTTAAACAGTCTATGTATACTACTGATGTTTTCTTATAACTTATTTGCAGGTACATTCATTATGTAAAATATTATAAGCAAAATTTGATGAGCACCAAACTGTGACTCGCCCGACAACCGCATTGCACAAGAAAAAATAATGTTCAGCAGTTTTATTTGCGATCTGCGGATACCCTAGTGTTGAATTTAATGATGTTTGTTAGAATAATCAACAGAAGAAAATCATTTTTGTTTTATTATTTTCACCTTTGGAATCGTGATAAAAAATGGAAAGAAAAAATCAGCCCTTTGAATTTTGGATACTTTTTTAAGTTTCAAGGGACGTACAATCCAAATATCGAATATAAAAAAAAGGGTGCGTGTAATTATGTACGCGCGTGAGAAGTTATACTTCTTTTTAAAAATAAATTTAATAATATTTCAAAAAAACATACTACCCCACCCGGGAGTGAACTCAGAAGTTACCAACTATGAAACAGGGGCCTTGCAATTGAGCCACAATGTTCTATAGAAATAGAATGAGAAAATACAATATTTAATTGGAGGGGTCTGTGTTAATTTTGTGTTACACTGATTCGGTGTTAACTATGTGTTATAGATGCGCGCGCATCTTAAAATTTTACTCATTTTTTCATAACGCGCCTAAAGAAGTATAGCTTTAAAAATCCGTTTGTTCCGCCGCGCGCGGTACGATGAGCAAATTGTGGTACGCAATTAGACCCCACATTGTACCTACATACCAAATTTCATCTGACAACGTTGTCAAATTTCCCTTTACGGCTGAAGGTGTGCGGTGTACGAGGTACGGTCAACGGATTTTTTTATTTCCATTTTTGGATTATGCGAGTACATATTATCTTGAAACATAAAATATCAAATTTTGAGGGTTGTGATTTTTTTAGTCAGTAAAATAATAAACCCATGTGTCACATTGGCAGATTTTTTTATTCTTAGAATCTCGTTTTTTCTCTCATTGAATCCTTGAAATCTTTTCTTTTTTTGTGCAAATACATTACAGCGCTGTAGAAAAGCAAAATGGATGGAATTAGACATTTCTTGCCAAAATCTATTGAAGGCAAGATTTTTTATCAAAATATATTTATTTACAGCAACACTTGTCCTACCATTTTTCTTACTACACACAGCCTTCGGAAAAGGCCTTTTTTATGTAAAGAGTCTACAGTCTACAATATACTCTATATCTATGTTATAGCATTCCAAACAGTGGTTCATGTAGGGACCACCATGCTAGGTCCAATTTAGATCTGGTTCTCACCTATATTCCCATAGCTGTGCAGCAAAGAGTTAATGAAAACCATTCTTTTTAGATAAATCATTTTAAATATTTTAAATAGTTCAGTCATTTGATGTATTCAAACTTTCTATCTTTTTTGGTAATCAAATTGAGGCACATAGAATTTTAAAATTCCCCGTTAAATATGAAAGATAATATTTAATGATGTAGCCGTTTGTTTCCTATATTTTCATTCATTCAATAGTGGCATCATCGTGTCACATGGTAGCCAGATGTATATTGTATATGATGCAGCAGCTCTAGATAAGTTGTAGTCTACTGCTAAAGTTTTTAATTGTCATCATAAATCTGTTCTTTGAGGCTGATAATTGACATGGGTCACCAGAACCATGACAATCACCCTCAAATAACTTCTTTATAATATAAAGTATGATTTATTTTTCCTCATGGGAAGTAAGAAAATCATAAATGGATTGAAGAGACGTATCCATGTCAGGCTGTGCATCATCCTCGACTTGTACCAAGGATGTACCGGGTTCGATTCCTGGTCGGGTAATCTCCTTATTTTTGTTGTTGTGTTTGAGGAGTAACTCAGCCTCTTGAGGACAATTGCATAGCTATGGTAATAGCGACAAGTGGTAACATTATAATATAATAGTTAAATGTATGTTGGTGATATTTGAAAGATTGTTAAAAATGCCTTGTAATGCTATCATATCCACAATAATTGGGATATAGCAACATAATGAAATGTACATTTACATTTTGAATGGATCAGAAGAAATTAAACCTTCCGTATTTCCTATTGTCAGCTTTAATGACAAGCTTCTTATCCTTCCAAACCTCAAGACTTACCAAAATGAAAAAATAGTCGGAATTGTGAATATAATAGAAAGTGTATAATACGCAGCAGGCCATGTCACTACTGTAAACCTATACACCAAATTGTATAAAGGCGTAACCAGAAGGGGAAGAGCATAAGAGATGATAATTGATATGGATAACACGGGACCTGGAATCAAAACAGGAGAAATAAAATAGTCAGCTTCCTCACAAATAGCATATCCCACCGCATGTTCGCAGTATGTGATAGGTCTCAAAAGTAAGGTGCATACTTACTTATCTTATAGCATAGCGCACACACATTCGTATGTAGGTATGTAAGGAAAAAGAAACTAATAATTATAGATGTTTTCATGAGATTGTACAAGTACAGATCGAGCAATGAGCAGAATCCCATAAGAGCCTATGTATATATGAGAAAATATGTGCTATGCAATACGATAAGTACGTATGCGACTGTCTGCGGGCATCCTAATAAAATATTGCACATGCACAATCCGTCCGAGTGACTGAATGACCAAGTTCTATAATAATAATATATTATGTCCTTGCCTTCTACAATAAATATTATAACGGTTTATGTACGGTGTTCCGACCAAACAATTGTCAACCCTCCCGAATCTGTATGCACCCCGGATAAATCCAAAAATATGTGGTGTCCCCGAGTACTTACCACGACCAACTTTGATTAACGGGGTACTTACCACGCTCAACTTTGATAAATCGATGGCTAATATTTGAGCAATAAAAAAAAAGAAAGAGAGAGAGAAAAAAAAGAATGTGAATTGCACTGCACATTGCATACGTATTTGATTATTTGTAGGATGTCATAAAAATAATTTTTATTTTTCCATTTTTTTTTTTTTTAATTCGTAATAAAAATAATTTTTAAAAAAGTAAAAAATTTGAGGCACGTCTGCAGAAATGGGAGGATCGAAAAAAATCGAATTCGAATTCACAGTAGCAAAATAAAGTTGTGATATTGAAAGATGTATCCAAAAATGTGTCACTCGGTAAAATCGGACACGATCTGGCGCAAATCAGTTGAAGATTCGGAATGAAAGTCGTAAATTCGCAATTTGGACCTATTTGTGGAAAAAAAGTTAAAAATAGTGAAACTCATTGAAGTCAAGTAAAATCCTATGGATACCGTTATACACCTAAAAAGACCTCGGCTTACTTATCATTTGAAACAGGAAATAGGGCCGGCTTTTTTCTAAGTTGAAATTGAGCTTTGAAGGTAACTAGGGTATCGTTTTTTTCTTTGTAATGTGTTGCAAAAATTATAAAGATCGTATGTCCAGGTGTATATAAATAAGTCAAACGTCTTCTTTTTTTTATTAACTTTTAAATAAATTAAAACGAAAAACTTACTAAAAAACACTATTTACTATTATTTATAAAGAAATTAATTTCGAATCGTTCGATTCATCATCAGTCGAGTCGAAGAATGGAAGATGGAAGATTGAGTCAACTTCCATCCTTCGAATCGACTAGACTGATGATGAATCGAATGATTCCGAACTAGTTTCTTTATAAATAATAATAAATAGTGCCTTTGGTAAGTGTTTTATTTTAATTTATTTAAAAGTTAATATTTTTTAACACTTATAATGAACATTTCTTTTATACCGGCTGTTTCCAATATCAATGCTTTACCAAAATTTTCCAACTGTATCCAAATTGTGAATTTACGATTTTTTTTTCGGAATCTTCAACCGCTTTCGGCAGATCAAGGCCATGTCCGATTTTACGAGTGGCATTTTTTTAGAAACGTCTTTCCATAATACAACTTTTATTTGATATTGTAAGTTCGAATTCCGAAAATCGATTTTTTCGATCCACCCTAATTTTAGAATTCAAGAATTGAATAAAAAAACATTCGTCCACTCTTGTGCCGTGAGTGGCATTTTTGCAAATTATTGTTGTTGAATTTTGTTAAAATTAATTAAAGTCCCATTTGTGATTTAGTTGTGCAATGGAACTTTTCGTTACTATCTTTCGTCTGTCGGAGACATAGGGTTACATGTTAATATTTCATTTGATTTGGCACTATGAAACTTTACGGTAAGTGAATTAATCATTTCGGAACTTTTCTACTCTGACCAGCAATTGAAGCGAACATCTATCTGAGGGAGTAAAGCATATAATATATATAGGTATACTATGAGTTTTATGTTTTATTATTATAGATTTTTTACTTTAAAAACTTACAAATTTCTTTTGAATCAATTTCCTTTGTTAGTATTGAAGAACATATCACGAACGATGCGTTGTGCAACATACCCAGCCATGGAACTGAAAGTCAAAATAGAATTACATTTCGAATGATTTACAGGATACCTACATCTGGATACCAAAAAAAATGCCAGAGGAGAAGGTGCACCACGTCAAAGAGAATGATTGAGAAAGTCAAGACACTTGAAATATCTGGAATCGGGAGAACGGTTTGGAGATATGTATGTATATTTCTTAATTCCACAAGCGAAACTTTTTCTGGAAGATTTCAAATTTCTGGCACTTCCAGGGGGCTAAAATTTTAATAGAACTCCATTATATTTTTAAAAATGAAATTAAAGTGTATTATTGTATTTGAAGTTGAGCTTTAAAAGCAACTAGGGCGTTTGTGACGAAAGGCTATGCCCCACCAATGGCCAATGGGGGTTAAGAGTGGACTATAGTTGCGCTGGTTAATGAAACAAGAAGTAAAGAAAACATAAAACTTCCCTCTTGCTTCATTTATAAAAAGAATAAAGGTCCCTCAAAGAAGAAGGAAATACAAGGAAAGTTAGAAGGAGGTATTTAAATATTCACAGCACAAATTCAGTAATGTATTATTTATCTAACTGTTTATTATAATTATTATTTGATATTCTAATTATTGAAATTAACTGTCTAACAATTAGAAGTTGAAGAATAGCTAAATAATCGAATTATAATATTGATTTAACTGCCTTAAATGGTAAAATCGAACTGAAGGGCCTCTGCTAGGTATATCAAATTCTAAACTTACAAAGTTTCGTTAGTTTTAATTGAAATACATCCTAGCAGAAGCAGAGAGCACTTTGCTTGCTCACATATGGTCTCATTTCTTCCTTTGTAATGTCTCTAAAATATCATATGTTTAGGTGAATAAATACCACTATGTGTACCTACCGATGTACATCCATAAACCGGTATTAGCATAAAGATAAGCTACAGATTCCACCATGATGGATATTGTACTCATGATCCCCAGAGTGGTGTCCTTAACTTTGACAATTTTACTTAGAAATACACAAGAAAGCAAGATTCCTGGAAAAAATGTAACATAATAGAGCTCATTTTGATTCAAATGGACTGAATTGATGTGGCCAAAAGGGCAAGGCGTTTACGATATTGCGGGCATCAGATATTTACTACCTTCTGGTATTAGTATTCGGGTTCCGAAAAAATATAAACTATTGACTAACCTTATTTTTTAATGAAATTTTCTGGGATTGTGTGGATATGTTGGCATTATATCCCAATTTAGTCTCATGACGATTTTATCGATTCTGCTCATTTAGGTTTGTCACCGCATAAGTTTGTTCTTTCTCTTGGCTACGAATAGAGATAAAATAATGTTTTATCGTTGCCACGTAGGAATCTCTGACAATTTGCAATCTATTAAAAATTCCTGAAACAGCCCTAAGATCCTCAGATCATATGTCTGATTGGAACAACAATTTCTCCGAGAAGCTGTTAGTTTTTTAGATGAAACGGAACCATATATATTTATGACAAATGCTTACCACACATGTTTATGATTGTCCTATACGCTTCATATTGGCCATAGTCCTTTTCAGCCCAGCCAAATTTCCGTCTTAAATAAAGATACAATACACTATACTCACCTGTGAAGAAAAACAAAGACATCATCAAAAAAGTGATTCATAATTTTACTGTTTGAAAACACCGTTCCAATGCATTTTAACATTAGCATAGCTATTGTAACCCAGATTAAAAAAAAATGCTTCTAAATTAGTACAATATACCATATAAACTTTCATCAGAAAATATCAAGGAAATATATTTTTTTGTGATATTTTTTTAAAAAATCTGATTCACAATTCTATTTGATAACCCCAGGTACTGTCAAAACGAGAGAGAAAAAAAAATAAATAATCGCAGATTTTTCAAACTTTAGTAGGTTGTCATTTTGGTTCAGGCTCTTATTTTTGAAATTCTAATTTGACTGTTGTGTCCAGGACTTTAATTGGAGTTTATTTCTGATGTTTGATCGTAATCAGACCATTTTCGTGGTTCCCTAATAACTTGGGAATGTTCTATTTTTCAAAATCTTTTTACACACACAAAAAAAAGACGATGATAATATGGCATTATTGTCAGCCTTCAAGTAACCGAACCTAAAAAATTATTTATTAGATTGAGAACTGAGTTTTGATTCAATTTTTAAAAATGACTCTTGAAATAAGTATTTAAAAAAAAATATTAAAGAAAATTCATACCAGACTGAGCTGAAGTTAGCACAGTTGATGTTAATACCATCAATATGCAAATCAATGTTCTATGATTTGTGCGAGGTTTGAATAAAATTTTGAAATTATTTATACACAAACGAAATGGATTGAAAACATCTTTGTTCTCCTCTTTTTCATCATCAATTTCTTCAGATTTCTCAGCAGTTCTTACAAGATTGTTCTCATTCTGTGTCTTATCATGTTTATTCTTAACAATTTCCACAAATTTACTGTCAAGTTCTTCTTTATTTTTACTAAATATTCTAATACTTTGTACTCCATTTCTTTCTATGTCATGTTCCTTTAAATTTGTATTAGATTCATCTAAATAATTAAATGTATCACTATCAAGATTATCATCAGATTTATTTTGTTTATCATAGGATCCGAAATGGTTCACGTGTGTTGCAATTTTTTGTTTATTACCGTTGAAATGTGAACAATCACATTGTTTCCTAATATTACCTATACAGGGCTGACACATCTTTGGAATTTGATGCTCATTACCTGTATTGGTATGACCCTTATTTTCCATGTTTGATCCAGCATCAGTTCCATTCTCATATGATATTGCCCCTTCAGTTGATTTTGCTGCTGTTGATATCGAAGGAGTTTTCATTAATTTCAGAATTAATATTATTGATATAGTATTTCCAAATATACCTAATAGAAAAATAAAGTAGAAACCGTACGCACTAATTAAATATCCACTTAGAAATGAACCAATTGGAGACGATAAAGAATAGATTCCTTTGTAGATACCAATGTGCAATGTTCTTGATTTATGAGATGTCATTTCAGTTGCGTAAAGGTCACATCCCAAGGGTATCAGTACTTTAGTTCCTGTAATGCCTGTGAACAAAATAATTAATCTTTCACTTAAATCAAGGTTCCATTATTAACCTCCATTCATTGGGATCGATCGTAGTACCACGATCTCGCAGTAGCCCGTATTTGCTTCCAAAGGACGACCGTCTAAGTATAGGTACATAGTTCAATAGCTTGCAACAGAAAATCTTCTTCTTTTTTAAAAGAAGAAGAAAAAAAAAAAAATCTGGAGATCTTATTGGACAACCCATCACAATTTTGGTCTCATCAAAACTTTTTTCCCTCACTTGACAAAGCGAAGGGATTTTTAAAATTATTCAGGAGGTTTATATTTACGGATGGTGGAGAATTGAAACAAAATCTTACCATTTAGAATTCCATTTGTTATGGCTAAATACCAAACTGAACACTGCCAGAAGTACGCAAAGACTATATTCAATATATCAATAAGGATTAGTCCTGACATTGGTACCAACATGAACGGTTTCTTAGACGTCGTCCAAACGCTTGCCATAATGACAATAAACAATGTGAGAATAGTTTGGACTAACACTTCAAACGAATTCAATAATGCTGCCTCTTTCTGAGCTAATAGTTCATTTGGACATATTTGATCTGAAATCATTTGGTCGGATAAATAAAAGCTTGATGTCAGATAGCCAACTTTTTCCCGTGTGAATAGAGGCATAAAAATTATACTTATCGCATTGCTTTTGAATTTTACCGTACAAACATGTTTCTTAACACACTCATATCTCCGAAATGACTGGTCGCTTTCAGTTAAAAAAATGTTCTTCCTTATCATATGCCTACCGTACAGAAAGGAAACTATAATGTTTCAAATTTGAAGTATTTCTTCAAGACCTTCCTCCTAAACAATACTCAAACCATTCCAAAAATGCCAAAGAACTTTAAAATAGTTTAAGATATCCTTTCTTGGGTTCATGTATAATTTATTAATAATGAGTAATGCTAAAATCATAAAGTTTTATACTTGGTGTTGGTAGACGTTTAGAACGGTCGTCTTTGGAAGCCACTACGTGCGACTACAAACTCACGCTACTGCGAGTGACTGATCCAATTGAACAAAACTTCGTCTATTCCAAGCGTATAACATATAATGTTTACAGTGCACGAGGTTCCATTAATCTATCTCCCTTTAGATCAGTCGCTCTTAGTAATATGACCTTGTGAACGAAAGTATGGTTGCTACCCAAGAACGGCCAGTGTCAGTATATGTCATACAAAACTACCTACCGTATACAGGTCCAGTCCCACGCTGATAACATAATTTCTGAACTTGTAGACTTCTTTTTGCAAGAACAGATATTGTCGACACTGTGTAAGTTACAATCAGAGCAGGCTCAATCGTAATCCAATCGTAAATCATTGTCTGACCAACCAAAGTAAAGTAAGCTCTTGTTATTGCTCAAGTGGTATCCTTTATATTTCTATTATAGTAACTCTTAAGCACTTTCATTGATTCATGGGAATTCTCCCTGTAAAAAGGGAACCTGACGTAATTCGTCAAAATGTCTACCCAAGATAAATTAAAAAGGTTCATTATTGAAAATAATTAATCAAAATCATGCTGGAAAATTTAGATATAGAAAAAAATCTTCTCTTTTTTTCTGAAAGTCGTGGAGAAGGTTATCGCCAAATAAAAGAAACATTTCACAAAATACAAGTTAATATTACTGAGACATGTACTTGTAATTTGTATGGATGAAACTATACAATTTACTAATGTGCAAAAGTTATATTAGTGACATTTGTGCGCACAATATTTTCCAGAAAATGACGGAATGAATAACAATTTAATTATAGGAGCAAGATTGTGGATTACGAATTCTGAAGAAATTTAGGAAAAAAAAATAATCTCCCCAAAATTCTGGAAAAGTAGATTATTATTGCTGTCATCAGTGGATCTCATAAAATCAAACAAAATTACCTCTACAGACCTCAAAAAATACCTTTATATGCTGTGTCCTGAGGCAAACATCATAGAGATGTTGGCGGTAAATTGCATGTTATGTTTACAATCCCTAATATTAGGTTGTAGTTATAAAATCATTAAAAATCACCCCTACAGACCTCAAAAAATACCTTTAATTACAATCTATCTCCTACATTCTGTCAAGAAAATTCTCCAATTTTAATATTTCGACATCAAAGTACCTATTCTACAATCAGGGGCGTACACAGGATTTTTTTTCGGGGGGGGGGCAAACCAAGTAGGTACCATAACAGCGTCGTGGTGTTGAGCCCAACTAGTTTTACAGAGAGATAATGTAAAGAAAAATGTAAATATAGGGCTTTACCCCCCCCCAATAATCAAATGTTTCTAGAGATAAAAGGCGTGGCAAAGCCCTATATCACCGGCATCCGGGGCGGTTCGCCCTACTGTTCCTACGCCTCTGCCTAATAGGTGATGCTCTATCGCGCCCAAAATATAGGGTTTTTTTTTCGAGAAATTCTTCTTAAGCTATCTAGGTTAATTTTTTCTTGCCTAAAACCGCAACGCCTCCAACCCCCATCAGACGGTCTTGTTTCAAAGTTACCATCAGATCGGTTCAATGAAAACCTGCCTGTTAACTCTCCTGTTAACTTTTAAGTCTCCTGGTAAAACCCACCCAGCTTATTTCAGTTAAAAATGTAATTATTATTAAACGGAGTCAACTAGCTAACACATAACACAAACCACAAATAATAATAGATAACTAAAAATTTGAAAATATGTAGAAAAAAAGTTAAATCGCCCTAACTTTGCACTTTGTTATGTAAACCATTCCCAAAAAGTGTTTTCTGTGTGACATTGAAAAAGAAGCACAGGGTTAGATGATATACACTCGCGTTTCACATTTGATGGCTTATCTCGAAAAAAATTTGGGGGGGGGGCTATAGCCGGCCAGCCCCCCCTTGTGTACGCCCATGTCTACAATGCACGCAATCATCGAAGCACTTTTTGTATCCACTTTTCGGTATTGCCCTCGGCTCGCGTTTTTTCTTTTTAATGAAGATAATATTTGCTTTTTATATAATTATGTAATTCAATTAAAATATTCTTATTACAGATTAATTATTATTATTATTTTTAAAAAAAATTTGGGTTTACATCTCTTTAACATCTATTGGTCATTCAAGACGGGAGTTTTACCCTCCATTCGCTGGAAACTTGCAAACCAGCTACCCACATTGACCTCACCCGGCATGGGTTGGGCCGAAAAAAATGAGCCAACGATACGAGGTGTTCCCAAGCGGTCACCCATCCAAGTACTGACCACATTGCTTAACTTCAGTGATCTGACGGGAACTGTGTATTCAACGTGGTATGACCTTTGGCTTGATAGATTTATTCAAAAACCTTTAAAATTGTATATATCTAGTAACTCAAACATTAACAAACGAAATACACAATTTATAAAATGTTAAGTTTGCAGTTAATACATCAACTGACCTGCCACTGGAATTTCCTGTACCTACCTAATATTGATAATAAATTTTATGGAATTAAACAAATAATACTTGTAATGGAGATAGTATCTGACTCTATCTCCTCTAATACAGGGTGCTGCACCAGATTATGGTAGATGGTTGTTTATTTTAGTGTGTGTTGCTTCTTACTCTCCATCACAGATAGTTAAAAACTGCTAATGTGATGACACATGGGTTTATTATTTTGCTGGCTAAAAAAAAAAAAATCCTGCCCCCCCCCCCAAATAAGACATTTTATTATGGAACCCTATATATGTGAAGAAAAGATTCGGGGAACAACTGTAACCCCCCCAAAAAATTTTTTGAGGGGGGGGAGGGGCTATTTTTTTTGACGATCCCACAGTTTTATTATTGAAAATAATAAACCAAAATACCGATAAATAAATTGTGAAATCGGAATTTGTTTGGTTTGCTGCCCTTACTTGGTTCTTTTCGTACGTTTGTGTTTTGATCTTTGCTTAACTCTCATTGTACTAACTTGCAACTACTCCTGGTGGGGGCGAACTAATATTGTACGATAGATAGTTACCTCCATAAATTTATTATATCCCAATCATTGTATCAGAGGGTGACCAACCCATATAAAAGTTATTTTTTTATATATATTTTAACTTCTCTTTAACATCTATTGGTCATTCGAGACGGGGATTGGAAGCTACCCATGTTGACCTCACCCATTCCGGTTTGGGTTGGAAAAAAAAGCCAGCATCACGAGGGCGTAAAGTTACGTGGACACCCACATGGTACAATCTCGCTGAACGTTGTTTAACCTCAGTGATCTAACTTGAACTGGTGTATACAACGTGCCATTGACGCTAGGTGAAGTTATTATTCTAAAATGAATTTGATTTATCACAATAAAGACTTTTTATAAAAATATATTTTCTCTAAAAAAGCTGAACTTTCCTGAGATCTGAGTATCTGATGACGGTCCTCAGCTAGTATCAAGCAAAATGGCAGATTTTATGGAAATTAATTCTATCTCTATGATTCTCTCGCCTGAAAATCATCCAAAGTCGAATGGAGCAGTGGTAAGGGCGGTCCAAGTTGTCAAGAGACACTTTGAGAAACAAAAAGGAGGAAAAGAAAAAATATTCTAATTGCAAGCAGGGGCTAACCAGTTTGTTGTACATAGAGTATCGGAATACTACGCATTCGATGACAGGAAATACCCGAGCAGAAATATTTTTTATTCCGAAAACGAAATTGATAACATTGAAACAAGTTGATTTGGTTAAAGTAAAAGTTATAAAGTATCAAGAGAATACCAGAGGAACCATGTAAATGTTTGTCTGTTACTAGTCTGAGCGTCTTACCACTACACCTATTAGTCAGAATAGCCCGTAGAAGAATTTGCCATAATCCATAATAAACAATTTTAAGTTAATTAGTAGGAAATACTTGGAATAAAAAATGTTCCTACAATGTCTGTAGTTATCAAAAATATATGAGATAAGAAGAACATTTCTCAGTGACATGCGTCAGCCGTGTAAACAGAATTGTAACACATAGGATTACACATAGATTCAAACGACAATGTAATCTGTACAATGCAGTTGACCGAACGACAATTAATTCGGTCAATTTGGCAAGGTGTCGAAAAACAGTTTGACTATTCACTTCATGTTTTTGTTAAACTTTTCTGCGCCAAATTTTGGGAATGTTTTTTGGTCTGACATAGCATATTGAAATGCATTGCTAGAGTGATTTTTTTTTTAGAAAATGAACAAAGAAGTGGAAAAAGGAAATCATCGTATAGGAAATGAATGAAAACTTCATTCAATATGCCAAACGGGTATGTCAGACCAAAAAATATTCCCAAAATTTGGTGGAAAAAAGTTTAACGAAAACATGAAGTGAATAGTCTAATGGACGTAGAATTTAATGGGCAATCCGAAAATGTAATAAAATTTAGGTCGTCTTATTTAAGAAATTGAAGTTGACCTCCATCTGACCTTCAAGGACAACCTTGACAAGTCAGTCAAGGTCATCATAATACGTCCCCCTCTTTTTTATGAATATTCGTTCAGAATAATTTTTTTGTTTTCATTTCGACGCTTGCAATCAAGAAGAAATATGTTTTATCTAGCCAAATAATTATTATTAACGCTAGGTTGATGTTTTCCCCTAAACGTCTGTACGATCCAGCACTGTACATTCAAATTCTCGGCGCGAAAGCTAAGACCCTAATTCATTTGAAAAGTGTCTAGCGTTTTCATCTCATACATTCTTTCCTCGTAATATATATTCAATGAGCTGATCCAATTTTTTCTGCTACTGGTACTTCAGTCATGCTCACCGAATTCCTTTTCATTTGTTTGATTTCAGGATGTGAATTGGTATGACCAAAATAACACAATGGAAAGCCCGAGTATTGGAGGGCGTAAACGAGGCACAACAAAATCCTCGGTTGAAGATCAGGCCCTCGATCAAATTGCCAAAGAGGTTTGTTTCAATTTNTTATTTTTTTTTTTTTAAAGATAGTTTTTGTCCGTTATCAATGAGTTAGTTATTTTGACCGAATTGTTTACCCAAAACCGGTAAAGTTACGCCAAAGTAAATGCTCGAAATTCTCGATTTTAGCTAAGATATACGACAAAATGTTCGGTACCTAATCATTTGTCCACAGGAGGCTGTGTTGTTACCCTGAAAAACAACCAGACAGTGTTGCCAGGTCAAAAAAGTTAACTACAGTACCAAGCAGTAAAAATTACGGTACTCCGAGTTAAAATTACCGTACTTTTTGAAATATCAATATTATTTTACTTTGGAAGCTAAAATATAAAGTAAAGTGAAAATAGAATGTTATGATTAGGTTTTTTAACCTTTTTTGGTGTCACTTGTTGGTCATTTTGGGAAGAAAAAAGTAGGTACAACTTTCATTGTTAATAGAGAAATGTTCTTTGGTTATCTATCTAAATTATATATAGGTGCTATTCTCAATCCATAAAAAGCAGTTAGGGAAGAAAGCAAATCTATTACAAATTTACAAATAAAAACCAAAATGTTATCTAGTAGGATATTCTTACATGGTTCAGCCGAAAACCTTTGCTATAGGTACTAATATCGTAGTAAGTACCTGTTACTTTCTATTTTCTTCAAGCTGAAATGTTCAACTTTTAAAACACTATTACGAATTTTTTTCCCATTTTGTAAAGTTTTACCTCGAAGCATTTGAGCATCTGTTCTAAATTTATATGTAAACAAATAAAAAAAAAGTGCCAAGGGCTTTGATTTTCGAGTTAAAATAAAAATTAAAACCAAGTTGGTCAAATTTCTAAAATTACGGTATTTTCAGTGTACGGTAGTAGGTGACTATTGTTATGGTACGGGCACATTGAAATACGGCATAAATACCGTAATTACGGTACACCTGGTAACACTGCGTGAGATGTTCACACCAGATTTTTATAATTCTATTTGTGGTTGGGGTTTTCTTCCTTAATTCTACCATGTCCCATGCCTTCTTTTCCGTGCCTACTCTCTTTAGCTGTACCCTTTCCTGGCACAATAACCCTTGCGACCCATAGTATCAATTTGCAGTAACTCTAATTTTCTGATGACTTTCTATATTTGGATTCAAGCAAAGGCTGGATGCCGTTCCTAACTCCAAAAGCCTATAAGGACCTTCACCTAATGAAGTTGACTTACTTCTCTCGGTGGCTACATTACAAGGGGGGGGGGGGNCAGGGTGTAACAGGTTGTTGAGCCAAGCGGTATAGGTACCATAATCTGGGCAAAAACAGATTTTTTTTTCTTTTATCGATTTTTGATTTGAGGTTTTGTTACAAAGTTACAGAGTGTTTTGTGTTATTTTTGAATCCGTCATATCTCCCTTATTACGAGTATTGTTCTGAAAAAATAATTTGGAGAGTCTGAAAGAAAAATTCCAAATAACAAAATGGCAGCCATTTGAAATATTCAAAGTTCATTCTCTCAAAATCTAACCAATCAATTTTTATATTTTTCCTTTCATTAAATAGAACATAAACTATAAAATAACTTTTGTTTCTATGATTTGTCAAAGACTGAAGTCTTATGTTGCTCCGCACAATGATACAAGGTCAATGGTGAATTTATAAAAACTCATTATTTTGCACCTGTGGTCATTCCATCTTTGCTTCAAATTGGCCCCTCATTTTTACTCTGCCTTCCATACATGTGCTGGATAGATAGGGTTGGTCAAATTCTTTGTCTTCCGAGGTCCTAAATTAAATCATCCTGATTACTATTTGTCTTACGGGACCAAAAGAGTATCGGACAACTTCTTGTGTATCAGACAGAGATGAAATCACCTATTTATCCTTGTTGCAAGTTGCCTTCAGCAGTACAAATACGACAGCGTAAAACAATGTGTTACAATCTTCCTCAGGACATCTCAATTTTCTCTCAGCTGCCTGCTACAGCTACAATTCTTGCATTCAAATCTTCAAACTATTCCACGTCTTTTCAATACACAAGAACCCTCATGTGGCCCCATAAGTAAAGCGGGGATGTCGGAGTCCAAGGAAAATGGACTACTCTTACCTATGTCCACCTGTGTGGTTAGGAAGAAGTAAAAACAGATCGGCAAAATGCTCCCTTCAACTTTTTAAAAGCTTTGTTTTTGAATTATTCGCATTTTTCATCTTTCTTTACACGTGTACGCCTGACGTCCCAAATATATCCATAACTTTCTTGGACAGAATTTATTTGAAAATTTGAAGATATTTTTGGAACACATGAAAAATTTCTCTTCAGATAAAAATATTTGATCAGTTAATCGGTGTCCCCCAAAAGGGTTATAAATACCTCTAGTTTGGGAACCTTAGTACTTCCTTCCCATTGTATCTCAACAACGCAGCATTCTTAAATATCGTAAATATTGTAAGAACAATTTTTTTACAGCAAAAATACTTGATGCAGCACTTTTTTATAGGCTCTCGTTTTATAGGCCTAGAAGTTTTAATATTTTTTTATTCAGACTGAAAAGTTTTTCAAATTTTTCTACTCGTATTTCATAAAAATATTGCATTTTTTTCATCATAGAAATACTCAAAATATGACATTATTCAACTACACCATATTCCTTCATTTTTGAAATCTGCTGTAAAGACCCCAGCATGGCTGTAGTCTCAAACACTTTCCCCCCAAATGGCATAAGGGGTCACTAAAACGGCAATAGTAGATCCGATTACGAAAATGGCTGAAACTCATAATTTGAACTCTGGGGACCTTAAAACGTCTAATGGCGTTCAAAACTTGACATCGAAAATGTCAGCCCATTATACAATACTTTCCTTTTTATAGGATAAAGAACATGGCAAAGTAAGACAGAACCTTGCAACCCCCTCATTCAACTTTTTGTCTTATGGTGTTTTTGATGTCAGAGGCTGTCCGAACCTTGTAAATGCAATCATGTATCTAGGACGCACTAAAATTATAATTTTTTCGAGGATTTTCAGTGTTTTGGAGCTGGTTTTGAGATATATTATTTCCTTATGACAAAGTAAGTATTTGAACTCATATTTTCCAAAAATAAAATATTGGTGTGAACCATCGAATTATGAAAAAATCATTTGATACAAAATATGTATTTCTAGGATATTATGAGTTAATATACAGTGTTGAATTAATGATCATTCACACTAAGCAGTGACAGTGCCGCGGCCGGCAAGTGACCCAGGCAGTTGAAGGAACATGTTCAATGTTCATACTATTAGACATGCACGTGAGAGTGAGAGTGCCGTGACCAGCAAGAGATCCGCCTGGTAAACTAAAAATAATTCTTCCAGACAGTTGAAAGAACATGTTCTATGTTCATACTATTAGACATGCACGTGACAGTGCCGTGACCGGCAACCGGCAAGTCATCCGCCTGATAAACTAAAAATAATTCTTCCAGACAGTTGAAAGAACAACCGGCAAGTGATCCGCCTGATAAACTAAAAATAATTCTTCCAGGCAGTTGGAGGAACATTTTCAATGTTCATACTATTGGACATGCACGTGACAGTGACAGTGCCATGACCGGCAATTGATCCGCCTGATAAACTAAAAATAATATTCTTCCAGGCAGTTGGAGGAACATTTTCAATGTTCATACTATTGGACATGCACGTGACAGTGACAGTGCATCACTGGAGGCCATTGATCAGCAGGAATCATGCCAGTGCTTAGTGTGAATACTCCCTTACACTGAGTGCTGTATTTTAGATTCTAATTTAGAGAAAGAATGTTGAGGTGACTAAAGCAACAAAAATTATATTTCTTCTTTCTTGATTTTTTTTTCGAGTGAGAGAGAGAAACTAAATCTCCTTTGAAACTAAAGTACAATAAAAATGTCAGGCTTGAGAATAAAATATTATACGAGCCTTGCCGCTCAACAATGTAATCTCGTACCCAATAAGCTGTTAGCATCGTAAAACTTTACTCTCTCTTAACGACCAATCGATATTAATCTCTAAGGACTTGAAACCCACCTCTTTGTCTCTCTCACTCCTTTTTTTCCTCTCTCTCTCTTTTAATGAACTCACTCTTTCATAACACATTTTGAAATATAAGATTTCTAAAAGTCACAATGCATCTAACCATTAACCCAGTGGTGGCGCAGTACCCCCGGAGACCCCACTGTACAGGGGCCCAAAAATAGAGTTCCACGAAGGGAATTTGTAAAATGATATAAGCAATAATTGATTATTTTGTATAACATACAAGTCTTGTATAAGATACAATAACACTTTTAAAATATTTTTTTTTAATTTCGCTTAACGTCTCTTTAACATCTATTGGTCATTCAAGACGGGGGTTTTACCATCCATTCGCTGGAAACTTGCAAACCAGCTACCCACATTGACCTCACCCAGCCTGGGTCGGGCCGGAAAAAAGAGCCAACGATGCGTGGTGTTCCCAAGCGGTCACCCATCCAAGTACTGACATGCCCGACGTTGCTTAACTTCATTGATCTGACGGAAACTGGTGTATTCAACGTGGTATGATCGTTGGCTAAACTTGACACTTTAAACCTCGTGCAGACCAGCAATTGTGATTGAAAAATAGTTTAAAATTAACTTTAAATACGCCCCGTGCTTAAACCGATTTGAAATAATTCTCAAAATTCTTTCATTTTTCTTTTAGTTTTCAAAAATGTATTACAATATGGGTAGTTAAGATTTCAATGTTGACGTCCTGGATCTTCCCTGAAAGTGCATAATATTATTATTATTGTCCACTTACTTCTCAACGTGGTATGATCGTTGGCTTTCTAAAATTTTGAAATTTACTTCTCATACATATTTGGTCTGTAAGTTTTATTAAACAGGTCCCTGGGCTAAAAAAGAAGGAGGAAAAAGAAGACCATCCTTCAGCATAATTTACCCAAAAGAATAAGAGTAAACTTAACACCGAAAAATACTGTGAGATTTTTCATTCTATTAAAATATAAGACCAAAGAAGTTAAGACCTAGGATGAATTATATGAGTAATTTTTTATATGAAGAATACCGCCGCACTTATTGAATCAATTATATCTAATTGATTTTATTGGTCATGGTGGAACATTAAGAAACCTCAAACAATATTCAAAACAAAGTATACCAAAACACAAATCGAATTTCAAACCAAATCATTTTGTTGTGATAAAGAAAGAAGTCAAAATATTTTGAAAAGGTCTTACACTTCTATATTGTTTCCTTGTGTTGATCTATCACTCGTAGACTTCCTAGTTACTCATCCAGCGAGTCAACAACCTTTGGTTCATTTTGTTATGTTAATTTTATTTAAATTAGTTTCTAATAAAATAAACCCTTTCTCTTTAGAATACTTTAGATATAGATTTGGCATTTTTGTGTACATTTTTTAGGTATTTATTTTTAATTAAATTAAAAATACAAAACACTATAAAAATACGGAAAACGAAGAAAAGAGAAAAAAAAGGTGTTGTTTTGTTCAAAGTTCCCACTAGTAAAGATACTTACAAACGCGGTTCCAAAAGTTCGTGGCCTATGCTATGTAGAGAAGGAACATAAAAACCAACTATTTGTGATTTTTGTGATCATTTTTCAACATAATCCCCTTGACTTATTTACATATTTTAGGTAACACCTCTATGCCCGTCAATAAGTAGTTAGAATCTTATGACTGCCATTTTCCACGCCGCGCTGCTGAGATTTTAATTTTGAAAATAAATAATAGTCGCTGAGATATCTCAGACGGCGGTGTGCGCAGGGTCCTTGTCATGGAGGCGCTGACCACATCGTAAAAATGTACTCTGAACCTAAACAAGGATGACCTTAAATTTAAAATATTCAAAATAATTGGATATTTTTACCTTCTATTATCATTAGACAGTGAATTAGGACATGTCTATATATTCTCATAACTATACAATACATAAACCTTTACTCGGTCAGGCCACAAACTTTTGGAACCACCCTTGTATGTTCATGTTTAGGACACTGTTTCACAATAAACACAGTTAATACTCGTATAGTATGTTTTTTGTTTGAGGCTATTGGTTTTATTTTCAATAATGAAGCTTTGGAATCGTCACGAAAAAAAAAGTTACCCCCCTCAAAATTTGATATTATACGTTTCAAGATACGTAGAATCCAAAAATCGAATAAAAAAATCCGTTTGTCCGCCGTACGCCGTGATGGGCACTTTTGCCACTTTTTCATTATCATTTCTATCTAATTTGAAAAAGTTGATCCGACGAAAATTAAATATTTAAAATTATTGCCTCAAACAAAATACTTCAAAACACCATAGACATACTTATTTTTCTAATAAATCTCAAATGCCTGTTTTATATTACATATTAATGACATTAATATGCAAACAACTTCTAAAATGTTGAAATTTACTTCTAATGCGTTCATTTTGCCTGTATAATACAGGACAAATAAGTTTTATGAAACAGATCCCAGGTACCCTAACATAAAAGCCATGGCTCTCTGTAACAGTATAATGAAGCCGGAAAAATTCTAAGATAGTTAAGGTCCCTTGAGAGTGTCAGTATTATCAACATTTGTGTCTGAAGTGGCAGGAATTCACAGAGCTCAACATGAGGAATGATTTAAAGAAAAGTGAAGAAGTGAATTTAAAGAAGGAAAATGTAAAGAAAGAAAAGTGAGCAAAGTAGAATAACGCATTGCTGAGCTGTTCCTATATGGCCAAAATCGGATATATTATTTAGATAATTATAAGGAAACTAATTTCAGTAGAAGCTATCGCCTTCATTCTAGTCGAGCCAATCTCTATGAATAAATAGAGCGCGTTTGTCTATAATTGGGACCCCTGAATATGGTGAGTAACTGAGATCAAATGGAACATTTTTACGAAATTCGTTAGCCAGCCAGACAAAGCATAGCCGAGTTACAGGGTTGTTATTTTGGGACATGCTTTTTACGTCGCTTTGAAAAAAAATTTACTTTTGTTTCAAAAAACAAAAGTAAAATGTACCAGAAAATGAACTAGGTAATGGATAGTTTTTCTTGTCTTCTTACAATGATTTTTTAGAAATAAGCTCAAATTAAAGTGTAGATACCAGATACAAGTATCCAAAAATGGTAGCGTTCCAAAAGTTTCAGAAATATTCCATTAAAACATTTTTTAATTTTCTCGGCTAATTTTTTTTTTTAAAAAGAAAAAAAATATTTAGTATATCAAATTAAACGTGAGTTGATTTTTTTAATAAATATATCCCCTTCTCTTCTTTTGAAAAATGGGGAAGACATCACTGCAATGGAGGTGTATTGAGCTTTTATTTTTTTTTCAACAAATCACATTTCTTGGATCATTAAAGAAGTGGCAAGGACAAACTGTGGACCAGAATCCAACCATGGAGTCTTGGACGGAAACGCAGGAAAAGGTTATCTCTAATAGAAGATTATGATAAAAAAATATTCTGAAAATGTGGGTCTTCATTCCTAGCGCAGGAGTTACTTACTGATCTGCCTCATACTTTTACTGGAAAAAGATATAATAATATCTCGTCCTTATTTATATTGCCAGAATAAGACTAAACTGTCCATTTACACCGGTAATTTTTTGCGTGCCATTATGAAGTTTTGGGTTTGAATCCAAGGATAGGTTTACCAGGCGTCCGGCTTTGGCATTACATGTTCTGCTTTTTGCAGAAGATATCTTGCTAAATTTGATTTAGGTATGACAACAATTTACAAAACACTGTATTGTATGTAAAACTGAATACCCACTTTTTTATATGTATCATAAATTGACACGTCCTGTTTTTTTTAATTGTCTTGTTTTTTCACGTGAAATGTCCTGATCTTGAAAATTTTCATCTCGTAACCCTACCCATGCCGTACTGTTTGAGAGAGATAAAATATATACCCAGTGGATTGAGAAGGTCAGACTAGGTATATTGTGTCAAAAGAGAACTGATATACAATATACCGAGGATACCCACATAGGTATCTTAAGCGATCAAATCCCGCATGCATTCTGTAACGCAATTGAAACAAGGTCATTGTTGATCTGCAGCAGACTTGCAGACAGCATAAGCCATATTATATCTGCAGACAGAACTAAGGCTGTTCTTGCTAATACTATCCTACGTATAGATACAAATCTCTATACGAAGTATCTACAGAGAGTCTCAAAAAAAAAAAAAAAAAAAAAAAAAAAAAAAAAAAAAAAAAAAAAAAAAAAAAAANATATCTTGAACCGTTTCCGATTTTTCGGCCGATTATTTTGCGTTTTAAATAGGACCTACTACTCAACGGCACGATGCAATCAAGAAAGGTGCGGTATTCTCAAAAAATCTTGTTTTAACGGAATAATGGAGCAATATGCTAAAGTTTATGTGGTGCGCGAAAATTCAAGGTGAAACAGATGGCTCCGCCCGTTTTTGTCCACGGACACACCTAGTTATTATTGTCCACTTACTTCTTGCTATTGCGCTATTCACCCTATTACCGGTCTATGACATGGTAATAGGGTTGGTTAGTAGGTTTGCTTCAATCGCAACATATCACGCCGAAAATATTTTGCTTAAATCTTTTGGTTTATTGTCTTTGTCTTGACAAGACAACTATAAAAATAATAATATTATTATTATTTTTGTAGTTCCCCATTTGTAGCATATGTTCCAGTGTTTTCTTTCGAAATTCGAATCCCTTTTTAAGATATTTAGCTCCGCTCCATTTTTTAGGCAGTAAATAGCTTTAGATGCCATTTTTGTTCATTATTTTAAACCTTTTGGATTGGTCACGAAAAAAATCACTAAGAATTTAATATGTATTTTATATTTCAAGGTATTGGGAACGGAAAATTCAAAAATGTACTTCTCACTCTGAGGGCGATTTTACTTTGCGTTCACCGATTTTGATGAAATTTGGTCCTCTTTTTGGTCACATAAATTGTATTATGGAACCCACTGCGGAATATCATTGCTGTCTGTTGAAAGTCAGCACAAGGTCATTTCACTTCTGACTCTGTATATGGTTCTCACAGCAACAGAATAGACAGTCTGGAGCTGGTGAACTCTAAACAATACAGGGTACCTTTAACCCGTACGAGATGTTCCAACAACTCTGATGGCCTTTTTTATATACCACTCCATCAGTGTGCCGATATGCTACCTCTTTATAAATCTCTTCGAATTTTTAACCAATATCAAAATGAATTACACATTTTCTCAGTTCAAAATAATTTCAAAGACCAACTATTGATTTTTTTTTTTTTTTTACAAATCTGACATATTTTATTTATTTGAATTTACCTATTTTTAATGTTAAATTTAGTTGTAAGATTAGTCAGTCAGTTTAGCCAGCGTCTGTGGCACGTAGAATACACCAGTTCCCCTTAGATCACTGAAGTTAAGCAACGTCCAGCGAGTTTGTACCATGTGGGTGTCCGCGTGTGTTCACGCCCCCGTGATGCTGTCCTTGGATGGGTGACCGCTTGGGAACACCACGTATCGTTGGCTCTTTTTTCCGGCCCAATCCAGGCTGTGTGAGGTCAATGTGGGTAGCTGGTTTGCAAGTTTACAACGAATGGAGAGTAAAACCCCCATCTTGAATGACCAATAAATAGATGTTAAAAGACGATAAGCCAAATTAAAAAAAAACTCAGTCAGTTCGATGGAATGTGTATGTAATGTGTATTAACGCTTCAATAATGTTGAACTATTATTATTATACAATATAAATTTCAATAAAATATTGTGTATCAACTACAAATTATAAGGTGAGTCACGAGCGATTTCGTCTGTTACGACATTCTCAAGTTGACTGACTCTAATTTGAATTCTGATTAAGAATTTTCTCTCTCTCTCTACCATCAGAATTCAAATTAGTCAGTCAACTTGAGAATGTCGTAACAGACGAAAGCGCTCGTGACCCGCCTTATTATTTGTAGTTGATACACAATATTTTATTGAAATTTATATTTCATAATGACTAAAAACATCGTAGATACCATTTCTAAATTATTATTATAAAGACTGGCCCTGTATATAATTTACGATTACTATGCAAATTGTAGAAGCATGACTTGAAGAACATGAAGAGACTTCATGTTGGTTGGTGTGAGCTATAAAATTATATTTTATGAACACTAATCAATTTTACAAAGTATGTAAAAATCTTTTACTCGTTGCTTGTCCAACTCATGTGTTTGGACATTTGCTGTAAAGAAGAGCCATATTAACAACAAACTAAATACTGCACTTCCAGTACGTCCCACAAAGAAAAAAAAAATTACTTGAATTGAAATGGATGTCTTGGGAGAAAATAAAAACGCAAAGGCAACTCTAGCGCGAATGGTATGCCAAAGTTGTCCTTTCGACTAGTTCTAAACAGGACACAGCCCACAATTGATGGCTGAATCATCGAAAATTCTAACTGCTGATCCCCTTCACTTAAATCGAAAACAAAGGATACTGATCGCAGGACTAATAAAAGGACATTGTGGTCTTAGAAAACACCTACATATAATATGGGAATCTTTAGGGAAAATCCATTGCGTACAGTATGTGAGGAGGAAGAGGAAACGTAATATTTACCTGCAATGTCCTACTCAATTGGAGAGTGAGTATCATCGGCCCACGAGTCCCTAGAATGGAACCCGACCGAAACAATCTGGTAAGAAGGCTGTACAAACTCTCTGTGCAGTTGAACCTTAACTAGAGAAATAGACTTGAGTCGAATACCCAAAAAGACCATCATGAGATGAGGTGGAGGTGAAATTCAATGAAATAAATTTGTAAACAGGTGGAGGCTGAGGTGTAAGGAATTATGCGCGGATATAGCCCTCTTCTTTGGGGGGGNAAAATTTAAGTGCGGGATATACAGCAGCAACAATAAACTTGGCCCCAATAATAGATATCACTACTTTCATAGGCGGAATTTTTTGGGAAAGTGGACGGAACTTGGCCTTTTTTCAATGATAATTTTTTTGTGAGATTTTTTTACGTGATTGGGTATAACGAAATTTGTGAAATAACGCCAGCTTAAAAGAACTGGGGTCACTTGCCCCCCGGGCCCTCCTCTATATCCGCGCATATAAGGAATCCAAACTTGAAAGGATGATGCTCATTGAAATGAGTAAAAATATTATTTGGACTATGATGAGAAAACTCTATGTTTATGAAATACAAATTAGGTACGACACTTTAGTAGCACAACTCATGGCGAGCTGATAACCTATGATGATGAGATTTCGACATTTCAATAGAGTTAGGCTATGTTCAGATGATCGACAAGATCTATCTAAATAGTGCATATTGTCTACATGACCGCGCGGTACTAGTTCTACAAACTTGTATCGATTTGTTAAGTTGATCCTGCGCAGTACCGCGCGATCATCAGAACATAGCCTTAAGCGCTTGATTATGAAAGACTGGAGCCTAAATCCATTACTGTTTGAAGATATCTAAAGGAAACATTTCAGACTTTGTCTAGAATTATTTGCTTTTAATGAAATACATCCTTTTAATCTAATTGGAATCTGTGATGAGAAATGTTTCTACCTATTTCGTATAAATATTTTTTATTACTTTTTATTCTAAGCAATAAAATATTTAACAGATAGTAAAATCAAATATATAAAAATTCTAAATCCTAAACCAATGTCCCCCTTTTGGTAAAAGCCATCTTAGAAAGATTCGCCCTCCTGTGGATTTTAGATTTAAGACTAGTCACCCTCATTTCAGAAAACTGGAAAGATGATTATCTTTCTCTTTCAAGATATGAAGATGGGATATACGACACAATGATTGGGTGATGCAACTGATGAGGCGGGCATCAGAATTTAGTTACAACAAAGAGTAAGCTTTCCCAATTCATGCTGAGTGTTTAACATATAGACGCCTGTTTGGTCGAGTGTTCTCTATGCTTGACTGATGCTGTAAAGCGGCATGTGAAAATTATTCTTCATTTGATGCAATGCACCTGCGCCAACGATTAATGTAACTCATCGAAGGACTTTTTTAAAGCCTATTTATTGTAAAAGAAACTCTGCCAATGTGACACATGGGTTTATTTTTTTTGGGGGGGGTACCCCCCAAAAACAATTTAGGGGGAGGGGTCTCGTGAAGATTCCAA
>CM022883.1:13552132-13564624 GCA_012654025.1 Pachypsylla venusta
ACCTTTTGTTAACTGATCAACGCCAGTTGTAATTAGTGATTCAAATTATTTGTCAAATAAACTTTTAGATTTTATCATTAAATTCAGGGGGATAGAGCACTGTGCAATTCTATATCATCGGCAACAATTTTCAAAATCAAAATCTTGGTTACTGTTTTCTTTATCTGTCCCCTTTTTTTCGTCTCCTAAATGACAAATTTTTCATTACAAAAACTGTTAAAATGTCTTTTAATATTTATGACTTTCATTTTTAGGAAACATTGTCATTTGAGAGATGAAATTAAGATATCTTTCCAATCTGATCGAGCCAATAAAAATGATGCAAAGGTTTAAAAAAAATATATTTAAGTATTTCAGTTTTATTGTAAATTTTCTTAATAGGGTTTCAAGAAGATTAATGGATTGTATTTAATGACGAATGAAGACAGAAAGGCCAAACTTGCATTTAGAAAATCTTTTGTTAAGAAAGAAGAAGATGACAATCATCTTCTTCTTGATGATGACATAAATGCATTTGATATCCACATGAAATTTAGTAAAATCCAAACTTAGAATGTTCTAATATGGGAAAAAAATGACTCTATAAAATATCGTAGATTTTTTCTACGATTGAGATGTATTGTACCTAAATAGTACCGATTTATTCGTAAACTTCAATTTTTTCATTTCGTTTCAATTGCTTGATTGCATCCCTTCTGTGTTGGAACGATACTTCATCTTTCGCATGGGTTCTTTTCTTTAACATCTAAATCATTCATAACGAGGTTTTTACCCTTCATTCTTTAAAACCTTACAAACCAGGTAACCACATTGACCTAAAAACGTCACGTTTCTCTAATGTAACGGTCGTTTTTTTTTTAACGTTACGGGCTTTTTTTAACGTGTCGGATGTTTTTCTAAAAGTGAAGGACGTTATTTTATCGTGTCGAACGTTTTTATTTAACGTGTCGAACGTTTTTTAACGTGACGGACGTTCTTCTTAACGTGACAATCGTTTTTAATAAACATCTATTATGTTAACTAATACTATATCCTTACTTGACTATAAAAGTAAAATAAAGATATAGTACTTTATCGGCCTTATTATTGTTTTATTTAACACAGTTTCAAAAATTCAACCAAATTAATATTTTTCTAGCTAGCGTCTACGGCACGTTGTATATACCAGTTCTCGTTAGATCACTGAAGTTAAGCAACGTCCAGCGAGGTTGTACCTTTTTTGGGTGAGGTTAATTAGTGTAGCTGTTTTGCAAGTTTCCAGCGAACTCCATTCGCTTGTTAAAGAGACGTTAAGCCAAATTAAATAAAATATATATTTTTCTTTTTCTTCTTGGAGGAGAGACATCTATAAAATATTTCAATTGCTCAGTATTAGAGGTAAGATCTTGGCCGCTGTTTTGCCCTAATAAAACTTCTGCCTCTGAACCCTTGTTAGATAAAAAAAAAAAAATACCACTTACCTAATTTGCATTGATTAGACTTTAGACTTCTTTTCCAATTTACCTAATCTGCATTGATTAGAAATAGAATTCTTTTCCCACTTACCTAATTTGCATTGATTAGACATAGAATTCTTTTCCCACTTACCTAATTTGCATTGATTAGACATAGAATTCTTTTCCCACTTACCTGATTTGCATTGATTAGACATAGAATTCTTTTCCCACTTACCTAATTTGCATTGATTAGACATAGAATTCTTTTAAATTTTTTTTTAAAAAATAAGAGAGAATCGAGTGCAATAACTTTTGAATTAAGTATTTTTTTAGTCAAGTGAACTATAAATAAAAGTAGCATTTTTTTAATCTTAAATTTTGACTTTAAAAATGTCAAAATTGAAAAAAAAAAAATCTAATAAAGATGTCATGTCGCAAGAGAATGTGACATTTTAAAGAAAATTTTATGACATTTAGGTGATAATAAAAAAGATATCAAATTGAGGGCAAACAACAAAAATGCTGATGCCTTTAAAATAATATTAATATATTTTTTAATATCTTGAGAGAATTAGGTATCCTCATTTTCTGCCGTAAAAATCGTTGATAATTCATTTTTGGAAGGTCTCAGCATTTCAAGAAAGTTTTGCGTTAATTACAATATCAATGTGCTACTAGGAGTTCTATGAACTTTTGTTAAAGTGAATGAGGTCTACATACTCTACATCCTCATTCACTCGATTGGTCACCATACGACCACGGGTGGCCCAATATAACCCAAAATACCTAAATATGTGAATATATTGAATGTCCATACCAAATTTCATCAAAATCAGACAAGGTGTTCGAGAGTTATCGTGTTTAAAAAAAAAAAAAAAAAAAAAAAAAACTGGCAAGCAAAATTCACTTCGTTCTGTGAATAAGCTACATCTCTGCCCCGGAGACGTTTCAAATATTTGAAAAGATTTTTTCAAATTTCCTGCTTGGTCTATTTCTGTTTGGGGGTAACTCTTCCTCCTGAGGACGACTAAGTAGCTGTGGTAATGGCGACAAATGGTAGCATTATGAGGTAATTGTTAAGTTTGGTAATTGTTGTAATGCTATGATGGGCACAAAAATTATGACGTAATAACACAAAGAAATATACATTTACATTTTTAACCCATAATGCTACCATTCTTGTGACCAATAGTACAAAAGCTATCGACTCCAGAGGCATTTTAATATACCTGTGTACCAAGTCCAATCGATTTTTTTTCCCACAAAGATGGCCTACTTTTCGACGATAAATTCGTTTTTGTTTTGAATCTTTGAATAACATGTTTAAAGAAACTAGTTTCGAATCATTCGATTCATCATCAGTCTAGTCGAGTCAAAAGATAGTCAACTTCCAAAATTCCAAATAACTAATTAATTATTATAAATAGAGTTTTTGGCGTTTTATTTTAATTTATATAAAAGTTAATAACTTAAAGAGCATTAATTGTGTTAATAGTTAATAAGTTAAAAAGCATTAGCTTTAACACAAATAAAAGGTTAAAGGAATTTATTTGTGTTAAAGCTAATGCTTTGTCACAATGCACTTCCCCATGTTATTACTAAATTTTTGCCTTCGCTTGGATTCGAAGCAACAGCCTCCTGGTTAAGAATCCGTCATTCTTACCAACTGAGCTACTGAGGCTGTTATAAAAGTTAATATCTTTTTGTTTGACCATGGGCCGGCTGAGTTACTTGTACTCCAAATTTTACTTATATCTGGTAGGTATTGAATTGAATCATATCTGTATTAACACAAGAGCTAGGATCAATCAATAAAAAATCATTGCCCGCTATGCACATGATTTTAAAACCATTAATTTGAACGCATGATACTTCCATTGATGAAGCTTTTTCGACTGTGCATCACCATTCAGTAAATTGTGATATACTTAATAATAAATATTTCGGAAATAAATATTTTTTACTATTAAAAAATGAATATCTACCTAACAGAAGCACGTGCAACCATCTCGGCTGAAAGATTAGATTGGAAACTTTCAATTGTAGGAAGAAGTCGTAAGTGTCAAGGTTGAACGGATTCCACCTGAAAATTTAATCTGTAAGAAACCAGATTTCCACGTTGTTTTTTGAATACTGTCTATATAAATTCTGCCACCAAAGTTGTTCCCAACGATAAGTTTTGTCGGTCTGTTCTTTTTGTCAGGATAAACAAGTCCTTTCCACGTTGTTTTTTGAATACTGTGTGTATAAATTCTGCCACCAAAGTTGTTCCCAAGGATAAGTTCTGTTCCTTTTGTCAGGATAAACAAGTGCTTTCAATCTTAAAAAGTCTACCAATATGACATATAGGTGTATTATTTACTGGCTAAAAAAAATACACATAAAAAAATACCAATCTGGGGAGTAATTAGACCATAAATTTGACATACATACCAAATTTCAAGTCTCTAGCTCTTACCATTCTCTTTTTAGACAGGATTAATGAAAACCACTAAAAAGCGGTAAAAATCGCCAGTGGTATATTTGATTGCACACAAATGTTTCGAAACTTAGTAAGACACCACATATCTATGATATACATACTAAATGTTCAAGTGTCTAGATTTAAGCATTCTCTTTTTAGACAGGATTAATGGAAACCGCTTAAAAGCGGTAAAAACCGCCAGCGGTATATTCGATTAAACCCAAAAGTTTCAAAGCTTACTGAGACCCTAAATATGACATACGTACCAAATTTCAAATCTCTAGTTTTTGCCATTCTCTTTTTAGACGGCAATACTGAAAACCGCTAAAAAGCGGCAAAAACCGCCAAGGGTGTATTCGGTTGCACTAAAAGTTTGTGGGCACAATTAGAGCCCAGGTGGGACCTATATACTCAATTTCATCACAATCGGTCAACGCTAACTGGAAACAAGGTTTGATCAAATATTTAGTGTTGTAATATTTCGGTTATCTTAGGTTACGTTAGAGATTATGTTAGGTTTCGTAACCTCAAAAAAATTCAAAAATTGGTTCATTATTTTCAAAAATTTGATATTTCATCAAAATAAACCAATTTTGATGAAATTTGGTATATAGGTCCCATCTGGGTTTTAATTGTGCCCCGAAACTTTTGGGTGCAATCGAATATACCGCTGGCGGTTTTCACCGCTTTTAAGCGGTTTTTAGTAATCCTGTCTAAAAAGAGAATGGTAAGAGCCAGAGATTTGAAATTTGTTATGTATGTCATATTTGGGGTCTCAGTAAGAAACGAAACTTTTGGGTGCAATCAAATATACCGCTGGCGGCTTTACCGTTTTTTACCGTTAAGCCGTTTTCATTAATCATGTCTAAAAAGAGAATGGTAAGGGAGAGAGACTTGAAATATGGTATGTATGTCAATCTTACTAGAGTCATATTTTATTATGCTCCACATTTTTTTTGGGGGGGTGGGGGGGTATATTTTTAAGCCAGTAAAATAAGAAACGCATGTGTCACATTGGCAGAGTTTTTTTTACAACATCACTGCGAATACGATTTGTGCTAGTAAGAAGTAAGCTAGTATATGAACCATAATTTGGACACCAAAAACACTTTTCTCAATACCAAACTCGAACATTTTCAATCGAGATTCATATTTTCTAAATTCAATGGTTTATACCCTAATCCCTATCCGAAACCCATATCGTACACCCTGTAGCTTGCACATCTACCTGTGTGTACGTTAAAACCAAGGCAAACTCTCAATAAATTGATCTTAATACACAGCATAGTAACAGCAACCTAAAGTGCCAAGGGTTGTTGTAAAAATTAATGTTCAGGGTGGCTAATCTATCACTTGGGCAGAGAGAGAGTACCAACTAATAACTAATTTCAAATGTCAAACGATTGACATTTCGCGACGATTCCAATGTTTTATTATTGAAAATAATAAACCATAAATGTATTTTAGGTTTTAGGTAACAATTTTGTCACGAACTATTTTTTTTAAACCCTATGATCGGAACTATTGCACTCTAGTTTCTAGTTAAGTTCAGAAATTAATGATTTTACCAGGTCACTACCAGAGAAGCTTGCTTCCTGAAGTGAAACATCATGGTATATAAGCATGTAATAGTTATGTGGACGATATTATGAAAAGTTTGAGTAAAAAATTCTCCCAGGATGTTACACATAATTATACCGAGAATCCCAAAAATTAATAATTTATGAACGCATGTCAGAAAACAATAAATTTTTAATGGCGCCTATAAGAAAATATTCAAGGAGAAGGGGAAAAGTTTGGATTCTGAATCTAATATTGAAGATAAGGAGGGAGGAAGAATAATGTTAGATTAGATGTTAGATCAGGGGTTCGCATTGTATTCATATTAAATAGAAACTCTGCCAATGTGCCACTGGGTTTATTATTTTACTGACTATTCGTCGAATTTGAACCTCACATCAGGCAAGTAATGTGGTTGAAGTATCACAGGAATGTTTTTACTGTCCAAATACTGTTTGTTGATTATACCTTTGCCAGGGGCGTACACAGGGTGAGGGGGGGCTGGCCGGCTATAGCCCCCCCCCTCGAATTTTTTTTCGAGATAAGCCATTAAATGTAAATATATATCATGTAAATATATATCACGCAGAAAACATTTTTTGGGAAAGGTGTTTCATACTTACATAACAAAGTGCAAAGTTAGGGCGATCTAATTTTTTTCTACATATTTTCAAATTTAAACTAGTTGTACCTACCTTGCTTCTTATTATTACCTATTATTTTTTGTGGTTAACTAGTTGAGTAGAGTTTTTAATAATTACAGTTTTAACTAAAATAAGCTGAAGGGGTTTCACCAAGAGACTTCAATGATAACAGGAGAGTTAACAGGCAGGTTTTCATTGAACCGATCTGAGGTCTCAGATAAATATTTCCCCTTTCGATCGGTCAGTGGGATTTTTGCTTGTTACCTAATTCTAATGGTAACTTTGAAACAAGGCCATCCGATGGGGGGGAGGGTATCGCGGTTTTAGGCAAAAAAATGAACCTAGGTAGCTTTAGAAAAAAAAAAAATCTTTCTCTCGAAAAAAACCTATATCTTGGGCGCGATAGAGTACACCACCTATTAAGCAGTGGCGTAGGAACGGTAGGGCGAACCGCCCCGGATGCCGGTTCTATAGGGCTTTGCTACGCTTTTTAGCTCTAGAAACATTCGATTATCAGGTGGGTGGGTGGGTAAAGCCCTATATTTAAACTTTGTTTACATTATCTCTATGTGAAACTAGTTGGGTTCANCGCCCCCCCCCCCAAAAAAAAAAACTGTGTACGCCCCTGACCTTTGTGGTATCATTCACGAAAAACTACAAAGCGCCTTGTCATTGAGTCTGTGAAGTTTTTCCATACCGGACCTTTAAAATCAACCACGAAAAAAATATTCCTCTTCAAGTTACGTTAGAATCCGAAATCGAATAAAAAACTATTATAGGAAGAGAAAGTAAAAATCCGTTGGCTCTTCGTCTCCCTTTAACTGATTTTGATGCAATTAGGTATGTGGGTTCTATTTGGGGTCTACTTGTGTGCCAAATTTTGCTGTCTGTCACAATATTCTATACTAAATTGTAAATCAGAAGTTCTAGAGGTTTAACAATGGACACTTAGTTTCTAACCCCAAAGTGTCATGAATTGCAGAAATAGAGATTTCTTCTACGTAAAATATTTTACTTTTCTTTTTGAAAGGTTGTTGTGAAAAATCAAACCCCATACTTGACAGCGGGAAACATAGCTTGGGCCCAACGAATCAAAAGATATGACAAAACATTTGAATAGAACGATGAGAAAAATGTTCGAACATTTGAAAGCGATAAGATTTATGTTGATTTCTTCTACTATAATTTTGTTCAGGATTTCTTCATATTTGTTGACATTCGTTCCTAGTTGGTTGATTGTGTCAGAAGGGTATATTCGCCTTCTCGCTTAATGCTGGACCCACAGGTCCCACAGTTTGGTAAACCACTGTCCAAAGTTTTTTAATAAGAATTATACAAGAATATATTATTTTGGTAGAAAAATGTATATTTCCCTTCATCATTGTGAAAGCAATAAAATATTTATGGTGTTCTTTTCTAGATCTAGATTTTGGAGCCCACCAGATAGCTACTTTCTCAAAAAAATGAATATTCAAGGAGTTGTGTCCTTTTTGGGGGGAGTTTGTTCATCAATGAAGATCTGTGACCATTGTATGTGTGATGAAGTAATTTATCAATTAATACTCGTACGCTCATGAAATTAGTTTTTGTGGTGCCTTAATGGTCCACGGGAATTTCATTGTGGTACCTTATATTTCGGATGTTACACTGAAGAACATGGCCTGTACAGTATGCGCGGGAGCACTATAAAAGCTCTTCTCAATTTTATTATACTCCTTTAGGCATTAAACATGAGTGAAAGGAATTATCTAACCGTTACGAATCCACCGATTCAAACAAATGTGGGCTACTGAATCTGTTTTGCTTTTTATATAGAACATGAATAATATATTCCTTTGATATTTTGGGAAGTGAGAAAATTGAGAGAAAAATACTATCAGATGTCGAGTCGATGTCATGATCAGATCCGATTCTTGAGGAATAAAATGAACTACTGTCGTGTCGGAGTCGTGATGATGGTTGAGTGTGGCCAGGCCTTAAATGTGCTCTAACATGCTTTATTATACGATAAGTCGATATACGGACCCCCCCCCCCCAACCCCCATCAACGATGTGATCTATGACATAAGATAAGTGAGTATGCAGTTTTATTGAACGGTGATAAAAAATCGAAAAAGCATTGTGTAATCAATGGATATATCATGCTTGATATATCTCCCTTCAAAATGATAAGAGAAGAGCTCAGAGAAACTTTTTTTTTTTATTTCTTTTGGATTTTTTTTCTACTAAAAAAATAAATATATATATTTTTTTTATTGCTCCAAAGACTGGAATTTATTTATTTTTGTGTATTCCCAAGATTATAAAAAAAAATATGGTGGCAGCATCATGGTGGAGAAGAAATTTGCTAGATGAGTCAGGCCGGATGAGGCGTTGGGACACGTGAGCGGTTGGGTCAAACAGGACATGTGTATTGTGTAATATAAGGAACATACGTCAGAAGGAATTAAGCTTTTGATGTCCTTATTCCCAACAAATATTGAAAACAACGGTGATATAAATCATGAAAGAAATAGCTATATATAATGATCTAATAATAATAATCTTGGCGCATTCTTTGGAATCGCCAAGATTATTGTATATAATTTCAGGTAACATTTCTGGGACATAATGTCTCCCTAATTTCCAAGGTAAAATTTCAGGCATCCATTCTGCGTAATAATATCGCTCTATTTTTTCAGTAAATTTTCAGTCAATATGTCTGTCGCAAAATGTCATACAAATTTCTTCGGTGCAATTTCAGCTAACAATTCTGCGGAATAATATCACTTTAATTCCTTCGATATATATTTCAGTCAAAAATTCTATGGCATAAAATCGCTCCAAATTCTTTGGTTTCGGTACAATTTCGGCCAACGAGTGTGCGGTGCAATATCAGCCAAGTTTCTTCGGTACAAATACAGCCAACAATTCTGCGGCACAATATCACCCAAGTTTCTACGGTACCATTACAGCCATCAATTCTGCTGTATAATAGCGCTATAATTTCTTCAGTACGATTTCAGCCAACATTTCTTACGGTTCAATCTCAATCTTTCTGCGGCTCAAAATGACTAGAATGTCTGACGCACAATCTCGGTCAACATTCTTCCTGCACACTGTCACTCAACATTCTTTCTTCTCTCTGCTGGCACTAAGAGGAGTTTCATTAACGGGAATAGCTTTTTATTTTTATGTCTTTTTTAAACACTCTCGACATCAGCTCGCATCTTATTGCCTGTTTACACTCTTCATATCGGAAGGTAAAGTCGTAAATAAAAATCTCCTTCGAAAAGGAAGTAAGAGACGGGAGAGTTCAGGGAAACTAATAAAGCTTATGAACGACATGAAAATAACAACAAACTTCAAGTTTACTTGTGACGGACGTACTTGTTAAGTTAGTGCCAAGTTGAAAAATTCGGCACTCTCGAAAATTTGGAAGAAATCCTGAAAGCAAGAGGTTAAATAATAATAACTATAATTAAATTACTGGGATGTTTGGTGAAGTCAAATCAGAGATCCATAGAGAAAGAAAAAACTCTGCCTATGTGCCACATGAGTTTATTATTTTTCTGTCAAAAAAATACCCCCCCCAAAAACAATTGAGGGGGGTTCTCGTGACAAATCTGGGGCGTAATAAGACCCTAAATTTGACATACCTACCAAATTTGAAGTCTCTGGCTCTTACCATTCTCTTTTTAGACAGGATTAATGAAAACCGCTTTAAAGCGGTAAAAACCGCCAGCGGTATATTTGATTGAACCCAAAAGTTTTGGAGATAGCTGAGACCCCAAATGTGACATACATATAAAATTTCAAATCTCTAGCTCTTACCATTCTCCTTTTAGACAGCAATACTGAAAACCGCTAAAAAGCGGCAAAAATCGCCAAGGGTGTATTCGATTGCACCCAAAAGTTTCGGGGCACAATTAGAGCCCAGATGGGACCTATACACCAAATTTCATCCAAATCGGTCAACGCTAAGTGGCAAAAGTGCCCATCACGGCGTACGGCGGACAAACGGATTTTTTTTTATTCGATTTTTGGATTCTACGTACCTTGAAACGTATAATATCAAATTTTGAGGGGGGGTAATTTTTTTTTTTTTTTCGTGACGATTCCGAAGATTCATTATTGAAAATAATAAACCAAAACATTGGGTTCGGATGGAATATTCTCTACTATAGGTCATTTTCTATTACTGCCGCATTTTATTTGGGGTCGGCGTTGCATTCCTTAATTCTACTTTTTATTTCTTTTGAATATTGGTATTATCATTGCATATTTCATTCAAAAGTCATGAAATGAAATTGTTTCAGTCTGTAATTTAAAAAAAAAAATCGAAAATTATTTCGACAAAATTTTTTTTAAAAAAAATCGAAAACAATTTCGACAAATCGTCATACCTATGTTACTATGGAAAAGGACCGTGATATTTGCATAGAATTGTTTATTTACACTCGGAGAATAAATTTCCATCAAAAACTACGTAATTTTCCTAGACATTTCTAATTGTTTATGTATGTACCTTGAACTTCAAATATACTTAAAAATATCACGAATTAAACTAGTGGATCAAGAAGATCATTAAAAAATAATTTTCAAAAAGTTAAATATTGGGCCCCCAAAAAGTATACAGCACATTTCCTTCATGTCCCAAATATGTATACCAAATTTCGTCAAAATCGGATGAAAATTGTGGCTTTTATCGTGTAACAAACATATATACAAGCGCATTTCGAGATGTATACCGGAGTCAAAAGTGGAGTTCACTAACGTTCATAAAGTTACATGACTTGGACACAGAGTTGTATGGCCAAGTCAAATCGTTATATGAGATATAAAGTTTGTAACATCTAACCGTTTGATGTAAAGTTTGCATTTAAACGGAGAGATTTTTCTTTTTATTTTACTACTCTACCATTTCTGTATTTTCTTTTCTTTTAATGTGGAAAGTTACTATAGAGCCATTTTGAAAATTCAAAATCCCAACTCTCATTTTGAGAGAGTTTCGTAAGAAAATTTTCATTCCGTTTTGTTTTTATTGCTTTGAGTTGTGTTTTGCTTCAATTTTATGTTTTTCATTCGCTTTCCGTCCTCTCTCCCATTCTCTGGAGAAATCTTATCTTATAAATCTTAGAGGAGAAAAAAAGGAAAAAGATATAAAACCAGGAAATTTTTTATGATTTCTTCTTTATTACTTTATTCTGCGTTTTTTTTCCTTTTTGTACGAGATTTTACTTCTATTTTTTCTTTAATTTATTTTCTTAAAGTAATATATTATATCTCGCCATAATATATTCCTGCGTACTTTTATGAGATTATTCTGGAGTCCTAGAGACCGATAGTGAAATGAGAAGTATAAATAATAAAAGAAAATCTAAAAAGAATTCATGAAAAGATCGACCAATGACAAGTTACTAAGTCTCACTGAAGTTGTAACGTAAAAAAGGGTCATACTGAAATGAAAATTCTAACATGTTCCTCTTAAAATCAAGGGTTTCCTTCATTTTTCGATATAGGTTTGGTTAAACGGTAGAAATAGGTGGATATAAGATTACCGAAAAGGTTTTGATGGGCCTTGAATGAACTGTGATTTTATGTGTTACAGGTCGTCCTTTATTTTTTATTGTTTTGAATAGAAAGATTGTTTTGAGTAGAATGAAAATTATAATTTCAAATGTTTTAAAGCCATAGAGGATACGAGATTGGTCCAGCAGGGCAAAACGGGATACTTAACCCCCCATTTAGGAATTTCTGAGCTCTCGAAAACCAATCGTAAACTATTTGCCTTTATAATAAATATGATGAATGTTTGTAAATGAAATCTTATTTTTTTCATTTGCATTTAAATGAGCTACGGTTATCTACATGGGGAATAATATTTTTCCAGATCAATCGGCAAGTTATATTTAATCTTGTTCAATGCCACTTTTTTACTCAGGGCCAATTATAGTGGGAATGGCGTCCTAAACCGTACATAATATGCATCTTAAACAAACCCTTTTGTATATTAATTCACAAAATGCATAAGAATATTTTTAATGTCATTTGAAAGATAGTTAATATTAGTTGTCAAATCAAATAAATATATTTCAGGACCAGACAGATACTATTAATTTTTTTTTGAGCAACTAACCTAAATTAAAATATCATTAATTGAAAGTAGGAGGTTAATTTTCACGACTAAATGGTGGGAAATACGAGAAAACTCACTTTTAAATGTTTAATTCACAATTTTATTGCTTGAAAACCGACGAAACTTTGGAGAAATCAAAGTATATTCGGATTTTTTTTTTTTAAATATGCAGAGATTTTTTTTTGTTTTTGTTTATTTAACAATTTAGGTAACATGAAAAAAAAAAAAAAAAAAAAAAAAAAAAAAAAAAAAAAAAAAAAAAAAAAAAAA
>CM022883.1:13564642-13679773 GCA_012654025.1 Pachypsylla venusta
GGACGTTCATCTTAACGCTTATATTGATAAAATAAACAAACTTGCACTGGACTTTTTTCATATTGGTACAACTATGTCTGCTTCAGTTCAATATATTCAAATAGTTCAATAAATACGGAAGAAAAAGTTTTTTTTTTCAAAATAAATTAAAATTAAAGTGAATTAAATAATCTCCCACCCCTAAAACGTTTAAAAAGACTTTTTAAATTATATTAAACCACATTTTAATTTTGTAACTTGCTCCAAAAAAAATAATTAATAGCATCTGTCTGGTACCCATATTTCAATGAAATTAAATACTATAATTTTATTTTACAGAAAACTTTCAATATCGATTTTTTTCGCAAGCTCCACTAGATTATATTTGCTTAAGGAGCTTTGACTTGTGTGAATTACTCGATTAGTTTGGATAAATCATGCTGGCACCCACAACAATACTATAAAGAATTAGCTGGCACCCACAACAATACTATAAAGAATTTCCTTTCGTTTTAATTTTTAAAAACTCCTCCCACAAGCCACAGTCAAAATTAATATTATTTTAAAAGAAAACTTGCACCCCTGGCGATCGCCCCGTTCGTCCTGCTTTAGACAAGTCCCGTGTTTACAAAACGAATCGACCAACTAAACCTTTATAATCTAAAGATTAAGTCGGTATCAGGTAAATCGACTAATTGAACTTCTCGTATAAAAAGAAAAAAAGTAAATCATTTTAAACGTCATCCATGAAGAAAATCAATCATGAGTCATGTTTTAAATAAAGAAAATTAAAATTTGTTTTTAATTTATTAGATTTACATCAATAGGCTCCGCCTATTTTGACTGAGGCATCTTAGATGCCAAAGTGACTTTTTTGTTTTCAAGTGAATTTTTTCAGGTTTATTTTTTCCATATGCAATAATTCTGGTTCTAATTTGGCCAACGATCATACCACATTGAGTACACCAGTTCCCGTCAGATCACGGAAGTTAAGCAACGTCGGGCATGGTCAGTACTTGACCGCTTGGGAACACCGCGTATCGTTGGCTCATTTTTCCGGACCAACCCAAGCTGGGTGAGGTTAATGTGGGTAGCTGGTTTGCAAGTTTCCAGCGAATGGAGGGTAAAACCCCCGTCTTGATTGACCAATAGATGTTAAAGAGACGTTAAGCCAAATTAAAAAATAATAATAATAATTCTGGTCAAAAAAATTACATCTATTCCAAATATATATAATTCGGAAATGTGTGTGTATGTTTGTACCTACACACATAATATTAAGAAAATAAATATTTTTTTGTTTAAAACTTTTAAAAGACACTACCGTTATTTATAACGAGAATTCACTTATTTTTCAGGCCCGACTCGAGTTTCCTATACTTCGTTAACATTGTTAAGGAAACTGACTTGTTGGTATTTTTGTTATTGTTGAATGTCCGTTGGTAACTCATGTGATTAGTCAACTGATTTCTGTCATACGCAAAGTTTGGAACTTGTAGTGAAGATCAACAGTAATCCAAACATCAGCCAGTCAGTTCCTTTGTAAAAGAATTTGACGAAACTCGAGTCGTAACTGAAATGTATGTGAATCCTCGTAAAAAATTAAGGCAGTATTTTTAAAAGTGAATCATATTCAATTTTATATTAGGATGTCTAATATAAATTTGTTCAATTGTTAAATAATTCTTTATGTTTTTACTGAAATTTTAATGAATCAAAATGTACAAAGTTTAAACCACGCTCCAACACAGAACTCCACCATTCTTTTGTATCAAATTTTTAAATCATGATATCATCATAAGAACGAATTGTATTTGTGAGAAAAAGAGAAACGTTGTCACAATGATAGGAACCATCAAGTAAATTTAATTACCGTCATTTTTGTGGGCTTGAACTGATGACCCGCGGTAAGAAACCCTCATGCCTAATTAACCGAGCTGATTGGGTCGGTATATCCATCATAATATGATTACTACTTCGTCCTCTAAGAGGTCTGATCTGCGGGTGCGTTATCCTATAAAAATTAGAGACTAATTGAACTTATGTCTGATTGGCTTCATGTGAACTCTAAACAGATTATATGTTTCTTATTCTTGAACTGTTCAGGAAGATTACTAAAACACAAAGTACCAATTACTTTCAAACAAATTATATCGAAACCAAGGTCTATTGTTCAGCACTGCCCTGAGTTTTGGATCCCATTATATCTAACTAATAACAGCAATTTTCCTCATGTCAGAGTTTGAACTTTGAAATGTTCAACCAATGAAGAAAGAATATTGGAATATACAAGGGGAATCACAGATGGAATTAGACGAACATTTGAGAACAATTCGGACCATATGCACAGTCATTCCTAGTTGTTTTTTTTTTGTATTGCCATCTAAATCCAATGCATGAACAGATTGAACAGACCAATTTTAAAAGGTTTTAATTTATGCAAAAATATTGTTAATGGAGGTGCCAAATTACGATTTAATTGTTATTTTATGAAACATATAATTGAATAGTATAACGATATAATTGAATAGTTGTCTGGAAGAACCACCTCGGTACTTTTCAGGAGAGCACTTTATGTGGTATGATACTCGAAGGACCTCGAAATTTGGTTGCAAAAAAAAAAAAAAAAAAAAAAACAATGCGGTAAAAAAAATTGCCAAGAAAATTACCGATCATTCTGAAGGCAACTTTTATTTTATGTAACATACTTTTTACTGTCTAGAATCCTACAATGGGCGGGGCATGTAGTAAGAGCGGATGACTCCTCTAATATCAGAAAATCCTTGATGCTAACATACGAAGGACCTCGACCTGTAGGAAGACTAAGAAAGAAGTGGGAGGATGGTGTCAAAGAAATAATTCACTCTCTACGGCCGAACAGTGAAATGGATTGGCAGAATATGGCACTGGACCGACTTGAATGGAGACAGCTGGTTTCTGAAGCTAAGGACCCACGTGGTCCGTAAAAGCTGAGGAGTAAGTAAAGTAACATACTTTTTAGTGGAAGTGTCAAATTACAATTTATTTATTATTTTACAATATTGTGGAGATTCTAAATTACGATTTGATAATTATTTTTTGACGCATATTGTTTTAGTAGAGATGCCAAGTTACCATTTAATAGTTATATTATAAAAGAGATATTTTAGTGAAACAGTATTTTTTTAGTGGACATGCCAAATTACGATTTGATTATTATTTTATGAAACAGATTTTTTTGGTGGAGATGCCAAATTACGATTTGATTATTATTTAATGAAACAGATTTTTATAGTGGAGATGCCAAGTTACAATTTGCTCATTATTTAATGAAACAGATTTTTTTTTAGTGGAGATGCCAAATTACAATTTGATTATTATTTTATGAAACAGATTTTTTTAGTGAAGATGCATAATTACAATTTGATTATTATTTTAGGAAACAGTATTTCTTTATTGGAGATGCCAAATTACGCGTTGCTTATTATTTTATGAAACAGATTTTTTTAGTGGAGATGCCAAATTACAATTTGATTATTATTTAATGAAACAGATTTTTTTAGTGGAGATGCCAAATTACGATTTGATTATTATTTTATGAAACACAGATTTTTTTAGTGGAGATGCCAAATTACGATTTGATTACTATTTTATGAAACAATTTTTTTTTAGTGGAGGTACTAAACTAAATTTTAATAATTTCTTCTTCGTGAGGATGCCAAAAATAATTTTTAGTGGATGTGAAAACAAACAAAATTTTACCTTTTTACACATTTTCTAACATTGGAAGTCGAAATATTTTTTCTATTAACAGAGGAATAAAAATAGTGTTTGAATTAACTTGTAGAAAAAAGTATCATGAAAAATAACCCTAATGTCAGATATTTAAGTCCCTTTTTATTGGACATTTGAAAACAAAGAAAGAATGAATTGAACTTTTCAATTTTTGAAAATAGTCGACGAAAAAACTAGGATTTAGATCATTCATTGTTACTTTCCTTATCCAATAAAAAGGGAAGTATTGTAATGGGCTAAAATTTTCGATGCCGAGTTTTCAATGCCAAAACATGTTTTGAGGTTCTCAGAGTTCTTATATAGAGTTATAGCCTATGTTTATTCGTGACTAACTACGAAAGTTTGTTGAAATCAAAATCAGTCAAAAACATTCTCCATCCTGTAGATCAGTTATGGTTCGCCTGATTCACCATTAAATTTCGCGAAAAATACGAGTATCCCATTTTATCTGATAGATCTCAATTATTTTCAAACAGCAAACATCCTATCTTGATTGAGAACGTAATGTAGCAAAATATGAAATAAAAATTGATTCAGAGAAGATTATCTTCACATCAGGAAATAATTTGCCTGAGAAGGCTAAAAATATAAGTAGTTAAAGAATTCCATTCGTCTAAGAAAGAAACCTTGAAAACATTCATATAGAGTACCTACTACACGCGGCGGTCTGTTACTAGAAGTTTCGGTGAACTGCAGATTTCACCCACTTTAATGGCCACCAGTTAGTCTGATAGGCACAAAAATTTTAGTTCCTATTAGAGTATTCACTTAAGTCAATTATTTTAATGAATGTTCTAAACAATTTTAAAAAATTGATGAAAACACGTTTCTTGAATAAACATTGATTATTATGATGTGAAGCAATTGGTAGATAACCGTAATTCAGACTCTGCTCCATCGACAACGACGGTTAAAAGGATGAATGACTTTATACGTGGACAAAGAACACCGAAGATGCCGAATCGTCATTCGCCCGACCGGCAGTTGTTTCAGAAAACATAAAAAGTCCATAAATTACTTTTGTGGAGCGATCGTAAATTGAAGTTGCGTGTGATAGCGGTGGAGTTGAAGATAACAGAAGTCAGTGATTTTACTATTTTGCATGAACATTTGTCCGAGAGAAAGCTTTGCTAGAAATGGGCGCCGCGCTAGATCTCCGCTTATCAAAAACAACAACGCGTAGACGATTCAAAACGTGTCACTCATATAAGAAAACCGCGATCAAATTGCACTTTCAATTGCTTGACTGGCTTTTTTCAAACCAGAAAAGAATACTCCAGGGAAAGAGATTTGGCTCCGATGAAGAAGTGATTGCCGAGGCTGAAGCCTATTTTGATAGCAAAGACAAATCGTTCTACATAAGAGGTATTGAAAAGCTAGAGGAGCGTTGGATGTTGTTGATGAATAAAGTCGAATTTTCAAGGCCCATTTACACTGCCCGAGCATTCGTCGCGAACAGAGGTGACGAATGAGCATTCGTTCGAGGCTCAGGCATTATAAACAGACGCCGCGTGCCGTTCATGTTCGAAGCGAATGCTCGTTCGTGCTCGAGCCTGATCTCGAGTAACTGATCGTCAGAAATGCTCGATCAGTGTGAACAGAATGCTCGTTTCTGTTCGTGCTCGTCGAAAACTGGCCAGCAAAGATCACGAATGCTCGATGCTCGTGTATGTTCAGGCAGTGTAAATGGGCCTGTAAGAATGTGTTTTTACTGGTTAGGCCCGAGACTTATTGAGTGAAGTAATGTCAAGTGTTTATCATCATTTTCATTTCCTGTATTTAATAGTTAGACCCAGTTCATTCCAAGTCTGGTTTTCTTACTTTGACTTTGTATCTTCTTCCTTTAATCAAAAAATTTACCTAGTTAGTCAATAGAAAACTATCTTTTACTATCCATCTTAAAACGATTTCACGCATCAACCCATTATCTTAAATTGTACCTTTCAATATTTGTTATATTTCTAGCAAATAGTAATAATATGCAAATGAGCTACAAGATTAACAATGAGTTGTGTTGTTATTGCTGCTTATTTTGATTTAGAAAATCAATTCCGAGTCCAAAGACATTTAGAGGAAAGGTAAATATTTTATTTTTTATTTTTTGGAATCGGGACGAAAAAAATAAGTACCCTCAAAATTTGATATTTCACTAAAGTTATCCATTTGGTAAAACATATCTAAAGTAAGAATAAGTATTGCGTCATTTAATTATCTAAAAAAAAAAAAAAAAAAAAAAAAAAAAAAAAACACACATAAGTAGATATTTATTGGATGCATATTTGTGGATAACTATTTCTTTCTTTCATTAGGCCCGTAAACTATAAGCAAAAGTTCAGCATGTCCTTCGCGCCGATTTCAAAATGTAATAAATCTTTAGGAGATTTTATCAGATTGGCCTTTTAAGATGATCACATCTGCTCATCATGCACCAGGGAAATTTCAGATGAAAACGAACCTCTGAGGCTGCTTTTAAGAGAAGAATGTGGCGAAGAGTCAGAGTATCCACGTAACGACAAATTGTTCAAGGCGATCTTACAAAAAGGTAACTGTAACTAAGATTGGATTATTCAATTCCCATCTTCGCCAACAAAACCTCCTGAGATCGAGTACCCCTAATACTGCTTGTGGTCCATGTTAGTCTTACTCTTTAGTTTGTTGGGACGAAAGAGATCCTGAGACGACTGCCAAATGTATAAGAGGATTTTTCCAGGATTGTTCGAAATACTAAATTGACCCTAATGGAGATATATAGCAGCTCTGTCGACAATTTCATCAATGTAATTCCGCAATGAGAAGGGGACCGGGGATGATAAAAAAAAATATATCTTTTGATTGATTTCTGAGATCGCAGACTAAGGTAAGTATATTTTCCAAATGATGGTATCATGAAAGTTGACGGTGCAAATGGCGTTAGGGGCATTATGAGAGTGGGTCACCAAAAATGACTTATGGAAAGGCACCTCTTTTGGTGATAGGAAGGGCATCGAGCCATTAAAAAACTGTGCAACAAACCAAATCTGGAAAGACATCAGTAAATTGCAGTGTCTATGGAGTTTCTATGGAAACTGTGAGAAGTAAGCGAGGGTTAAAATGTTAGTTAAGGATACAGCTAAAGAGAGTAGGCCCTGAAAAGAAGGTTGTGGCAATGTGGCATGGAACAATTATAGAAGTCAACACCGACCCCAAATAGAATTGGGAAAAGTTGAAATTAATGAAGAAGAAGAAGAGCGAATAATAAGATGCAAATGAGTTATAAGACTAACAATGTTCTCTGTTGTGTTGTTGTTTTTGTTTATTTTGATTTAGAAAATCCGTTCCGGGTTCAAAGACATTTACAACAAACGTAAACATTTTCTTTTGTTATTTGGTGTAATAATACGAAAAGTAACAAAAAGGTTGAATCATTTAGTTAATGTTTGCCCAATATACATACCTATAACCCATAGCAATGAACTCGTGGTCACTATCACAAGTGAGATGATTGAGCAGCACGTCCAAATGATAAAAGAAATATCGCTAGCATGGATATTAGGATTCGAGTCAAATTTTCAATAACTGTCACATAAAACCGACTGTGCGACAGAGTCATTCAAAATTGGACTCAAATCCGAATATCCATGCTAGCGATGTTTTTTTTTTACTTTTAAGACAGCCGTCGATTGCAGCTTATAAACTAACTGAAATCACAGGCAGGTAGCCTCATAAAAAAAAAGATTTAAGGATGTCAAATCGCATGATTTTGGTGATGGTCTATGCACGTCATCTCTGCGAGAGATAACCATACCCTCAAATAGTTATTTATTGCTTATTTGGATCGCTTTTAAATTTGCATCAGTAGAGGTAAGAACCAATAACATTTGGGACAGAGTGTTGCTGTCATAACACCCCATCATATGTTCCCCTATCAGTTAGGAAATCGAAACGCGGAGCAGCACTAAATGTTGATCAATATATAGGTAATCTGCTCAACCTCACTCATAGTGTGTTGAAATTTTGTAAACTGATGGATAATTAAGATTTCCATCAATGTATTTAATCAAAACGTTGAAATCTATTACCAAGGTAAAGCTAACACTAAAATTCACGCCATGGCACGCACACAAAAAGATATAGCAAAATGCTGCTAGGCACGACCTGATAACTAAATGCCTTAATTCTGCGTAATTTTTTGGTCCTAAAATTTAAGTGCGAAGGGCATTTAACGAGTTTTACATCAATGCCACATTCCCGGAATATTGACTTCATTCTAATTCCCTGAGAGACATTATTAGCAAAACATCAGTTATGATAGCAACACTCTGTCCCGCGTGATATTGGTTCTTAGCTCTACTGATGCATTCTTTTGGAGCAAATGTAAAAGTGATCCAAATTAGGATACAATGCAATTAATTTATATTATATGATTTTTTTTTTTTTCAATGTGAAAACAGCGATCCACCCTTAGTGAAGACTGTTAAAGAATTACAACCACGTCTTTTTTTTCTTTAAAGTGATGATTATATTTTCGTATCCCAATCCCTCAATATTGTGGCACCACTATTCTCTCTTCAGCATATCTTTATTTTCTCTAGAAACTATAAATCTAAAAAAAGTAGGGGAAAATCTCAACCTCACTAAACTTACAATGCTTTGACATTATGCTCCTTCTTTATCTCATCCCTTATCAGCACAGCCTTTACAAGAACCTTCCTCTTATCACAATTTCTTCTTTATACTCTCTTCATCCATCTCTCTCTTTCTCTCTATCTACAAATATTTCTACTAAAAATCTCTAACTAGGTATTTTTCATCTAAAAAAATCTTTCAAATTCTCCGTGTATCCATGACATTCTTATATTGTTTCTCACCAGTTAAGAACCATTTATTATATAATCGTATATTTTTTATTTTTTTAAAATAATACACCCATCCAAGTTATAAAGATACTTCTATTATACTTAGTCTATTTATAATTTTATCTGAGCCACAAGTATCATTCGGAGGTCCATTTTGTTATTTGATTTCTGTTTATTTTAAAGTCACAAATATTTTATTTGAAAAAAAAAAAAAAAACTACAAAACAAAGGAAAACACTTTTGTTCATTTACAACCTTTTTTACAATTATTTCAATTTGTAAAAAAAAACTTTATTTCTTATTTACAATAATTATTTATTTTTCGTTTTTGTAATTAAATTATATATAATGGGTACTTGTGGAATTAAGTAATTGCTTTTAGTGTGTTAAATTAAATTTATTTTTCTGTGTTTTATTGTAATATATTTAATTCTTTTATTATTTTTTTTAAATATCTACCTTTGGAATTTTTTAGTGAAAACAAATTGAAAGGTATTTTTTTATTCTTATCCTATTACACTAATTCGCCAGCTTCGTCAGGTGACTTCCAGTTGAAATAGCCACCAAGTGGCTCACTATGACCAAAAAACTAAAATAACCAATTTCTATGTATAATACATGTCCAATCCTACTTTCAACAAAATGGGACTTATCCGATTTTATTGAAAGTTCGAACGGACAAACGTTTAAAGAGATTTTGTCGAGTTAAAACTACAATTTTTCAATTTGGTCTGTCAAAATAGTAAGGACATAGGTACAAAGACGAATAGGAATAGAAATTTTTACCGAAAAAAACTTTTTAAAAATAAACACCTACCTTCCCATTTTAGACTCGATTTCCTGTTGTAGAAGTCACTCACTTAAAATTAACATTATTGAGCCTCTGTGATATCCATTACATTTTTAGGTAACCCAATAGCGACCAAAACCTATTACTTTCATGTTAAATTTCATCAAAATCGGAAAAGGCGTCGAGAGTTATGGTCGCACGAACAGACAAACAAAAGACTAACTGGGGGTGTTAAAATTAGACGTCACTTTGTTCGGTCAATCATTCGTAACATCGTGAAAATTATGTGAGCATGTATGTAGGTACCTACCTATGGAAAATTGAAGTAACTGTATTTTTCTAGCAGCTATAGGAAGTAGAAAGCACCTATTTTTTACATCTGGGTCATTTAAAAAATACAATATAGCCTTCCCTACAATCAACAACAACAAGATACTTACTTAATTTCCATCATGAGTCTAAGTAAAAACTGAAATTTGTTTGTACATTATTAAAAGATGCGTTAGGTATTCAACGTAACACCTATAACTTATAATATATTTTTTTAATTTTCACTAGATAATTCCCTTATTTTATCATTATTATTAGCTAAACAAATAAATAAATAGTAAACAAAAACACTTTTTACTTATCAGCTCATTTGTCAGCTAAATTGAATCATCATCAAGGTAAGATCTAAAAATAATAATTGAATTTTTTTTCTACCTTAAACTTTTCAATTTAGGTTCATAATTTTGGACCATCCATGTCGAAATTTTGTTGTTTTTTGTGAGCGTATGTACTTTGTTAGTACCGAATTGTAGTGAATATAATATTCGTTTGAACAAATACACATTTGAAGATCATTTTTGGATTTTGGTTTATTATTTTCAATAATGAACCCCCCCCCTCAAAATTTGATACTATAAGTTTCAAGTTAGAATCCAAAAATCGAATTAAAAAAATCAGTTTTTCCGCCGTCCGCCATGATGGACACTTTTGTCGCTTAGCGTTAATAGATTTGCATTAAATTTGGTATTTAGGTCCCAGCTGGGATCTTATTGTGCCCCGAAACTTTTGGCTGCAATCGAATAGACTCTTGACGATTTTTGCGCTTATTTGCGGTTTTCAGTATTGCTGTCTAAAAGGAAAATGGTAAGAGCTAGAGATTTTCGATTTTGTATGTATGTCATATTTGGGGTCTCAGCTTGAACTTTTGGGTTCATTTAAATATACCGCTTGCGGTTTTTACCACTTTAAAGCGGTTTTCATTAATCCTGTCTAAAAAGTGAATGGTAAGAGCCAGAGACTTCTAATTTAGTAGGTATGTCAAATTTAGGGTCTAATTACGCCCCAGATTTAAAATTGTCACGGGACCCCCCTCAATTTTTTTTGGGATGGGGTATTTTTTTGTTAGAAAAATAATAAACCCATGGGTCACATTGGCAGAGTTTTTTTTTTACAAAGCCTAGCCTTTGGACGCTCTTTATTTTAACTATATTACCTTAAAAATATTTTTAACTATATTAATTTATAGTAGATATTATCTTAAAAATCTAATATAAAATAACTCTTGTGTTACTGACGTAATTATATTGCAGTGATTGTCATGGTCCATGGTTCTGGAGGCCCATGTCAATTATCAGCCTCCAAGAACGGATTTTGATGACAATTAAAAACTTTAGGAGTATACTACAACTTATCCAGAGCTGTTGTCTCATACTTCTGTATACCATCGAACACGAGGATGCCACTATCGAATGAATAATAAAAACAATCTTTATTTCCCCATCTAAAAAAAAAAAAAAAAAAAAAANAAAAAAAAAAAAAAAAAAAAAAAAAAAAAAAAAAAAAAAAAAAAAAAAAAATATCGAGTTAGTGATGGTTTCTTAAGTAAATAACCTGAAAAGCACGAATCCGCTGTCAAAAAATCATAAATCTCCCTTCTAAGGGTAGAAAATGCCTCTCAAAGTCGTCTTAAAAATAACGCAATCTGATTGGTTTTTTACCGTACACGTCATCCACACGTAAACAAAGATTTTGAAATTTTTTGTTGCATCATTCCCGGTTTGTATTGTGAATCGAGTAGTGCTTGTTATTTGTAATTTTGATTTTTAAAATATTATTTTATTTTAAGCTATAATTTTAATTTAAAATGCCGTATATAACTATTTTTATATCTTTGTATAAAAAATCCATTGTTGACTGCACTTAAATAAATATACATATAAAAAAAAAAAAAAAAAAAAAAAANAAAAAAAAAAAAAAAAAAAAAAAAAATGCCGAACATATCACTAGATGATGGTTTCGTAAAGGCATCAGACAGCAGAAATTTGTCAGTTGTAAAGACCTTTACAATTGCAAATATTTTTAAGTCCGCAAACTTTATTTCGCCTGAGAAATGTAAAAACCGAATGGTAAGTAGAAATAAGAGTTTTAATTTTATTTAATCTTAGCTTTTAATAGAAAAAGAGAAAAGTCAAGGCATGAAGACACTAGTTAAAAGTATATTCTTGAATGTTTGAGTTTTTTTACATTATGTAGAGAGCCAAAACACTGCTTTTTAAACACCAAATAATTTGATATGTTTTAACATCACAAACGCCTATAACATGTTGGGTTTTGAGTACATCAGTTCCCAGCCGATCACTGAAGTTGAGCAATGGAGGGTATGGTCAGTGTTCGATGAGTGACCGCATGGGTAAATATGTATTTTATGTTAACTTGTCAAAATTGGTAAAAAAAAAAAGAGAGACACGGCCGTAAAAACGTTTCTTAACCTCTCAATTTTTTAAGTCGAGGTCTGTTACGGCTCCCTTAACCCAGTTAGAGAGGTTAGGAAACGTTTTTACGGCCATGCCTCTCTTTTTTCGACCATTTTTGAAAAATTTCCCTAAAATACATATTTACCGACCGCATGTTCACACCCCAACTTCTTGGACTGAATACGTTATAATACGTAGTACGGTAAGGTACTACTATAGTGTTGGTTTCTTCAAGTTTCATGGTGCATATTCCGCTTCTGTGAGGTCCGAATGAGTAGCTATGATGCGCGTCACAAAGAACACTTAAAGTGAATCATACTCTTGATCTTTGGTCATACCTTGGCGTCTAACTATATTTTGAAAGCTTGGTTCAAGTTCAAATCAAATAAATCTTTTGTCAATTTTTTTGAATTTAGCAGAATTTCAGTATGAAACATGCTTTTGCTTTTGGGTGGATAACACGACCCAGAGTCAGAGGGTCGGTATTCTGGATATTTTCTAACCAAAACAAACCTACTAGAGCACTTTCAGGAAATCTACTTATTTTCAAACGCTTTAGTCAAAATGTTCTCCTCCTCCCGTATTTAACACTGAAATTTTTATAGTAGTGTTGGTGCATTTCGGCACAAAACAATTTTTATAATAGTCAGACATAGTTTAGAATCACTTGTATCTGATATTATGAGTTCTAATTAAGTAATAATTAACTAAATAATTATTATTTCTTATCACAAGACTTTTGATAAATCTGAAATTATTTTGTTTACGTGATGATGACGTCACAAATTTACGCCGTTTCAAATTTTCTAATTTTCAAATGAAAATTTCTCAGTGATTTCGTATCTAAAACTAAAATCTGAGAGCATTATCGTAATCAGCGAGTTCTAAAATATTTAAACAAAGTGTTTTTGAAAAAAATGGGACTGCCCCATTATGTAGATATTGCTTATAAAATGTAAATGTTTATTATTTATATCATTATGTCACAATTTTTGTGGTCATCAGTGCATTACAAAAGGTATTTTTAACAATCACTCCAATATCACTAAGCGCATGCTACACTAAACAATTTATTATCTTACACTCGCAATACTATCAACTTGTCGCTATTACCGCAGCTCTGCAATCATAATTAGGAGGCTGAGTTAAACCAAACACAACCAGACCAAGTAGAAAATTCGAAAGAAAAAAAAAACATTTCAAATTTTCGAACTGACTAGGAATCACCTAGTAATAATAGAGCCCAAACAACAGCCCGTGAAAAAGGACTTTTCGGTCCTATTGGAGCAATTTAAATAAGGTCTAATTATTATTATCTATATAGAGGTATTGTACTATTGTGGACATTGCATCTAAAAAGTGGCCAAAGAGTCTCCCCTAGAAACTTAATCCGCCACTGCGGTCAGACACAATGTGTGCTTTTATAGTCTCACAAATGATGTAATGACGTCATCAGATTCTCACCTCTCTGAATGCACTTTTGTTTCTGCAGAAATTTTATGCATCTTTCCTTTGTTATTTTATGACACGCTCTTTGCATATGCAAGGTGATGGTTACCCATATACCTTTAGGTTTTATATGTTTGTTTTATTGGCCATTAAATGTTGCTTGGATTTGCTCTGCACTTTGTTAGGTAACACCTACAGGCAGAACGTGAGGGAAAAGTTGACACAATGTTAACTTTTAATTATTCCGGCCATGTTGGGGTCCAATAGACAATTTTCGGTCGTACTAACTGTCTAATTTTCATATTCTTGTTGACTTTTTTGACTTTCTCCAATTTGTATTAAATTTTTTGGAAAATATACCTAGCTGTTTCGCTGTTTCGCCTGTACTTCGCTACGGACTATAGCTTGGCGTCTTAGAGGCATGGCCGTTCCCGTGCTATTAATATTATTCTATGATTTCTTTTTTGCAAACTATGTCCCAAATTAAATCAAATCTCGCTCCAATGTATTTTGCCACCTTGACAAATGTAAAGTTGTATTTGGTTTCTCGGTGGACACCCGCTGAGAAAAGCCCATTAATATGCCTAAATGAAAGAAAAACATGTGGTATACATATCGTAGTTCGAAAATTGTGAAAGTAGGTGTGTACGCTGTTGCATGTATGTACCTATATTCATCATACATTAAAATTTTGCAAAATGCTTTCTTAGCGCACACTTACATGGTGCAACGAAGGTCCCTGCCAAATTTCAAGTCTGTAGCATTAATAGTTTCGGCTCTACGTTGATCAGTCACTCAGGGCAATGCCTTTTATATACAAAGATTAGGTACCAACGTAATTTGATTTTTTTTTGCAAGGCAGAGGGTTGGGAAGGGGACAGAGAAACTAAGCGTTCTCGGGTATGGGGGTGGTTGATGAATCAAATTAAACATTGATTAAAATGGATGGAAAATTCTGTTAGATTTTCTTTTGCTTTATTATTTTCAATAATATACCAAACCTCAATTAACTGCTTCTTCTTCTTCTACGCAACATGCGATCCACCGATCTGTGCATTTCATCCGAGCTATTTTTTTTTCTCTTATATTAGTAAAAGCTCTTTCGTCTGACAATGAACAATCATTTCAAACAATTCTGTGTGCAGTTAGGATTTTCTATTATCATCATCCATCAATATTGGAGGCGCAGAAACCAATACCTATTTATTTATGGCGTCAATCACTGCTGAAAAACTTTGGGAGACAATGACTACCTAGTTTGCATAAAACGAGAGCGCAAACCCACATGGACACACACATGGAACAACCTCGCTGAACTTTGCTTAACTTCCTTGTTCGAACGGGAACTGGCGTATTCAACGTGCCATAGACGCTGGCGCTGGTTAAATGTTTTTATTTGAGAAAGTTGCGGCAAAAGAACGGTTTTATAGATCTTTTTTTCGTTAAAATTTTGATAAACTTTTAAAAAATTTTTGGTGTCGAAACTAGAAAAGGCATGAATCCGAAACAGAACTAAACTAGTCGAACAAGATGATCAGGTGTTCACGTTAATGTTGTAGTCATTTATAAGAAAAATATATTATCTTCATCAACTTTTAAAAAATAATTTTCAAAAAACAAAATATTGGCCCTCCTGTGCCTCCCGGGGGGAGGAGGAGACCCCCAAATTTTACAGAATTTAAGAGCCCTTAATACCAGCCATAACACATCAAAATGTTACGTTTCTACAACAAACCGCTGAAAAGATAAAAATCATTTTTAAAAAACACAATATTGGGCCCACCCATCCCCGGGGGGGGGGGGGAAGGAAATTTTTCAAAATCGAAAAGCCCTTAACACCAGCTATAACATATCAATGAAAATTGTGGCTGGTATCGCGTAACAAACAAACATACATACACACAAACCAGTACAAGTGCATTTCGGGAATTCGGCATGTGTACCAAGGTTAAAAGTGGAGTTCACTAACGTTCACAAAAATTGATTCAAAATTTTAATAAAATTCGATCAACGGTTGGGATTTTTAGCGGTTAGCATACGAGTATACTCAACTTGTGAGCATTTGCTATTATAAAAACAATACCTATAGATTTTATATGTTTGTTTTATTGGCCATTAAATGTTGGTTGGATTTGCTCTGCACTTTGTAAGGTAACACCTATACAGGCAGAACGTGAGGGGAAAGTTGACACAATGTTAACTTTTAATTATTCCGGCCGTGTTGGAGTCCAATAGACAATTTTTAGTCGAACTATCTTTTGACTAATTTTCTTATTCTTGTTGATTTTTTTGACTTTCCCCAATTGGTATTAAAATTTTTGGAAGATATACCTAATACCCACTTTTATAAGTACTACTAGCTGTTTCTCCCGTGGTTCGCTACGGCCTATAGCTTGACGGCTTAAAGGCATGGCCATTCCCGTGCAATTCCCGTAGTATTATATGATTCCCCTTACAAAAATCGGAAAAACAGCTATAACTTGAAAACGGTTGGACCGTTTTTGCAAATTATGTTCTAAGTTAAGGTATAAAAGTCCAACTAAAACTTTCTCACTTTGAGTTGATATGTTGTTGCGACAAATATTAAGATATCGGATCATGACCGTTTAAATTCCATCAAAAATGGCAAAATCCGCCGTAACTCAAAAGTGGTTCGACATTTTTAAATTCATTCTCATGAATTGTTATAGATTAATTTTGCTCAGTTCGATAGAAGCCATTTTTTTTCTCTCGCCCCAAAAAGATTTTAATATTTAAGGTTCATCATAGATGCCATTATTAATGATTTCAATATGGACTCTATCACTCCATTAAAATTGCATATCAGTATGGACCCTCTCAATCCAGATAATTTCTAATATTAAGGGTGCATCATGGATGCCATTATTAATGATTTCAATATGGACCCTATCACTCCATTAAGATTAAATATTCAGTGTCTATCATGGATTCCGTTAGATAATGATGTCAGTATGGACCCTCTCAATCCAGATAATTTCTAATATTAAGGGTGCATCATGGATGCCATTATTAATGATTTCAATATGGACCCTATCACTCCATTAAGATTAAATATTTAGTGTCTATCATGGATTCCGTTAGATAATGATGTCAGTATGGACCCTCTCCCCCTGCTACTTTTTATTGAAGTGATGGCAGAAAAGGATGCCGTGTGTGATTTCTAATAATAATGGATGGAGAGAATCCATAATGAAACTATAAATGGCTTCTCACGACTTCCCTAATTTCATATTCTTTTCTCCACAGTTGATTGATATTGAATTGATGGTATTTGAAGGCCTTAAATTTGTCATTATCAAAAATGCATTTATTGAGAACAACCTGAGGCCCTCCAATTCGTTTGTGTTTTTTTCCTTCCGTGGCTGTTGAATTCCTTTTTTCCAAAGTGACTGCCAATATTATCATTTTGCGTGTATCCATAATGTCCTTCGTCAATTGGTCCGTGAGTGTATGTTTGTCTGTTTGTGATATGTGTCCAATATAAACTGCTGCAGCTTTGTAATGTTCGTGTATAAGACATAGTACATACCAAGTCTAAGCCTCCTGCCGCTCTCTTTCAAGGGGGGTTTGTGGAAACCGCTAAAAAGTGGCCAAAATCATCTCCGAAGCAACATTCGATTATAATTAAGAGTTTCGTAGCTCGTAGTGGCCCGTACAATATTTTTAATTTTACGCACCGTTTTCTCTATACCTAATAAGTCAGATCCATGGAAATCGGTTAAAAGCTGCAAAGATCTCAAAAATTGGGAAAAACCGTCTACTGTAGATTCAATTACAGCTTTTAGTCGTTGTGTTTTAATGTATAAAATGTATAATTTTGTTTGAATAAGCTCCAAAATTTAATATTACCGTTATCTTTGTAGGCTGCATATGTGAAAACCATCACTATTAAAAATTAATCCAAGGTATGAAAGGGACATACATACAAAATTTCAAATCTCAAGCACTTACCGTACTTGAGATGATATCAAAAAGAGTGTTGGCACTGAAAACTCGATATCGAAATTTTCAACCAATTCCAATACTTCTCTTGTTATATTAGGATATGGAAAGTATCAAACTCTGCCAATGTGACACATGGGTTTATTATTTTACTGGCTAAAAAATACCCCCCCTCGAAAAAAATCTGGTTCGTAATTAGACCCTAAATTTGACGTACATACCAAATTTCAACTCTCTGCGGCTCTTTTTTAGACCGAATTAATGAAAACCGCTAAAAAGCAGTAAAAACCGCCAGCGTTAGAGTTGATTGCTCCCAAAAGTTTCGAAGCTTACTGAGACCCCAAATATGATATACATACCAAATTTCGAAACTCTACCTCTTACCATTCTCTTTTTAGATAGCAATACTAAAAACCGCTTAAAAACAGCAAAAACCGCGGAGGGTGTATTCAATTGCACCCAAAATGCACAATCAGAGCCCAGATGATACCTACTTTCATACCAAATTTTATCCAAATCGGTGAACGCTAAGTGGCAAAAGTGCCCATCACAGCTTACAGCGCGGCGGACAAACGGATTTTTTTTATTCGATGTTTGGATTCTACGTATCTTGAAACGTAAAATATCAAATTTTGAGGGGAGGGTAATTTTTTTTTCGTGACGATTCCAAAGTTTCATTATTGACAATAATAAACAAAAAAAAGTATCTAATCTTGAGTCCGGCCCTGATATAAATTTTATATAATGTAAAACACAATACAAACTTGTATCCATGGTAACCATATTAAATAATAATGGCAGATACTTGAATCGACCAATCAAGTCTCTCTATTTAAAAATCTCATTTTATTTTAGTAATGGCTTCCAAGTATCTTCAAAATAAAATCTCTTCCGTTGCCATAGTAACACAGAATCCCATATTTTTTATTATTCCTTCAAAATCAGGGTAGTGATTTATGAATTTTCCTTTGATCTGTCTTTAAGCTTGACGTGTCGTAAATTTTATTTATAATGGGTTTTTTATAGTTTTATTATATCGTTACCATAAAATTACTATAACGATAATGATATTATTGTCTGACTAAGTGTTTTTTAAATGATTTTTTTAACACTTTAGTAATTACTAGAATTACCTTTACAAAGTAAAGGTTTTTTTATGGTGAGTTATTTATGTGTGACTTTTTTTCTGTTTTTTTAAACTGAATGATACCTATTTTTAGTGGGCAATGATTGTCGAAGAGTGGGATTTCTGTTGACCTCTTATTATCTTCGTAAGTCGAAGCATCTAGGTATAATATTAGTTTGTCTCAGTCCTGCCCACCCACCTTAACTTTTGAACGAATGGGAATTTTTGAGTTCTGTGATTCTATCAGTCACTATTATGTGGCATCATAGTGTTTCATTGTAGTAAGATGTATGCAACTGTTGCTCAGCTCTTTGTTTGCTGCTAAAATTTTTATTTATCACCCTCCAAGATTAGGCTAATAATTGACATGGGCCTCCACAGTAAAGCTATTCGGATAGCAAAAGCCCTTATTTTTTTATTGTAACTAGTAGCTAAACTTCGCCTGTTTGGCAGACGTCTGAGAAGCATAGTTTTTTTTTGGTTAACGTCTTTTTATGGGGCAATGCCTTTTTGAATAATTGAAAAAAAAATAAGTTTTATTGTCTCAGCCTATAGTTACCTATCTTTTTTTGGGCGGAATGAATTTTTTAAGAAGAAAACGGATAGCTTAAAAGTAAAGTATAAACGGGCTCTTTCGGCGAATAGCTTTACCAAAAAAACCATGCTTCTCAGACGTCTGCCAAACAGGCGAAGTTTAGCTACTAGTTACAAGCAAAAAAATGGGATTTTTTCTATCCGAATAGCTTTACTGTAGAGGCCCATGTCAATTATTAGCCTAATCTTGGAAGATGATAAATAAAATCTTTAGCAGTAAACAAAGAACTGAGCAGCAGTTGCATACATATGGCTACCATGAAACACAATGATGAACACTCTAGAGCATTCTTATCTCGTATCATTGGCTTTGTGGGTGTGAACATTTTGGTGAAGAATGTATGCCTAGTAACCTATAGTAGTAAAAATAATAGAACAGAAAGTGAGGAAACTTCCATTTTTTTATCTCTTGCGGCAAGACTGAGGGACTGTGAAACTCTCTAGCGCTAGTGTGCAAATGGGCATGTTTGGAGTCGGAGAGAATATCGGCTGATTGAGTTTGCATTCTAATGCCGTAATAGTGATTTATTACGGGAAAAAATATCGCGCATGCTATGCAGTATGCGTATGCACCAATCGAAACATAGGGAATTATCATAATTATGTGGACAGCGGCTGCCCACATCATATAACTGCACGAATTTGGATTCGACAAGAGATTTTTCCAATGATTATACATAAAAGCAATCTGAAATCTTGACATAATCTCTCAAATAATAATAATAATTTACAATCTATCAAATCCCACACTCTTTGTTGGACTTGTGCCCACACTTCTATAAGATGACCATTATATATTATGTAGATTGTTCGTTTTGTCAGATATTTAGGGTGTAACTAAAATCAAGAACTCATTTTATAACCGCATATAATCATGACACATAGTGTTTATATTTGTGTCTACTATAAACACAAATAATAAGAAACACTTTGAGCAAAAAGAAATATAACCATATTGGTTATCATTTGGAACTTTTAGGTCCGATTCGGTCAGTATATGAATAAGGTGTATTGTTGCTTTACTGAATAAAATAAAAATAAAAAAAAGTACCATACCTATTATAAGTTTTGAAAAGATCGTTTTTTACGAAGAATCCTTTGCTCTTTTTTGCAAGTCACGATAGACCACAAAAAGCTCATGAGTGAGTGAAAGTTTGAGAAATATTTTTTTTTATTATTTTTATTTGGCTTAACGTGCCTTTAACATCTATTGGTCATTCAAGACGTGGGTTTCACCCTCCATTCGCTGGAAACTTGCAAACCAGCTACCCACATTGACCTCACCCAAGCCTCGGTTGGGCCGGAAAAAAGCCAGCATCACGGGGCCGCGAACCCACGTGGATACCTACATGGAACAACCTCGCTGGACGTTGCTTAACTTCATTAATCGGACGGGAACTGGTGTATTCAACGTGCCATGACAAAAGACGAATGTCACTGGGTAATAGATTACTGTTAACTTACTTTTGTTGAACCCGCTACAGTATTATATATTATACAATTAGATGTTTCAGTTTGTGCATTATAAATCATCAGATTATAATCAGGGCAAAAAATATAAACTGATTCTTCTACTGATCCATGCTCAATTGCTCACTACCCACTCAAAGTATCTTTCAAACACATCTGGGGGAAAATGACCCGACCACAAAAGGTCATTCTTCATCATAATTTTTTTGAAACCAACCATGTTAGATAATACCTATAACCTATAGACATAAAGATAATTTGAAAAAAATGTAACAGTAAAATCCGAAGTATCAAATACTTCGGTAGGAATTTAAGAACCAAAAAAGCTAGTTTTCCAGATAGGTACATAAATTGACAGAAAATATTATTATGTTCATACAACTATGGTTGCTTGCTGAAAATTCAGACGATTAGTTTCTGTACTAACGGAAGACCTGTTTTTTGTTAAAAAAAATATTGAAAAATCCGGAATATAAGATTACCAGAGAGGAAATTTCTGAAAAAAGTATTTGAAGATATTCAAAGTCAATTCAAATTCTAATACAATTTTTGACAATTTCTTTTTTACAGTGAACTAAATATTTACTAATTTTTGGCGTTTTTTTTTTATAATTTTTAAAAATTTAAAATTAAAAATTGGCGAGGGTCTTTTTTCCCTTTGTACGAGTATTTCAAATTTATTCATAGAGAAATGAGGAAAAAAATTAAATGTGTACTGAGATCAATCAAAAATGTGTACCTCAGATCAATTGGTTTGGCTATTTATCATGAATAGACCACGCAGGAGCAAATTGTTCAAATTTTCTTCGAAAATTCGAAAAGCATTGTTCTGTTGGGTAAAATATTTGGTGTGATTATTTTCACTGGATATATGTACGAGTAAAATCGCATGTCTACGTCGGTCCACCTGAAACAATTGAGCATTTGGAAGTCAACATTCGACACTTTATTGCCGATATAAGACAGCGAAAGAGTGGACCTCCCGATTACATCTTCTCTAACGCCAAAATAAATCTATCGACTGTTGCCGTCATTCAATCAAAGGACCACAACTTGGCCCAGGTTGGCATACTAGCGTCTACATAATGATTTTTCTGAATTGATTTCTTTTTTGACAAAGGATTGGTTCAAATCTCCAACGAGTTTCTGGTGGTCCTAACACAGGGTATCTCTTAAGTGTGGCGAATGCAATTCCGCGGGATTACACCGCAATCCCATACAGACACTGTCAATGCATATATCCATGCTAGAATGCAGATGAGTCATAAATGCAAAATCAATACAGCATATCCGGAACAAATGGAGACTTAATAAAATACTTAACTCGGGTGGAAAAATTAAACAGTCTTCATCGTCTCCCTCCTCTCGAACTTTACCCACCCTCGGTACGGTGAGTAAGTGCGGGCGTCCTTTGGGAGCGACCACGCGCCAATGCAAGCCAACGCTACTATGAGCGACTTCAAGCGACAAACTCCAATTGAATCTATTAGCATATAGTCGCTCATAGTAGGATCAGCTCGTTGTCATACGTAATCACTTCCAAAGGAACACCGAGGTAAAGCAACGTTATGAACCACTGATATAGAGTAACCTTTTCTTATAACCATCTTATCCCTTCATTGAATTAGAAATGAAACTACAACCAACTCGTTTTGCTATCAAACTATTCCCCATTTATGTTTCCATGGAAACTGTAACGTATCTTGGCAGCCATGTTTGGAAGAATCAATAAAATATGGAAGGGGGGGTGTTTTCAAAATAAAAGTATCTTCTAAAATTCTTTGTTTAGAAAGAATCTAGATCTTGTTTTCTATAAAAATTAATAGAAAGCGCTGTGTGTACTAGAAAGTGATTTTAATAAAATGAATTATTTATTGTTGTTTGGTATCTATTTGGGGTCTCAGGCGAGTATCTACTTAATGGTGTTATTAGACTCCTGGTGACACAGCAGATCCGAAAATCATCTGATTTTATCAACGTATAATTGAAATCCATATCGCACTCCATCAAAATCAGACAAATCGTTTGAGAGTTATCGTTAAACAATGAGACGGATGCTTAAACAAAAATCGAGGAGTTAATAATAGACCTCATTTCGTTCGGTTGATTAAATTTGGTTTGATTGGATTTCAGACAATCAACAAGCAATGATCTTAATATTTTGTATACATACCCAATGGCCGCAATGGCGGATCTAGAAAAATATTTTTTGGGGGGGGTCTTACTTTTTCCCCCTAATGGGTACATAATATTATTATGTATTGGGAAACAACGGGTATGAAGATGTTATAGGTAAGAATGAAAGTTATGAAAAATAAATGATATCTTATATTTACTCACAGTTATAGATTATTGGATTAATTATTATTATTTATAGGTACTTAAGACCTATAAGTCATAATATTTAAATATAATCCATACAATTTTAATGTCACTTTCGGGGGGTGGACCTCGGCCCCCCCTGTAAATCCGCCAGTGTACATACCCACCAACCTACCGACAACCTTCACAACTCCACTATACAATATACCTATATACGAGTATACAACTATAATAATTATTCGAGCATATAAAACGTAATTTTTGGACATCCAGATTTGGCATTTTGAAATGGTTCAATATATTTAGCTTAGCTCATTTTTTGAGACACTCTGTATGTCTTCTGGTCAGATTGTGCAAATAAAACCCACCACGCAGAAACTTTGAAATATCTTCCCACGCGATCTCAAAAAACCACATGATCCATTTCCTGAGATTTTGCCAAATCATAATTGAATTACAAAAATTAACACAAAAAAATAGAATGGAAACAATCTTTATAACTATGGTACCTTATTCTGTGTAATGTATAAGAGCTGATAAAATAAGAATAAGAGGCCGTCATGAGAGTCTGAGTAGCTCAATTATTTCGGCAGAACTTGAGAAGGCGTTCGATAGTTCTCTAGAAGAATAAAAATCATAGAGTCAAAACAAGATGTTCGTAGTCCGAGCAAGTGTAATATGCTCTGACTACATTGTGAGAGCAAATGTAATATGCTCTGACTACATAGTGAGAGCGAATGTAATATGCTCTGACCACATTGTGAGAGCAAATGTAATATGCTCTGACTACATAGTGAGAGCGAATGAAATATGCTCTGACTACTTAGTGAGAGCAAATGTAATAAATATGCTCTGACTACATAGTCCGAGCATATTTATATACAATACATAGTGAGAGCACATTTTTTAATATGCCCTCGGACAGAATCAAGGGCACGTTGAATGCACCAGTTCCCGTAGGATCCCTGAAGTTCAGCAACGTCCAACAATGATTAAATTTAGTTAATTGGTGATGGTAGGATCGATCTCTATTCCTGACCCTACAAAGGCTAAGTGAAGCCACAATGTAGCTGGTTCGTAATTCTCGAAAGTTAAGACCAAAATATCTTTGTCTTTTTCGACCAAAAATGTTTGATTGCATGTAGCCGCAACTGTCACATCTTTTTTTCCCTTTGACTGCGAGCGCAGTGAAGTCTTATTTTTACACGACACAATATTTGTTTCTCTTTTTGTTGATTTGGACATTCAATATGTTCACACAATTTGCTGATTGGTTTTTGGACTATATTGGGCTATCCTGAACCATATGTCAACCAATTGAGTGAGTGAGGTCTGCAGTCTATTTCTAGTTAGTAGTATTTTTTATTAATGCCAGTATGATAATTTTTAAAACAGGAATACGTGTTATTTTGATTCCAAGCGTATATCGCACGTTGAATACACTAGTTCCGGTTTGATTACTGAAATTAAGCAACGTTCAGCGAGGTTTTATTAAGTGGGTGACCACATTGATTTTCTTTTATTTTCATGCTAGTTTTTGCCGCTCAACATAGGCTGGGTGAGGTCAATGTGGGTAGCTGGTTTGTAAGTTTCCTGCTATAATGGAGGGAAAACCCCCGTTCTCAATGACCAATAGATGTTTAAGAGACGTTAAGCCAAAAGGTAGTACGTAAATTTACAAAGCCTTTTCTATAAACAAACACGGCTGAACTGTTTAATTAAAATTCCACAGCATATTAAAGCGTCTGGCCTCCCTAATCCACTGTATGCAGCCAGCTCCCTCAATCAACTTGCCTGTCTGTATTTTGTTTCCCCTCGCTTTGGTGGATTTTGTAACAGATGTATCCAATTGGTCAAAAACATTAAAGCAAATAAAACTTCACAGACTTCATTTTCCCAGGAGCCATTTGTGACTCTTCGATGTATTATTACAAAAAAAAAAAAAAAAAAAATGCTGAATTGATGATAAAACAAATGCTGAACTGATAAAAATATTAACGTTTGAGATGAAAATTATGGAGCTTTCTCAGAAATTTCCTTTGAGCTAAAATAATCTTTATTAAGTCTTCGACCAGCTTAGCTCTGATGGTGTGCTCAGGAGAGTACGAAACTAGTCAGCTCCAACACCATTCTTATTGCCAAGTGCATATTATATAGTATATTAATAAACAAAATGAAAAAAACTTCCCCCGAGGCACTCCCCTGAGACAGTGTCCAAAGCATATGGTCAAAAATATCCGAATAAGGAGATAAAGTTATTAGTTTTTGAACTTGCCATCCGCAGCGCTGCCTTCCCCTTTAAAAGAAAAGCCTAGATTGCTTATTTCTGCGTTGTAAAGTGTGTCCCAATTCATGTGAGGCCGTGCCCTGGGCACGTTTCAGTTTTTGGTCTATTTAACTGTGGCGCGTGAATATATTTTGTATACCCATTTTTCAGGTTAAATATTCTAGCGTATAAAACATTTCATAAAATATATTCTATATTCAATTTTATATATCATTAAAGGCTACAATTTAGCCCTACGTAGGTTTACGAGATGAAAATTTCAAAAGCAGGACATTTTGCCTGAAAAAGCAGGACGTGTCATTTAATTTATGATATAAAAAAAAGTAGGACAATGCCTACTTTTCCAACACTAACTTCATCTCTGCGCACGTTAGTTTTATACAGGTGATTTGACACTTTTAACCCGTGAGTGGTTCGCTTCCGCCGCAGAACACTATCGGACCACTATAGGGATTTTTTCTCACCCTGGTTTTGCTGTATGGTCGAAGAAAATAACTGATTTTTTTTTTTCAAAGAATTTGTTCAAAATATTCTTTGATCTATATTTGAAGCGATTTCAGCAAAGTTTATTTTCCAATAGTACCCAGTTCGATCACCTCTTTTGGCATTTTTTTTTTCTTATATGATTTTATGAAATGTTAGAAATGTACCTAAATAATTAATTATTTAGGTCGTTATTATGTTTACATTAATATGTAATTAAATAAATAGCCACAAAAAAGACGAGAAATTTCGACCAAAAAATTACAACGCTTTTTTTTTCTCACCGCGGTCCGCGTTTTCGGCTTACTGAATGCCTCAGGAAACTGAAATGCAATGTATGTCGGCAATTTTTTGTGAGCACGAAGTAAAACATATTTTGAACAGCTACTGAGAGACCGACAAGTTGGAGCCAATAATTAGCAAGTTATTGCGTTTTTGCCGACAGGTTGAGAAAAATTCTCTATAGCGGACCACTCAAGGGTTAAAAAGTATAATATTTGTATGACTTAGAAAAAGCAGGATAATTTCGACTAAATTCAAAAGCAAGCAGGACAAAATTGCGAAAAACAGGGCATGTCCTGCCAAAGCTTGATCCTGGCCCCACGTGGCCTTAATCGGCTAATTCTTTAACCGTATAATGAATATGTAAACACTATATTTCATGAAGGTCAGACAAGACGTTCGGAATTTAACGTGGGAAAAAAGACAAAAAAAGCAAATTCCTGCTTTCAGAACGCCACCAGGCACTAGGAACTTCGTTCAATTAATTTTTCTCAAAACTATATCTGACACATGAGAATTGAAGAGGTCAACCCTTTCCCCCACTAAAGTTTTATTACGTCCATATACATTACATAAAATGTTTTCAAAACATGTCTTTTTCCAACCACACTTTGATACTATAAATTTAAATCTAATTCAGTATTTGCACACTGCTGCCTGCACCACGTCACCACCACCACTCATACTCTCTGTTCATCCTTTCCCCTCTAAAATAACATATGAAATATTTTAATGTCCTATACAACCCTTTCTCGTAATAATAGCCTTACCAGAATGTATCTCCCCTGTTCTTACTCCGTGGCAGAATCTGTATTGTTATAATCACATCCATAGAATAGGTATTTTTAACGAAGCCCAATATTTTTGCATTTCATGTTCTTCGAATACATTACTGGTTCTGCGCACTCTTAACCCTAGGATTGCCAAGGGGGGTACAAAGTACCCGCGTTTTAGCAAAAAGCTTGTAGTAATCAAATTATGATACTTTTTTAATGAGACCTTTAATTGTTGTCACAAAACAATATTTTCCATCATAGGATATAAAAATATGTATTTTCTAAGGCTTCTAAGGGATTATATTGAAGCCAAACTTTTGTGCGGGTACTTAATGCCCCCCCCCCCCTGGCAATGCATGTACCAATACATTGATTGTCTAAAGCTACCATTAAAAAATACCATAAATTGTATAAAGTGTCTAAATTGTCAAATTATCTGTACCACCTGCAAGAAGTAAGTGTGTGTAAACACTGTTAAAAGACATTTGTCTCTGTGGGATTTCAGGAAGGACAAAATTCTGGTTCAGAATAGATTTCCTAGGGTCTAGCGATTTTTTTTTTTATTTTCATTTACATTATTTTATTCCTGGGATTCAATTTTATTTTTATGTAAGATAATAATTGATTTAGTTTATAGTTTTTAATAAAGAAATAACGCCTTATTGTATTATTAAAAAAAGTCATTTTTTCTTTATTTTGTTGGCGGCTACTTTTTACCACCCCTCCCCCCCTTGGCAATGCACGTAATTGAATAGAGGTTGGCAATCCTAAACGGCAGTGTCTCTAACTGGGACTGAAAAATAGTACAGAATAGGTAGTGAATTTTTTATAAATTGTAGTTCTCTTGTATAAAAAGGTCAGTTTCTCAGTTACCCTAGAGTGGGGCTGGACTCAAGATTTTTTTTTGGGGGGGAAGAGGGTCCGATGGATTGACAGCCAAGCCAGGACTAACACCTGAATATGATGATCATGGAAGGTGATGTTGTTGTTCTTGTTGATGTTTTTGTTGATGTTGTTCTTCTTGTTGTTGACATTGTTGTTGTTTTTGTTGGCGGTGGTGGTGGTGATGATGACGAGTTACACCTTACAATATTATATATGTCATGCATAAAAATATTAATGTAATTTCGGAGGGGGCTCTGTGGACCCTCTCGGTATGGCCTTGCACTAGAGTGTATTGTACTACGCCAAGAAAATAAATTTCTAGTTGGATGTTATGCAATTCCTGCCTTCCTTCAAGAAAAGTCTAAAAAGGTATTGAATTTTAAGCCAAAATGTATTGAATTTTAGATATTGAGTTACATAATTTTTTGAAAAAGTACTGAATGCAATACAATTGTTCTGACATTGGAGGCAACGATTCTCCAAAAGAGCCGCTCAGTAATTAAATCACTTCACTTATTAGAATAAGTTCACCAATACTAAAGTAGTATTTTCTTTGTAACTTTATTATAACCTGAATGAATGGTCATAAGGATTGAAGTGTGAATCCGTTAATCAAATATTCGGGACCACCTGATAAATGACTTTAATCTAGGTCTAGCAGGGCCCCGTTTTTGCTCCCTAGGGATCATAAACGTAGGTATATATAAAATGACAAGGCTTGGGAAATGTTGATATGGCCTGGCATTTTTGAGTGAGAAAAATCATTCTCTTTTTCGTTTTACGCACCCTTCCTAATTTTTGGCTGCTGTGGAGATCTCCATGGGTTATCCACCACTGTAATTACAATATAATATATATTTTTTATAAAATCTCATGATTTTGTAAACCAACATGTTCCAAATTAATGGAAAAATCCATTTTTTATTGGTTTGAAATCATCCTCCAACCGTATTTCATTTTACTCATAAAACTTAAGACTATTAAAACTAATCAGAATTTTATTTTCATGTTTGTTGGTTCTCTCTCCCTCTTTCTCCCTCTGTCTTATCTATCTATACATTTCTATTAAAATCCAATTTTATTCTGAGCTCTCAGAAGAAAACAGGTTTCTTTTAATCGTCTTTCATTCCAAGTTTTCAAAAATATATATATCTATACAGGGTGTGACCTAAAGGGTCTTCTAACGCTCCTAAAGCAGCCTTAAGTCAACCGACAATGAGCATGGTTTGGTTTGCATCGCTCGTGTCTCCTCGCCTTAATCCGCTCGTCTTCGCTATAAGAGCTAATAAATTTCGTGAACAATGTAGGAGACATTTAGGCTATGTTCAGATGACCGCGCGGCACAGGATCTATCTGTGCATATTGTCTAATACATGACCGCGTTGTACTAGTTTTACAAACTTGTATCGATTCGTTCATATGATCCCGCGCGGTATCGCTGGATCATCTGAACATAGTCTTAAAATTTGGATGACAACATTCTTGATTCTTTTAATGCCAAATTAGGAAAAAAAACTTATGTAATTATTTATTTAAAATAATAATAATAAAATATGCAATACGATTTGCAAATTAACAAAAAAAATTAACAATTAACTTTTTTTTTCTCTCTGTCTTTCCTTTCATTCTATCTTTATTTATAAAGTTAATTCAATAAAGAGTTAAATAATAATAATAATAACATTCGTTGCATATCATCTGTGTACATTTAACAGAAAGTTTTTAAAAAAAGAATTCGGAAAGGCTCTTTTGTACCATTCTGGATGAATATTTATTAGGAATGCTTATAGGTATATCTATATAAAACGCAATGCCCAGTTGGTATACTGACTGACTGATAATCAACATAATGATAATCAACATACTGACTGACTGATAATCAACACATAGATAATCAACTGATAATCAACATACAACGTAGCTCCACGATGGCTTAACATAGAGACTTGAAACTTGGCACACAGATACTCTTTAGTATGTAGGTGCGTAATAAGAAAGGAAAAAAAATCAAAAGTTCAAGTGGGAGCAAGTTACCGCCATAAATGACGCTTTGCAGGTATAACGAAAATTGAACGAGAATGGACCCCCACCCAAAATAGTATATACGGATCCCTTAAAAAAAATATGAAATTTGAATTTTTGCGGTTTCTCCCCGATTTTTGGACGGTTTTCACAACCAAAAAATTGGAATTGAGAAGTACCACTTCAAGATGAGCCTGAAAGCTGAAATTACACAGTACAAAAAGTTATATCCTTGAGTAAAATATTGAATTTTCTAAATAGGAGCCGTATTCACTCTGGGGATTGGTTTCACCAAAAATCTAAATTTCATAAGATTATCATTTATTATTTGCCGTGTGTTATTAACCATTTTCCCTACAATTAAATATTCTAAATATGAAGAATCTGACTAAAAAAATTGGTCATTTGCCGTACCTACCTGAGACACTTTTTTTAACATTTCCTTGAGCGATGAAATCTCATTTTGAATCATTACGTAACTGCCATCAAGTGAAGATAAGCCATTGTATATCGGGCAGTCAAAATGACACCCAGTATTTCATACTAATAAAAATATCAAAATTATTTCAAAAACTTTAAGTTAAGTTCATGGGTTCTTGTTTTTTTTTTTTTTAANCACGAAAAAAAGGGTTTTTTTTTTTTTTTTTTTTTTAAAAAAAAAAATACATAAAATTATATAAACGGAATTTGGCTTTATTAACTTGCTAGAATTTATTTTAATAAATATGGAAGAAGCAGAAGAAAAAAATGGAGTTAGAACCATCTTAATTTTTAATCTGATTTTAAATTTATCATTTATTGGGAATAAATTAACCTTTTCGCGCCCGTTCATAGAAGTTGTGGTGGGAAAAATTATTTTGGTATGAATTATAATGTAAAATGGCCCAAAGAATCCAAATCTGCAATCCATTTTTTTTTTTTATCTTTTACCGTTGTCGAGTTATAAATAGTAGCACCGGTGCTACCATGGGCGCGAGAGACCCTATTTTTTTAAAAACAATATAATAAAAACAGCCATTTGAAGAACAAGAAATCTGAAAGTTATCCCAGAGGATTTTTAATTTTTGGTTCTAATTATTAACAAAAGTAACAAAACACCAATGTACATCTTGAGTTCTTGAACTGTCAAGTTCAGTACATCACCTTTTATATTGGTTTGAGTTTTCTTTTATTTCTTCTAGCATATCTTCATCAATGATTCTCAGAAAATAGTCCAATGGTGTACATATTTCATTTGGATGATCTATTGGTTGTCCTCTTAAATTGATCAGAGGGAAAGAGGAACACATTTACTTTCCTCCAGTCAATTTCCCCTTTTTTCTTCATTTTTTTAGTAATCTTCTTCGACTTACATTTCTTCTTTTTTGACACTTTCTTCATTTGTTTCTTACTCTTGAGAGTTGATGCTTTCTGCTTCTTTGACACTTTCTTCACTTGTTCCTTACTCTTTGGAGATGATGTTATTTGTTGGTCATGAGCATTTTCAATCATTGTCTTGGTAAATGATTCATATTCAACTTCAGGGATATTTGTTTCCAAAAGGCTCCTTGCATTCTTTTTGCGATATTCTGATAATTCATCTGCCCCTCGTTGATCTTCATCACCACTATCATCATGTTCATCACTATCAATGAACGATTGATCTAACCAATATAGTATATCATCGGATTTATCCAAAATTTCCTTATCGCCCATAATAAAATCCACTGTCCAAATGAATCTGAAACAACCCATGAAAGAGTATAGAAAAAGTTAAGTGATAAATATTCAAACTTGTTTTACGTTAGGTAAATTCAGTACTCTCAGGTCCATGGTAGTACTCATGCTACCGTTTTCCAGACGCTCAGAATAATTTATTAGAATTCAAGTGTATCTTTGCAACCTATTTAGATTTCTTAGTTGTACTCTTTTTTGTAAGAAAAATGTAAAAAATTACCTTCAAGCACACAATTTCAGCATAAAATTACTACAATTCTAGGAGTAAATCAGTATTTACCAAAAAATTTGAAATTTCAGTTTTCTTTTTTTACGAAAAAAAAGTTGTTTGAGAAATTTACCCATCTGTAAGAGTAAAGAACCTTTCACACGATGCTCTGAATTCAACAAAAATACAAAGGGGGACAGAAGCAAAATTAGATAATTCACTAACTTTTGGTAGCAAGTTTGCTACCACGGGCGCGAGAGGGTTAAACATAAAAAAATAGTTAAATTTAAAAACAGCATCGTACTACAACCTACCTATTATATCGTCTCTTTACTATCTTTTGATTGTCACCCAAATGCGGGGTGTAGTTGACTCGTTTCGCAAATATATCTGTTTGTGGCCATCCTCTTATAATTATGTATTATTTGCAGATTCCTTCTTAGCGTCATATTGTCCCGGGGAGCAATATCTCTAAATTTTTGAATAACATGTTAATTATAAGTGTTAAAAAAATATTAACTTTTAAATAAATTAAAATAAAAAAAACACTTACCAAAAACACTATTTATTTACAGTAAACTTCCATCTTTCGACTCGACTGGACTGATGATGAATCGAATGATTCGAAACTAGTTTCTTCATAAATTAAAATAAATAGTGTTTTTCGTGTTTTGTTTTAATTTAATTTACTTAAGAGCAATATGTCAACAGTCAATCGTGTGACCAAATCTCTTTTCCCAATTATTTTAAGAGAACATCAAAAGTCACGTTCTTCAATAATTGTTTCTTGCGGTTTGTCATATATTTTGTAGCTAATCGTGTACCTACTTTATGTATGTTACTACTGGTTTATTCGCTATTTTTTGAGTTTGATCCATCTACCTTCAAATTTGATTTCAACTTCTGTCCTCCATATTCTTCTTGATATTGACTTTACCACTGATATTAAAAGCCATCGAGGAAATAGCAATAGGTATATCTCAATCATAAACCAATATAACAATGACCGTCAATAAAAATGATAATGAATATAGCAGATATTATTAGAGTTTAGGAGTCACTTAGCAATGCTGTGATACCCACAAAAATTTTGAAAAGGCCGTTGTGTCGTACCACAACGAAATTCTACATTTGCATTTTACATTTATAATGCTATTATAATCTTCACTAAGTATGTTTTGATTGTTTGTTTACATACTTGTTTAAATACAAATTAAAAACGATCATAACACTTTTTTACTATCACAGCAATGATTTGTGTAATGGTAGCTATTAGATTTTAAAAGTATTCATATATATTTTATGTACCTATAAAATAATTATTCTAAAACCCATTAAAAGTCTATTTAGTGTGTTGATGTGGCCGTTCAATAGGTTAAGTACATTTCCGTGCGTTGCGTTTGATGGCTTATTAACAATTGAGTAAATATTATTCATATTGTTATTATCTAATAGTTATTGATGTTTTATAACTTTATTGAATATAAAGCATCAGGTTGTCGATCCACGTGTATATTAGATATATGAGGGAGGTCAAAATTCTTTGTTGCGCTGTCGAACAGGTCCTCTTTGGCTTTAGCAATAATGATAAGATTGACCTCATCACAATAGAGGGCGAATTCCGCGCAAGGGAATTTTTTTTATGCCATTGCCATCTATAGAGAATAAAGGAGACCCTAGTATTGAATACTGAGGGACGCCTTCTTGAATTTGTACGAAGGGAGTGAATGTTTAAGAAAGCACATTATTCCCTTCGTTTAAAAATTTCACAAATTGGAATCTCATTTCATTAAAAGACGAGAGCCAGCGATGAGCAGAATCTGTGATACCATAATGATTTAGTCGGTTTAGAAAATGGAATAATCTACAATTCTACATAATCAAAATCTTTCGTGAGATCACAGAATACACCGAGGCATGATGAATAGAATCTAGAGACCTTTGAAGATTAAAAGTGAAAATGATATTGCATCGCAGGTGGAAACGTATGGAATACCTAAAACCAAATTGTTTCTCTCAAAATATTTGGTTCGATTCCAAATAGTAGATGAGTCTGTTGTAGTTTCTCTAATATATTAGAGAAACAGCTTAATAGTGATATGGGACGGTAGTTATTCACCACGTCATCGTGAACACCTTTTCATATGCGGGACAATAATGGATTTTATATATCACGCAGGCCTTCAATATTTTTGGAACTTTTACTATTATTGGCCCATAAAAGTTCATGTCCGCAAGAAGCAAAGAAAAAGTTTGATTCTCGGAACCTCAATTGTTAAATAAATTTTAAAAAATCTTAATTTTTAATTCAAATTAAATGTGCTTACCTTGCAATTCAAATAGATTTCTAATTAAATTGATATGCTTTCGGATTCAAGGAGTATTTATAATGTAAATTAAAAGAATTCCTTGAAGCTACATTTATTCCAGAGTGCCGTACAAGTCGTATTTACTTAAATAATCCACATCTTGGTCCAAAGTTTCGGTGTATTCTACTTATATGTTTATTATCTAATTTTCTGACCATAATTTTTGTCATTTTAAGCACACAATTTTACTGCCCAAAATAACAAAAAAAGCTAGAGCCTTTTAATTTAATTTTCTCCGTCAAAATTTTATTTCTTTTTTTGTTATTTTGTGTATTTATCTTTTTCTGTTTTGTTAAAAAAAAATAATGCTCATAAAATGTCTTCTTTTGTCGAAATTTTTTCGACTGAAATGAAGACACTAGGAAAAGGGCTGATCAGTGTGGCGCCATGTAATGAAAGTCTCTTTGTATAGCAGACAGTCGAAAGCATGAGGTAAATAAATTAAAATTATATTTATTGTATTTCTTTTATATTTATTATTTTTTCATTAATTTACTGTCCAAACGAAGTGAGTTATAATTTATACATGAGACTTTTTTTAAATTTAAGTTACTCTTTGTGCCGCGATAACTCTCGAACGCCTTATCTGATTATACTTGGCATGGATATTTAAATGTTCCGTGGAATTAGTTCTGAGGTTATTCAAACTTCATGGAATCTTATACTGAGTCAATATTATTGAAGTGCTGAATACAGTTCAAAAGACTACTAAAGGGGAGATCCCGTGTTAGCCATTTGGGTTCGTGGATTTTTCTTGTGAGCTGTAACCTTCAATCAGTTAAAATTCCATGAACGTAATCATATCAAGTTTCATAAAAATCGTACAAGGCGTTTGAGAGTTATGTTGGAACAAACAGACAAACAGAAATGCAAACAAAAATCGTGTTGTTAGACTAAATTTCATTTTATCTGTTACGAAATATACTGAGAATACCTACCTAGTAACTAGAAAACCAAAATCAATGAAACAGTCAAAGTACTCTACTTATATAGAAAGTCAAAGTACCCCACTTATAGTGAATAGTATAAGTAGTACTCTACTTATACTATTCACTAAACTAAAAAAAAAAAAAAAGTTTTAATAATCCTAAGATAATAAAAAATCTAAAGTTTGAAAATTAGTTTAAAGAAAAAAAAATAGATAAATATTTGAGTAAGTGAGCTTTTATAGCAGTACTCAGTCTGTCATCATCAGGCCAAAGATATGATTGACAGTTTGACACTGAGATAGTGTCTATATCGTTCTGTTATAGCTCTGTGGTCTGATGATGAAACTCAGAATACTGCTAAAAGCTTACCAACTTAAATTATTAATTTCAATTTAACTAATTTCTAAGTTCTGAATCAAAATTCTCAGTTTCTTTTATTTTTAAAAAAAAATAGCTTCAAAAATCCAGCACGTGCGTGTCTTGAAATTCGTATAATATCTGCATAAAAGCTTTTGGGGGAAGGGTCGTCATAAGACGGTTGTTAATGCCTTTGTCAACTTTTTATTTGCTGTGTTATTGCCGTTTTTTTTAATTCAAAATATTTAATTACTCTTCGTCCTTTAAATTATACGGTATAAGAATGTATACCGTAGTTTATTATGTTAATTTTTTTAAAGGTCATCTAGGCAATACAAGAGTCTAAAAAAATTTAACAATAAAAGTCCCATATTCGATATTAAATTTATTTTTGCAATACTTGTAAATTTATAATATTTATAATTTAGTAATAAAGTACTGATAATAAAATAAGAAAATGATAATTATTAATTAAATTAATTAATTAATCGACACAGATAAGATACTACCTATTTCCCTCTTTACGCTCACAATAACGTAAAACATTGTACCGATCGATAAGGTACTTTTTTCAGTTATCGTGCATGATATTTTTTTTTTCTTTTAGAAGTTTCAGCTTTAAACTGAAACCGTTCTTAAGATCTTGAAATCTGGTTCTTATTCTTTTTAGAAATCCTGATGTATAAAATTTTTATAAAGAGTTAAGCTTTCTTTGTGTGTACTGATGCATGGGGTCATCAATCTGGCCCGATTTAAATATTTTTCCCCTCATAAAAACCTACTGTTTTTGTGAGCAGGATGGGCCATATAATTCATCCCACGTGAAAAGGCCAATTGTGATTGAGTGGGAAACCAAAGATATTGATATATCTTATTATGTTTCTTTGAATGACCTAATTCTACACATTTCTTGTTTGTATATCGTCGGTTATACAGGGTATCTCAAACAAAAGGAGTGGAGATCACTATATTGAGAATGGATTGATTTGAATTTAATTGAGAGAGGAGGATACAACTACTGCGTGAAACATTTTTCTAACATTAAAATCAAAAGGATTATGCCTGACTTGTCATCTCAACTTGACAAAATTATGAAATACCTAAATAGTAATAATACACCCCCCACCCCNCCCCCCCCCCCCCGACATTTCTCACCATTACCATCACCTCCATCAATATAATCATCATATCATTAACCCCATAATTATTTATGTCCCCCTAATTTTTTTCGTTACCAAACTTTTTCCTATTTCCGAAAATTCTCCCCACTTAAAACAAACACAGTATGTTTTCTAGTGAGGATTCATATTTTTTTTTTTTTCTCTTTACATAATATTTAACCTGTAGTAATTATGAGATCATCTTTGAAATCTCTCAAATGGAGTTACTCCTTTATATACCTAATTAAATTTTTGAAACTTATAAAATCGGTGCACATAACAGGGCTGGAGTTATTCCATGTTAAATTTGTTGTTGTTTTTTTTTTCAAAAAAATACTCTTGATTGGAAGGTAACCACTAGACGATGTTAATGCCTGAGGCATTTTCTACCACCTAACCCTTTGGGATAGCTCTATTTTTATGTGGTCAAATTAATGAAAATTAATTTGAGCTAAAAAGTAATTAATTTTTAACCTCTTTTAGAACTCGGCGTCTGTGCGAGAATAAAGTCTCGGGTTTCGGCTAAAAATAACTCCAATGTTAATGTCTTTCAATAAGAAAAAAAATCATTTGCCAATCCCTCAATGGATCTCTATTTGGAGTTCGGTTTTATCGTTCGAAAACACTAGAAACCTATAGATGTACTTCGAGGATGACAGAGCAAAACTTGAAGAGCCATTGGTTAGGTAAAAGTAACAAAAGTTCAACTTCAATTTGAAATAACTTCAATCCTGTTTTGAGTACAGATATCGAAAACATCTCAAAATTCTTTCAATGTGTTTTACATTTCAAAAAAGTTAAAGTAGTAGGTAGTTAGGTACATATATATTTAAGAATTCAAAGTTGACCTCCTGAAAATGCCCCTAATTGGATATCCACTAGATAAAGTTTCCTCTTTGGTAACTAGATTTTTTTCGAAATTCGACACCGTGCTCAAGTTATTGAGCTCAGTTCCATTTTTGAGACATCCTGTATCCATATGTACATTTGGTTTTCAGACATCCTTTATCCACACGTACATTTAGTTTTGAGACATCCTTTATCCATACGTACATTTAGTTTTGAGACATCCTATATCCATACGTACATTTAGTTTTGAAACATCCTTTATCCATTCGTACATTTAGTTTTGAGACATCCTTATTTTTGGGGGTTTTAATATTCGTCGACTGACTTTTTCACTTTCTCTAAAGTGAAAAAGTCAATCGACGAGAATTAAAACTCAAAAAAATCTTTCCTTCATAAAACTCAATACTGAGTCTCAAAAGACATTCCTACATTTTTTTTTTTTTTTTAATTTGGCTTAACGTTTCTTTAACTTCTATTGGTCATACAAGACGGGGGTTTTACCCTCCATTCGCTGGAAACTTGCAAACCAGCTACCCACATTGACCTCAACCAGCCTGGGTTGGGTCGGAAAAAAGAGCCAATGATACGTGATGTTCCCGAGCGGTCACCACATTCCTACATAAAATAATGTATCTATGTACAATATGCAATATACGTGTACTCGGGATTTTTTTTCCAACCAAAGTGCGCCTACATTTCATTTTAGCACCAACACCCTAAAAATAGAGCGGCTGATTGGCATTGAATCAAATTTGAGCACCAGCAGGACCAATCACACAATATACAACTGTTGCCGTAAAGGCAGATGACACTAAAAACATCATTTTCAATACTGACCCAATACACCTAAATTATCTTCCTTAGATACCAGTATTACCTAAAGCGCATACCATTACGGTTCCAGAAAAGGGTCATTATAACCTTCTCGCTAACCTCTATTCAAACTATTTCTACAATTTTTCCACATCTGTAAAGGAAAACGTTATCATAAAATACATCAGATAATAATTTAACTTAGTATTCTCATTTTCAAGCACTCTAAGACAGCGTATATGGCACGTTAAATACATCAGTTCCCGTTGGATCACTGAAGTTGATCAACGTTCAGCGAGTTTGTACTATGTGGCTGTCCACTTGGGTTCGGGCCCTCGTGATACTGGCTATTTTTCCGGCCCACTGGGTGAGGTCAATTTTTGAGTATCTGGTTTACAAGTTTCCAGCGAATGTAGGATAAAACCCCCGTCTCGAATGACCAATAGATGTTAAAGAGACGTTAAGAAAAAGAGAGCACTCTATCCACCTTTATGGGGCCTAATCTAGGTTCTAGCCGTTGTGATGCTGACTATTTCCGGTCTAATCCATACTGGGTGAGATCTAGTCCAATCCATACTGGTTTGTAAGATTCCAGCGAATTGATGTTAAAACGCAGTCTCAAATGACCAATATATGTTAAGGAGGCGAAAAGCCCAAAAAAATTTACTCCTCTGAGTAAAATATTTTATTTTACTCAGAGGAGTAAATAATCAGACTGAGTATTTTACTCCTCTGAGTAAAATAATCTGACTTTGAGTATAATCTATCCCCTACCGTAAATATCAATTTTCTCTCTAATATATTAGTGGAATATTTAGGATTTTTTAATGTCCCAAATAAAATAATTTAATCACCCAAAATGGTAATGAAGACTTTACAAAATCGTTAATGACCTTATTGAATGTTTTAATGGATTCATTAAAAATTGGAATTGATAAGTTAGTTGCCGCAACCAATCAAGTTGTAAATAATATTGGAGAAGCTTATTGGTAATAAAAACTGAGCCCATCAGACGATCAGACTGTTTAACCTCATAATTGTTCGGTCTGGGTCCCCAGAAAACTATCTGGAGATATGCGTCATTTTTCTCTATAATGTAAATCTTTTTAAAATGATACTGTCACTAAAGAGCAAAGTCCACAGACGAAGGCTGCAAAATTGTTCAAAATAATACTGTCACTAAAGAGCAAAGTCCTCAGCCGATGGCTGCAAAATCTTTTTAAAATAATACTGTCACTAAAGAGCAAAGTCCGCAGCCGAAGGCTGCAAAATCGTTCAAAATAATACTGTCACTAAAGAACAATGTCCATAGCCGAAGGATGCCAAATCTTTTTAAAATTATACCATCACTAAAGAGCAAAGTCCGCAGCCGAAGGCTGCAATATCTTTCAAAATAATACTGTCACTAAAGAGCAAAGTCCGCAGACGAAGGCTGCAAAATCTTTTTAAATTAATACTATCACTAAAGAGCAAAGTCCACAGCGGAAGGCTGCAAAATCTTTCAAAATAATACTGTCACTAAAGAGCAAAGTCCGCTGCCGAAGGCTGCAAAATCGTTCAAAATAATACCATCACTGAAGAGAAAAGTCCGCCGCCAAAGGCGGCAAATTATTTGTAAAATAATACTATCCCCAAAGAGCAGAGTCCGCAGCCGAAGGCTGCAAAATCTTTTTAAATTAATACTATCACTAAAGAATCAAGTCTTTTTAAAATAATGGTCAACATCAACAGAAAATAGAAATATAACAATAATATTACTAAAAGGCTTAAAACTTTAGAAGAGCAACATCTACATTCTGTAGTAGTCTGATGGAATCATTAAGGAAGAGAAAACCTTCCGTACATTTATTTTATTTTATTTTAAAGTTTGTAGAAGTAGTTCTTTTATGGTTTTGTGTGATACCCTCGTGACAGCAATAGTAATTTCCAAAATTTTGGGTAGATTTAGGGTCATATTCTAAAACACCACTCAAGTGTGAGTTGTACTACAAATTAGCGAAGTGGCCACTCGCACTTGTAAAATTTCTATTTCTATTTTATAATAAAATTACATGTAAATTTTGTGGTCACAACATTTTTTAAAATATAAATCAGACACTCAAGTGGTAGTGACCACTCCAACTCTAAAACTACCCAAGTGGAGTTTTAGAATATGACCCTAAATTGTTTTTTGACTTTATAAAAGATATTCATTATGGATCAAGTTGCTCCTATAAATAGCAATATAACAATATTCTAGAAATTAGTCGTTTTCTTGAAAATATATGTATATTTCTTTCTCTCATTATGCAACATTTTTTTGGGCCTCACGGTATTAAAGGGTAATTTTAACAATCACTCCTATATCACTTAGCTCTACTCAACAATTAGCTCATCATGATCCCACTAGTCATTAAGGTTAGAAATAGCTACCAATTGTTCTCAGATTTTTTTTTTTTTAAATCAAATGTTTGACTCGAAAAAGATGAGTCATATTATGAAAAATCACTTGTGTGCTAGTTGGTGTGGTCACTAACACTTGGGTGTCTGATTTGTATTTAAAAAATGTTCTGACCAAAACAATTACATTTAATTTTATTATAATACCTATAAAAACAGAAATATTACAAGTACGAGTGGCCGCTTCGCAAATTTGTAGTCTTAGTAACAACTCACACTTGAGCGGAGTTTTATATTATGGCCCTCAAACTTGAAGTTGAGTGTAATTTGCCACAGAGACTTCTAATATATTCAATGTGCTAAAGTTGTATGATCTACATACTCGTATTACTATTAGAAACAAATACTTAATATGTTCATTAACGTAAGATACGTAGTTACAGTGATAGAAATAATCAATTTTCAAATGAAAGAATTCGACATTAAAGTGGGCTTGAATCAGGTCCGAACCCAAGACTTTTTTCGGGGGGGGGGGGTCCGAANTTTTTTCGGGGGGGGGTCCGAAGGATTGACAGCTAAGCCGGAACTAACACCTGAAAATGATGATCATGGAAGGTAATGTTGTTGTTGGTTGTTGATGTTATTGATTATGTTGTTATTGTTGTTGTTTATTGATGATGATGAAGTTGGTTGTTGTTGATGATTTTATTTTTGATGTTGATGTCGGTAATGTTATTGTTGTTGTTGGTGGTGATGGTGATGATGAGTTACACTTTACCATATTACATAAGTCATGCTTAAAAAAATAATAAAATTTCGGTTGAGGGGTTCTGGACCCCTGGGTTCGGCCTTGGCTCGAATCACTGATCCCTACCACAAATCCCCCTTGCTTAACCCCGCCCTTTGCAAGGGGCTACGCACGACGGCAAGCTCACGCCACAACGATTAATTTAAAACGAATGAACCCTATAAGGAGCCAAATTTAATAGCTCGTAGTAACGCGCGATTGTAGTCAACTCCAAAGGACTGCCTTAATCTTTCGAGAAAATTGTTTTGTTGTAGCGATATTCCCCCTAATATCAAGTTTTCCGAATTTGATGTTTGGAAAATGGTGGAAATGGAGATGTGTGGTAACCTAAAAGTTTTTGATTGCCCTTTGCCGAAACTGTGATGGTAGCGTTCCAGGTGAACAGATCATCGTGAAGAGCAATTTATCCATCATTTACTTTAATATAATTATGTTTTTAATTCTAATGTCAATCAACTTTAATTAAAGAAACGAATGTTCTCCAAGTCCAACTTTTAATAGGAATTCTGTATAAATGTCACGAAACGGGTGTGGGAGCTTTCATTTTTCTGTGCTGATAAGAATATAAAAAAGTTATACCCTTTTCGTTTTTTGATTTTCTAAAGATAACATAATTATTTTACTTCCCAGAAAAAACTGCCCCACCCTCAGTTTTTCCATAAGGCAAAAAAAAAAAAAAAAAAGAAATGGGCGCTTTTCCTTTGTTATAACGAAAGATAATACAGATCTTCTTTCTTCCCCCAAAAAAGAGCGCCTATGTTCCCCACTCTTTTTAGTTTTTTTTTCTTCTAAATGTCATTATCATTATTCACACGAAAATGTCTGGAACTAATTTGGTCTCTGACAGTTTTTAGGACTTAGGGCGTATATGGTTTTTTTCAAAATGTCGTTTCTCGTTCCAAATTTTATTTTGTTTTTGTTTTGTTGAAAGAGAAGATGGAGGATGCACTAGGAGAATATCACGCGGCTTACTCATGATTCTGCAATCTCTGTATACATCAGATAGGAGCACAAATAATCCTTTGGTATTACTTGACATTGCTCATGATTCTGCAATCTCCGTATACATCAGATAGGAGCACAAATAATCCTTTGGTATTACCTGACATTGCTCATAATTCTGCAATCTCTGTATACATCAGATAGGAGCACAAATAATCCTTTGGTATTACCTGACATTGCTCATGATTCTGCAATCTCTGTATATATCAGATAGGAGCACAAATAATTCTTTGGTATTTCCTGACATTGCTCATGATTCTGCAATCTCTGTATACATCAGATAGGAGCACAAATAATCCTTTGCTATTACCTGACATTGATCAACAATTTGCTGGCCCTCATATAAAATACAATTTTCTAATGTAATAATAATACAATTTTCTAATGTATAATAATTCTAATGTACTGATAGTTCGTTCATTTCCTATTAGAAAAATAAAAGTGTAATTCTATATCTAAATTTTTTACCAGGCAAATATTCTTATGATTGCTTTAAGTCTGTTTTTTTGTTGTTGTAAACTATCGCTGGTGAGTTAGACTCGTGTTCATGCAGAAGTTGAAAAGTCAACGCTTTACCACGTTGGATTCATTAGTCCTTTGAATTTGAATTTAAAGGGAGTGGCTCAAAACTTTTATTTTATTAAAGCCCCTAAAACTATTCAAAATCTGAAACAACTTTAACAGCCTCCAGTAGCAATATAATTACGGTATAGTTAAATAATAATATTCAGAGTTGTTTTCGGTATTAATGTACACTATCAGCCCCAGTCCATGAGGATGTTACCGTCAAGTAAAATTTCACAATATGAAGAAATTACGCCCATGTAAGCTTACTCCGCTTTAGAATAATTGAGAAAACACCAAGAAAGTAAAGCCCTCTGAGGGGCCCTAACTTAAAAATTATTTTTATCCTCTCAAAATGTACCGGTGGGGAATTTGATACTTCAAAAAGGTTTTTAAATTTTGTATTTTAAAAAAAGGGGAATTTTAAATATATTTTTTTCATATTTCATGAAGAGGTCTGTTTACTCTCTCTAGAAATTCGAAACGGGTAATAAATTACATACCCAAACAACGACATCCCTTTGAAACCAGAATTTTGAAAATACTTGGAAAAAGATTCAGATGAGTGCTATCCAATAATGATGGTTGATTATTTTCGGTAAGCTTATATCAAATTATTTCTTAACATGCTTTAAATGAAAACTGAATCCCGTGTCCTCTGTTCCAAATTACTTTTTTTTTAATTTGGCTTAACGTCTCTTTAACACTCCATTCGCTGGAAACTTGCAAACCAGCTACCCACATTGACCTCACCCAGCCTGGGTTGGGTTGAAAAAATAGCCAACATCACGAGGGCGCGAACCCACGTGGACACCCACATGGCAAAATCTCGCAGAACGTTGCTTAACTTCAGTGATCTATTGGTTGTATTTAACGTGTCATAGACGCTGGCTAACCAAATGACTTTAGATCTTAAAAAACTGAATCTAGGATTAAAGGTAATACTTAAATTTGAGGTGTGCCCGATGGTAGCCAGATGTTATAAACAGCGACTCTACTAATGCTTTAGTTTTCTACTAAAGGTTTTAATTTTGATAATAAATTTGAGATTGGAGGTTAATAATTGCTATTGGCCCCCAAACTGAATCTAAAATTATGAGGATTTACTTGAATTTGAGTCTACTACAATAACACCATTATGATTACACCAGTAGCTGAATGCTACACCAGTAGCATTCAGTTTTACTCATTAAGAAATCGGGTGGCTGTGGAATTCCTCTCAGTCGAAATTATTTACTATTGAGGTTTCTCATGAAAACTCTGCCGATGGGATTGATACATGGTTTTACTATTTTAATAGCTGAAAAAATTTATTTTACTTTCCAAGGTACGTAAAATCCAAAAAGGGAATAAAAAAAATCCATTCGTCCGCAGCCTACACCGCACACCCCCATTTGTGATGGCAGGTGAAGTTATGTGGTTATTTAGGACAAACAGTTATAAGTAACCTAAATAAAGAAAACATTTAGCGAAAGAGAAAAACATTCATCTTTTTAATTCTTTCACGGCGGGGCCAGAGGAATGAGACATTTTCAATGAAACTGGATGGGAAATAACGAGTGCAGGATTTAAAGTATGTGATGCCCTAAGCACTAAGTATCTCAGGACACTTTTTTGATGTCAGTAAATTTTTATCTTGTGAATATAAATATTATATTTCAAAGTAAATTTAATGAAGGATAACAGAAGGAAGAAAAAGTAAAATAATTATATACATTTTCATTTTTAAAATAAATACAGCACTTATTTAGCCTCAGAAGTCATATTTATTTAAATGCTTAACAAAAAGTAATTAAAGATTCAAACTTATTAATAATTTTTCATTTTTCATACATATATATTTTTATTTTTTTAGTACTAATATTCTGATTATTTAGAAAAAATTGAACATCGAGATTTTTTTTAGCAAATTCGCGAAGGACGTTGTTAAAATCAATCTTTCGTAAAAGATCTGACTCTATATACAATATTGACAGAGCGTCGAACCTTTCTTGTAGCATAGTAGTTCTTTTTTATAATAATAATAAAAACTTCATGAAGGCGCCACAAACCACCACACATAAAGATAAGGAAATCACTATTCGGTGGTGCCCCCCTAGACATGATGCCCTAAGCAATTGCTTACTTTGCTTATTGATAAATCCGGCACTGGAAATAACAAATAACACTAATTTTAGATGGAAGGTATTTCCTATGTAATTGCATTGAAATTTTCTCATTCCTCTGGCATGCGCGCACTGCTGTGAAAGTATTAAGAATATGAATGTTTTTCTTGTTTCACTAAAAGGTTTCCTTATTAAATTTAGGATAACTATCACTTTATGTCCTCAAAACCACCTTAGTTCAAATCTTCTACCCGAAAATATTTTATTGTTTAAATGTTTAACTTCCAGGAGAAAAATGAGATTTGAATTTGTTCTCTTACGGCACTGATGAAAATAAAAAAGTACACTTTTGATGGTTTTGGAACACAATAAGGGAATCATCACCGTTTAAAATAAACACCGTTATACAGGATGTAACAAAATTAAACTTTGGCCCCTTCTAGCTCCACCCCTGATTACTTTTTTAAATAACCAAGTGAAGGAAAGTTTTTCCTGATTTTTTTTTGTACTTTTATTTGAACAAAAAATATTTTTATCATTCAATTTAAAGTTCTTGAGAATTCAACACTTTTTGTCAATTTAAGTAACTTATGGGGTTCGAACCTATATCTCATTATGACCATGGCTTGACTTTTTTGGTCATGCCTCTTGTCTATCCCTAGAGCCTTTCAAAATACAAAAATTACAAGCCGTTTATAAGTTAAGGTGGGAAGGTGACTGGTCATTCTAGGACACGCTGTATACTCTTATAAATATACAGCAATAAAAGGTAGGTTTAAAGCGGAGTCCATATAACTGCGGTTCTTTCCATTTTGAAATATCAACCATTGGTAAAAATCCACGCATTTTTTTTTTTTTTTTTAGAATTTTAATTTTATTTATTCATATACATACCTACAAAGATAATTTTCCCTAAGCTAATAAGCTTCTAAGGAAATAACTGTTATGGTATACGCGCGTGGTCATCCCGTTGCGTAGAACCGTCCATCGTGAGGACGTCAAACAACTTTCTCTACTAAACCACCCGGTATAATTTTAAAGAACATTCTTTGTTACATATTATATTTATTTTTAATTAAATTAAAAATAACAAACACACACACCGTAGAATGTAGAGGCATATATTATCAAAAATGTTAAAAGACTTAATTAAAAACACTAACAGTAGAGAAATAAGCAATAAAAAAAAATATGGTTTCTTTTCATATCATCAACATAGATAATTAAAATTAAAATTTTTTCGGCTATTTGGGGAAACCATTTTTGTTGTCAGGGAGAAGAAAGAGAGAGAGATAGATTTAGAATTCAAAATGTGACAAAAATTGTTTCCTGGATGTGTCTTCAACAGTGGCGCCCCCCAGACACGGTGAGGGGGGCCCCATAGGAACCAAAGTTAAGAGGGGGCAAAGTGACCTTTGTAGAGCGATAGAAGTAAAATATTTTTTCTCTGGCAACTTTGTCGAAAAAGTTGAGACTCCTGTGGACTTTAGGTCTTTTGCGGCAATATCTAACCCTGATGGACTCATAGTGAAGTAATTTAAGGGCCATTTATAAATTTAATATCTCTAAAGAGCTAAACCGTATAGACCTTAAGTAAAGTCATTTGAGAGTCCTTTAGGCCTTTACTAACTTTAATATCCTTCAGAAACATCTAGTTAGTTCCTTACGAACAAAATTAAAGCCCCTTGGGTGCTTTTCTGACTATAATAATACCTTTTTTTCCGTATTTTTAAAATACGGAAAAATTCCCCGCCACAGGATATCTTTAGGACATCTGGCAAAAAATTGTAGAGGCCCCGATGGTGAAATATTGCACGGGACCTAACATTACTTGTGCCGACACTGATCTTCAAAATTTATATTAAATAAACATCTGTTTAGTGATAGACAACATTTCGGGTACATTCGGTTCTTTGTGAATATAACATCTTGTACCATGTGTGTACACCGCCATTGAATGTCGTGAGTCAGATTCTGAAACTGAGAAATAAGTTGGATTAAAGGGGGGGACTAGATACTTCATCATAAAATAGTCTCTTTGAAGGAAAAAATGTTAGATTCAAATTGTAATCAAACATAAAATTTGTGCGGCTTTATAAATAGAGCTTGAATATACAAATCGGCAGAAGAATGAAAGAAAAATCGTAAGAAAATGGCTATTGGACACTAAGAAACAATATTCATAAAGTAGGCACATCTTCCTTCTGTCAAAAATGTCATAATTATTCTTTGTAATAAACCAAAAATCTGTATGGTTTCTGGTACAATATGATACAGGATTAGTGTCCTGTGTCACCGGAAATCACAAGTACTTCTGAACTGTACAGGAAGACCATCGCAGTTTAAAAACTAATTAGCTAAATAAATGAGTTTTTATCAAAATCCAGAGTTGTCGTGAAACGAACAGAGAAACAAAAAAACTTTTAAATTTACATCAATGCAACTTATGTATTGAATGTTCGTACCAAGTATCGTCAAAATCAGAAAGGGGGTTCGAGAGTTAACGTGAAAGTAACAGATAGACATCAAGAGACGTTTAAAGATGAAACGTTAAAACTAGACCTCACTTTGTTTTGTCAATATCTCGTGAACATGCATAACAAATGTAACACAAACAAACATAGAAGATGAAAAATATTTTAATCTCGTCTCATACCTATTTGAATTTCAAGGTTGCATTTCATGGCCACATCACAAAGTTAACATAAGGACTTTTGAATCATTCTTTGTGTACGGTCCTAATTTACATATCTACATCGCATTCTTCTAAGAGTGCAAGGTCGGTCATATCTAAAATTGTGTAACAAAGTCTTTGTGTGTGGGACGCTATTGTAAAGGGTTCTGATTAGCCTAGATATTATTTAAACAGACCCTTTGATTAGAAGCGATTTTTATACAATAGAGAAGAAAAGAGTTTATTTACAAAACAAAGAGACCATAAAAATATATTTACATAATTGATCGAACGAATGAAATGTTGTTTTAACTCTCAATTTTTCTTTAAACGTCTTTTTTTTTTTTTTTTGCTTAACGTCTCTTTAAAATCTATTGGTTGTTCGAGACTGAGGTTTTTGCCCTCCATTCGCTGGAAACATAAATACCCACTACCCACACAGTCCTATCCCAGCCTAGGTTGGGCCGGAAAAACCAACATCACAAAGGGCGCGAAACTGCGTGGATACCCAAACCTTGCTGGACATTGCTTTAATTCAGTAATATTACGAGATCTGAAGTATTTGACAAGCCATGGACGCTGGCTATTTAAACGTCTGCCAATTGGTTTTTGATGAAATTTGGTATTGACATAGCACGAGTATGTTGATAGATTTGGCTGATTAGCTGAACTTTTAGGTTCTAACATTGGTCCATGGGGTTACTTATGGTGGCCTATTTAACTGAGTGAGGTCTACAGTTATCGGCCCTGCTAGGAATTAACTAATTCAATAGATGTCGAGCAGTATATTTCATTTATTAGTGTGAACATTTGAATTCCTTACACAAATCTCTGATTCTGAGCTGTAAAGAATAAAGTGAAAGATTTGGGGCGTCCACTAATTTTTGAAAAAAAAATTGAATAGGAATGGAGGGTTTTTGTGGAATATTGTCATGTTGTAAGTATAACATTCTTAAAGCTATATATCATTCAAATATTGGATATGCTATCAAAGGGATACCAAAATTGTAGATCACAATTTATTTGTGTTTTACCAAATTTCATTAAAATCGGCTAAAAGTTCGTGATACTTTTTTTAGATTAAATATCAAAATTAAAGTTCTGGTTTATGATTTTCAGTAATGACTTTGTCGAATGGACCTAGCCTATTGCCTAATATTGTTCACAGACAGACGCAAACTCGGACAATGGCTGAACCTCGAGATTTGGACTCTAAACGTGGGAGCTCTAAACGTGTTTTGGCATTGAAAATTCAAAATTAAAAATTTCAGATCATTACAATAATTTCCTTTTTATAGTTTAAGAAGAGTTTGCCTGCCGTCCCCGTACGCTCATGCGCGGATATAGCCCTCTTGTTTGGGGGGGGGGGCACAATATACCTAATAGAAAATGGGGAGGGGAGGGACTCGTTACCTAGAGACCGGGAGTTCGAGTTCTGGGCAGTAATTTTTTGCAATGTTTATCACGGCACGATACCTAATTTGTTAAAAGCTGTATTCGTAGAGCTTACCACAAATACCTTTTATAAGGTAGGTGATAAGCGATTTTATAAGCGTGATGACAAAAAAATTGCAATGACAGATGACAGAATTTTTCATTCATACGTATTTCTATTTAGTCTCAGGATTGGGAATTATTTTGGGGCCCGTGCCCCCCTCTCAATGGGATAAAAGACACAGACCATTCATTTGATTTTTTTTTTTTTTAAATTTCGTGTTTAGGTTTAATGAAATTTGAGAAACACCGCCGCTTAAGAAAACTTGGGGGGGGGCACGTGTCCTTCGGGCCCTCCCCTATATCCGCGCATGTGTACGCTGTGAGCTACAAATTCACTCACTTTTAAATCTGAAATCGAACATACACTCACCAAAAACACTATTTATAATTATTAATGAAGAAACTAGTTCCGAATCATTCGATTCATTAGACTGAATCAACTTCCATCTTTAGACTCGACTGGACTGATGATCAATCGAATGATTCGAAACTAGTTTCTTCATAAATACCTAATTATAAATAGTGTTTGTGGTAAACAAGTTTTAATTTATTTTTTAACACTTATAATGAACATGTTATTCAAAGATTTAAGCATACAAACAACCTACCCGTAATTTTCTGAATTCGAGTTTCATCATCCTCTAGAATCAAACCCGGAATTTCCTTCTTGGTGTTACAAAGTGTGAGCTGATATAATTAACGCAAGAGTAACTCCTACCAGACCATTCTCATCATAAATTATCTATGCATGAAGAACCATGTTGGTTCTGACGAGTACACGATGTTGCTTTACTTTATCAACATTATTCTTTGTTGTAATGAACTTTTCTTTCAACACTACCATAATAAGATAAGATGAATATCTTGTACTGACTGTGGTCATCACTTCTTGGTTTGTGTAATAACACTACGATGTAGATTATCTTTGTACTCTAGCTGTTGCTGTAGACGTCACGCTGGAAAATTAATTTATAAATTTTGTATGTAAAATATTTTAAGTCTATGAAATATGTATAGAGGGTGGACCTAATAGTTTTTACGAAACATTTAATATCTTTTTTCTTGGATTCAACAGGACAAATATGCTTGAGACCTATGATCAGATCTTTTTAAGTCCTCGGCTCTCGCGGACCGCAATGTGGCCATTTTAACGGATCGAGGTCTACACTTTCGGGTATCAATCCTATTGAAATGATCTTTTAAAATAGGTTGTCGAGTAGCATTCAATTTATCAGCGTAAAATTTTGGATCTCTCAACAAAAAAAAAATATAATTCCAAGTCGTGATATAATAAGTGAAGAATTTGGCACCTCCACTAATTTTAGTGAAAGTCGAATAATAGAAAGAAAAGATGAAACTATTGGTTATACAATGACAATATTATGTTTATATTGTACATACCCATATCAATGAAACATTAGTTATTTACCCACTCAATAGATATTTGATAGAGATTTTTTTTTTTTTGTGATTTACCCAAACTCATTACCTCGATCGGTCAACTTTTTAAATCAAATATCAAATTTGTTTTTTGTTGTTGTTGTTTTTTTGGGGGGCGGGGGGCATATTGATTAAGTACCTATCTTATTAAAAATAAATAATAAACCCGAATTGCTCAAATTATTAATTTTATGAATTATGTATACAGGGTGGTGAATGTCTTTTTGCTTAGATTTCGACATGCCGATAGTTTAGTTTACTTTTTCCCACAAAAGAATGGGACTCTATATAAATTCTGCACACAAGAACACTTCATGTATATGAGTCTTTCATATCAATTTATTTCAAAATTATTCAACGCTAGTTGTCAAAAATATCTCTCACGGAGCGGTATTCTTTGGACGAATGTAATTTTTTCATTCGATTTTTGGATTCTACTTATATCAAATTTTGAGGTATAATATTTTTTTCATGGTCGATTGGTGTGCTTTTTAAACTAAACTAAAATATTTGAGTTTATTTTTTACAAATTTGAGCTCACCAAATTGGGGACACACATGGACCAGTCCCTTTCTAGTTCTGCATGCCCACTCTCAGTACCAAACTTTCTAATTACTCATAAAATCTTAACAATGTATCTACTTAGAGTTTCAAGAAATGTTTTATTACCTCTGAGGAACAAAACGCTAAGTGCATCTTTGTGAACTTTAAATTATGAAAACTTGCTGTGATCGCATTTCTTTTTCTTATTGCAAAATGCTTTCTCTTATTTTAAAAATTATGTAAAATATATTTTGAATCGATCCTCTGATTGGATTTTAAGATTTATAAGAGTTAATTATACATATTTTAGTAGAAATTTTGAGGACAATAAAATGGAGGACACGCAGGATTTCCATATAGGAGTTTTCAACCTCTGTACTTATAAAGGTAGTTACCAAATTTTTTTTAAACAAATTGTTGAACGATTCAAGAATTTTAAAGTCTCCCGTGATAAACTGTATACATTTTTTTCAATAACACGTTTCTTTATCATAACATGTCTTTTGAGAGGAGTTCTCATACAATCCATTCACTGGAAATTTACTAAACAGCTGCGCATATTGACCTCGGCCATTCTGAGCTAAGCGTAAAAAGGGCTCTACGACCCATGATAAAAACCATGCAGGACATATCAGGTCTTTTGAGAGGAGTTTTCATACAATCCATTCACTGGAAATTTACTAAACAGCTGCGCATATTGACCTCGGCCATTCTGTGCTAGCGTAAATAGGGCCCTACGACCCATGATAAAAACCACGCAACGCGTATCTTAACTTCAGTAATTTTAAGGGAACCTGTATAGTTACTCATGTTACTTACTCTCTTTGATGAGAAGCTACATTTATTTGGAATTTTGTTTGTAACGAAAAAATCGTTTTATGATAAAGAAAAAGATAACGATTTTTTTATTTTTTGTCGTTTTACTCCACTGAAACATTCCACATTGGGATGTGGTCAAAAGCTAGAATCGATAAATACATGTTCTTCGGTATTAAAAGTAAGTATTTTATTTTAATTTTACATGAAAATATATTTAGTGATAGCATGTGAGCACAATGACATGCAAGAGTAAAAAGAGATCACCGCTCAGCTCTGGCTCCCCCTCGCGGACTATAATATAACTAATCATGGTATTCGCATATACGAACGGAAAAAACTGATATCAGTATTGTCCTTTTAACAGGAAAATGGGATTATATGGGAATGGGAGCTAATGTGAAGCTAGATTTGGGTACCGCCAAAACATCTGTCCATAGGGAAGCATGGGTACTCACTTACACAGCTAGCTTTCGCTAAAAATGAACAAAAGCTTTTAAGAAAGTTTAAATAAAATTGAAATTTATTTTTTCTACTTAGAAAATTAAGACTTTGGTGTTTACGACTTGGAAGTTATAATCCACCACAATAATGTTCTAACAGCTAGCTCAGAGTGTTTAAGACTAGTAGAAATAAAAATAAAATGCTTTTAAAATCTACCTTCAGCAACATGGAGGGGTGTATCGTGGGAGTTTTCCAGTAAATTTCTGTTAATTCTGTGAATTGTACAGTGTACACCTCACTGAAATCATGGGTTGCCATTTTATGAAGGCCATTGTCGATACCGAGTTCCCTGAAAATCGAACAAGGCATTTAAAAGCTATCGTGGTACAAACAGACGGACGAAGACAACATTAATAAATAAAACTCAGTTAAAATACTCACCAATTTTGGGCGGCCCAGGCCCAAATGGGTCATATATATATATATATATTATTTTTTTGCTTAACATCTATTGGTAATTCGAGATCGGGGTTTTTACCCACCATTCGCTGAAAACTTGCAAACCAGATACCCACATTGACTTTACCCAGCCTGGATTGGGTGGGAAAAATAGACAGCATCACGGGGCCGCGAACCCATGTGGACCTGGAACAACCTCGCTGGACATTGCTTGACTTTATTGATCTAACGGGAACAAGTGTATTCAACTTGTCATAGACGCTAGTAACGTCATAAGTTTACCATCTCGATATTGATTGTATGAGTTAGAATAATAAAAAAATGTGACAGTATGTAATCAAATTAGGTTTCGCTGTTCCTCACTGTACTCACATTTTCATAGCAATCCAACTCAAAATACTTTTAGTTTAGTTTTGGTTGTAATTGGTATTCAAATTTTAGCAGTTTGGTAGTTTTCACGAATCTCTCTAAATAGGGAACGGTAAGAGCTAGAACATATAGGTCCTGCCCACTCTTGTATTCCAGAGTTGCCAAAAAAGTCATGAGGGCCGATAAAATATTGAAATATAAAATCGTCTAATTGACCTTAATTAACCTTTCATAGATTATAAACATTTTTATTTTTTATTGGAACTCTGATTGTTTAATTTTACATCTCAAAGTGTACAAATCCAAACACAAACTATAAAAAAAATTAAAGCAATTTGAAATCAAAAGAGATTTCGTTCATTAGGAATAGTGTAATAATTGGTTCACTAGACCAAGCAATACGCCAGGTTTGCAACGCAAAAAAAAAAAAAAAAAAAGAAAAAAAANAAAAAAAAAAAAAAAAAAAGATGCCCTATTACAACTTATATTGTACGTAGGTACTTCAAAATTTGTCTTGTGAACAAGAGGCAAAAGCAATCTTTCTACAAATGAAATCCATTTAGTTTCACTGATAAATAAATTTTATAAATGGGAACAATTTTTCCATGATATATAAACAAGTGTCTGTTTACAATAAGCTTATCAAACACAAATTTTACGAAAATTACTACTCTTTTGAAACTGGTTCTCTGAAACATAATTTTTTGCAAAAAACACATCATTATCATATACCTTTCCTATGGTAAATAGTAACGTTTGTCTAAGTTTGAGGAGAAAGCGCACAGATTCGATGTGTTTGTGTCGAATTTGATTGAACAAATTTTCCCTGTTCCCTGCAAGAACTGTATAAATTCATGTATCTGTGACGTTTTTACATATAATCTACATACAAATCTAGGTATTTATGGAAACATGTATTTACTTTTAAAATAAATTAAAGACGCAACACTTACCAAAAACACTATCTATAATTTATAACGAAACTAGGTTCGAATCATTCGATTCATCATCAATGATCACTGGTATTTTTTGGAAGTAGGTACCAGTGGTAAATAAAGATTCATGAAAATAAAAGATGCCCCAGAAGGAATGAAATAATTGTCCGTTTCTGATATTGTAAGACCTCTGAAGACGAAATTTCTTCAAACCCAAATTCTTCCTAACTGTTCTAGGATGTAACCAGCCATCCAGTTTAACCGGCGCATTTTGTTGCTTGGTTACGAAATAACAAATTATTATTTGGTGACTGAAAACTTTTTCATTGAGTCATTCTTACCTCTGCTAATTTTGAATTGAAATAAAATATTTTTCTTATAAAATTTACTTCTGAACAAACTTACTTTTTATTGTTTAACTAATTAAAACAACAGAATAAAACATGGTGTCAGGTGTGATAACAATTGTTACTAGAACATGAATTAAAATTTTGAAAAAGTTTATTTTATTTTTTTTTGACAATAACATGGATGTTGAATTGAACATGAACGCAGATCAGTTGAGAAAATTAATTGCCGAAGAAGTGAGACAAACAATAAGTGAGATCAATCACGAAAACGAAGTACTCAAACGACAATTGGTGGAGCTCAAAGCTGCTAAGGTTCAAAAACAGATCAACATTCCAAGCCCGAGCCCGTTGGTTCTCACTGGTAACGTCAGAGAGAATGTAGAATTTTTTAGAAAAATGTGGGAGGAATATTTGGTCTCTACCCAGATAGAAATGGAAAACGATAAGACAAAAATTGCTCTCCTGTTGAACGTTATTGGAGTTGATGCTGCAAAAATGATTTTCAAATTGGTCTACCTTGAAGACAAAGAGTTGACAGCCGAGAAAATATTACATGCATTGAAACAAAAACTCAGTCCCGAGATTAACGTTAGGTACGAGAGGTTTATTTTTCATTCCATGAGTCAAGATGATGGGGAAGATTAACAGAGCTATTTCATCAGATTGCAGGACCAAGCGAAGCTATGCAGTTTCAAAAATGTAGAAGAAGTAGTTCTGATAGACAAAATCAATGAATCAGTCACCAAATAATAATTTGTTATTTCGTAAACAAGCAACAAAATGCGCCGGTTAAACTGGATGGCTGGTTACATCCTAGAACACTAACTTCATGGTGAAAATAGTTCTCACATGAGATTGTGAGATGATTCTTGAGGGTGATATCCTTACGGGCCGAGTCCAGAATTTATTCTCATACATCTGCCTAAGATTCGAAATAATGATGACCCTATTGTCCCGATTGATTAAAGACAGAAGTATTTGGTAGGTACTAATGAAAATAGATATGGCACCTACTTATTATTAAAATTTACTAGAAAATCTGTATTTAATTTAGTTTACTTGAGGTATCTCTTTTATAACAATAAGTTCTGTAGAAAGCCAAAAAAAGACACACAAACATAACTATGGCGAGCTTATCTTATCTGCAATTAATCGAAACGTTTCACGACTCCCCCTTCCCAATATTTATAAAATCAACTCTGATACGGTGATATGATTATTAGGAAAAATGCCGAAAGATATTTGAAGAAAATTGGAAAATATTTTTATGACGAAAAAAAAAAAAAAAAAATCGAACTATAAAATTAGGGGAGAAGGGGGTAAGAATTGGAAGTATTTAGTCACAATGACATTTATTTGATTTTATTTCTTTTGTTTATCAAAATTTATAGCCTTTGCGATATGGGATACCCTCCCCCCACATTTATAATAAATTTCTTGCCATCAGGCTGCTTTTTTCGGTTCATTTGATATAAAAGAATAGGCCCACCCCCTCATAATAGTAATCTTCAATATCTGGAATTATGTTCCCTAATGGTTGCCATTTAATTTCAAATTAAGATCTCCGAACATGTTCATTTGTTCTAAATCATTATTATCATTATAGAAGACATCATCTCAGTCGATGGAAGATTTATCAGACACTACAGCTGCTCTAAATGAATCTTCCTGCAAATAAAGGGAGGCATCATCCTTTCTGATGGTAGCAACATGTGTGACACTACATCTCTAATTAAGTTCTTGTTCTTTGCTGCCAAACTGTTTATTGTCAGTAGACATAAATCAATATAATCTAGGAAGCTAATAATTAGGTTATTAGTAATACAAACATAATAATATTTCAGAGTTCCTAATTAACACCATCATCAGCTCAGATGGACTCTGCCCGTGTAGACTTCTCACAAACTCTGAATTGTTAAAAAATTAGAAGTTGTCCTGAAATCAAAATAAAAAGTTGCCATGGAAACTCTTCGAACTGTTTTGTGGAAACTCTTCGAAATGTTTCACAAAACTTTTCAAAAATCAGAAATTTACAAATCAGGAAGTTTTATTACAAGACTTGAAGAATGAAAATGTCTCTGTAAAAATTGTAATTCTTATCATAACATCTAAGTGTAATAATAGTTCTGCTATTGTAATATTCTCCTCACCATCAATGAAGAAGATTTTCCATCGGAAATCATCGTGAACGATTATATATTTATCAAAAACACTGTCACAATATTTTTCTTTTTAAATTAAAAATCACAACAAACGTTGTAGTTTTATTTTACACAGGATTAAAAAAAAATATAAAAATCAGAAAAGAAATTACAAATATTTTAGAAATGGTAGACATACCAATACAAAAATACAATTATTCTACAAATGCATTCAGCGAAGTTTTCACTACAAATGCATATATGCACTCTGCAACCAAGCTTCTATGCCATTCAAAAATGATGTTAGGAAAAAAAAAACGTCCATCGAATGAGAATCTATGTGATGTGTTGGTTGCATAAGCTTTAAATGCAGTGCCCAATAAATTAATTATTCCTTGTTTCTGGGATGTGTATCTAGTGTTCCCTGATTTATCTGTACGGATTCCTTGAATGTTGATATCATAAATTTCAAGTTTAGAATGGAATTAATCATTACCTAAGATAAAACAAACATAACCATAAATTTTGGCCCACACTGTGTTGAAAATATATATCCATTACTTTTGTCCCACCCTATTTTTATTCATAATATTGACAGAAATTCTTCTTCAAACAGGGAAAACCCCAAAAGAACTTTTTTTTGCTGCAAATTTACGACTCGTATTTTCTCCCTCATTTTTTTCGAGAGGATATTTGGTTTTCCATTCCATGGGGAATCTAAATACAAGATCTGAAATTTGTATTCAAAACGAGTCAATTTGTATTTATGAGATGAACCAGCAAGATACTGTTGCAGATAAATAATATATTTTTTGGGGTGGAAAAGTTAATTCGTGACTTTTGGTAAAAGAGGGCTTTGCTGTGTAATTTATTTGTGTAAGGGAGTGAAGATGTCTGCTTTGACATGGGAGAGAAAAACGAAACGAGTTTTTGACTCGTATAATGTTTTCAATAGTTTCAACATTTTTCTGACGAAGTTTTTCATTGGGTGGGTAATAAACTGAAAGAATGTGGCTCCAAGGAATCTTCCTTATAGAAAAAAATACTCCTTAAATGCGAAAACATATAGATATCAATTTAAATCTTTGAATAATATGTTAATTATATTAAATAAATTAAATTTAAACAAGACACTTACCAAAAACACTATTTATTATAATTTATAAAGAAACTAGTTTCGAATCATTCGATTCATCATCAGTGTAGTCGAGTCTAAAGATGGAAGTTCACAATTTATGGATTCTGTGAAAAGCAAGCGAGGATAATCATGCTAGTAAAGGTTACAGCTCAGGAAAGTAGACCAGAACAGAAGGTTGTGGCATGGTAGAATTAAGGAAGGCAACGCCAACTCCAACTAGAATTAGGAAAAGTGGAAGTTAAAGAAGGAGTTCTCCTTTTATGAAAATAAAAGTCTTCAGTCAACTTCCATCTTTAGACTCGACTAGACTGATGATGAATCGAATGATTTGAAACTAGTTTATTCATAAATTAAAATAAATAGTGTTTTTGGTAAGTGCTTTGTTTAAATTTAATTTATTTAATAGTAAATACCTATATCAATTTAAATCAATCAAGAGTGGCAACATCGCTTCCGATGGTAACTAAATGTATGAAATGCAGCTCCAAATAAGTTATTGTTTGCAGATAGCAATTTTCATAAAAGAAGAACTTCTACTTTTTTTCTTTAACTTCAAATTTTCCTAATTTTAGTTGGAGTCGGCGTTGCCTTCCCTAATTCTACCTTGCCACAACCTTCTGTTCTGTGCCTACTTTCCTGAGCTGTAACCTTTACCAGCACGATTATCGTCGCTCGCTTTCACAGAATCCATAAAACTGCGTAGAAACTTTGCTGATTTCATCTTTGGTTTGGAGCAGAGTTTTGTAAAGCCTTAACAAAACTCTGCGTACATCTAATATTGGAGGCTAATAATTGACATAGGCCCCAAGAACCATATCAATCACAGCTATATAATTACTTCAGTAACATAATAATATTACAGAGTTGCTTTCTGTATAATTTTACTTCATCAGATATACTCGGAACGAATGTCACCCTAAAATAACCTCCCATTCTCAACAATGATCTATTTTCACTATGGAGGTTAGTAAATGACAATTGGACTGGAAGGGTGGTTAGTAAGTGACAATTACATCTTCAGAAGTTTCATATAAATCACCAGTTTTCATAAGTGGAAATCGCAGGCCTGTAGCATTTTATCATACCTGCACAAATCCTGTATGACTTATAAACTTAGGTTTGTGAGATACGAGTATATTACGGATATACGAGTACATTAATACTTATAAAAAAGTTCTGCTGTAATTTGGACAGGATACAGGATTGCGGAGGGATACAAGTTTTACTTGGTCTTCAGCTTCAGGCCCACTAAGTGCTCCTTGGGAAACATTTTAACCGAGTGATATCGACACTTCACAAAACCCTTGTTAACTAAATGTAGTACAGTGTAATTTTTAAAAATGGTTTCTGAATTTTGAATTGTCTGCCCTTTACAAGCAACCGCATCTCCAACAATACAAGATGAAATATATTTCTGAGTGTTTGTCTTTTGTTCTTTAATTCATTCTCTACCTAGCAGACCATTGTTAATAACTTTTTAGAAATGTATTCTCCTTTGAGGGTTTTATTTATTTTCAAGTCATGCGACACGGTTTTTATAAATGAAAATTTATAGAATTCAAACGGTTACACAAATAATAAATTATAAAATTATTATTATTAAAAATAATACTTATAGTAATGAAACAAGATCATGAGAAGAGTGTCGTACCGAAAAATCTAGAGCCCATAATAATATTTTTTTTCTAGTATCGTTCCTAATATTGAAAGAGATATAGGAAGGAGGGATCCTATAGCAATACTATTGTCAAGGTTGGAAATTAATTAGAACAGTTACCATTTTCTCCTTTAAGTTATATTATTTACTAACGTCTATGGCACGTTGAAAATATCACTGAAGTTAAGCAACGTCCAGCGAAGTCGCTTCGGTTTGACTCTGAATCAAAACGAAGCGACGATGACATCGATCAGTCGGTCTAAAATGATAATGATTTCAAAACATTCCTTAATTTAAAGATAGATGGTTCAAAGTTATTTTCGAAAGTATCTGTTATGCCAGGAACATTCTTGTTTTCACTCAAATGTCAATAAATGAATATATAATCCCAAATTTGGAACCATGGCTCAGTACTGCATTCCGTCAATAATCGTGTATAATAATCCAAATCACTTGACACTTCAAAAGATCGTCAGCCTTATGATTGATTTCTATATTGGGCGATTTATCTGTTGGTAGATTTGAATTGTGATCGGGCATTCTTCAAGGTTATAAATAAAATTGAAATGGGTTTCGTTCCCTTGAACCTTATAAGCGCCAAATTAATTTGAACCTGAAAGATGGGGCAGAAAAATGTTAGGTAAAAAATAGTAAATGTATAGCAGATACATTTACTGAATGAATAGTCATTCATTAAGTCTAACTTAGTAGTGATCAATGTTGTCTTGCAACGGCTGTGAAATAAGGAACATAATAAAAAAATAATTCAACTGGTATGAGTTATCATCAAAATCTAAACTTTATAGTGTTAAAATTAAAAATGCATACCCAAAACATTCAGTAAAATATATAAAATACATTCTATCCTTGGTGCGTAATACGATATTTATCTATACTTATAAAACGCAAAGCCCAGTTGATAATCTGACTCACTGATAATCAACGTACCTTCACGATGGCTAAACCTAGAGACTTGAAATTTAGCACACAGATGCCTTTTAATATGCAGGTGCGTAAGGAAAGGAAAGAAAGTAAAAAATCGAAAGTTCAAGTGGAACCAATTTACAACCAAAAATGACGCTTTTTAGCGGGTCTCTTTGCATTTTTTTTCTGGTAAAAAATAAAACAGACTGAACCATTTTGACAAAAGGAAATTCTACAACCACTGAAAAAGACGCAATTCCGTCCAGTCACGGAGCGGCGTGAATGCGTGATTTTACATTATAAAATCAGGAGAATAATAGGTTACTTTTTATCTCACAAAGAAAGAAAGAACCTTACAGGCATCTGGAAGGCAATGCCTGTAGTATATGAAAAAAAAAAAAAAAAAAATGAAATTGTATCATGTAAAATGTAATGCAGATTTAAATATGTTAATATTTATGGTAACGCATAAAATTGAGGGTATCATAGCATTACAAGGTCCACTGCACTACATATACCTTTGCTCTTATAATGTCGCCACTGGATACTACTCACAATAAATTAGCAATTCAATTGTCCTCACGAGGATGGGTGCACCTCGAACAACTATCAAGCCCAGCTCCGAAGATATCCGGTTCCGTCAGGATTTGAATCCGGGTCTCCCGCGTGGAAAGCCAGTGAGATACCTACTAGGCCAAGCTTCCTGTAAGATGTATGTATAACATAGAAAAAATATATCAAATTTTTCACGATAAAATGACATCATAAATAATTGTCTCCATACACACAGTCAAATATAATAAATAGAGTAACAGAGCATACCCTACAAGACCCTTTTAAAGTAACTCATAAAGTTATAATTGGAAATGAAATCTGGTGAGTAAATTAAAAGCCAGGAAGTTCATAAAAATCAGAGAGTTCATAAAATCAATGAACAAAGACACTCATGGAAGCGAAAAAAAAGGTCTATTTGAGTTAAGATTTTATAGTCATGTAAATACTGACATAGTTATAATAAGGAAACTAAGGGATCCAACCAACCCTATAAACAAAGGAGGGCAATTTAGAATGCTACTGAATTTTTTGAATATCTTTTTTTCTAATCTTATTTCTTCTTTAACTGAACCTTTATCTTTTTAATCTTTTTTTCTTAATTCTATTGGATCGGCTTTTGATCCCTAGATTTTACCATTCAGTTCACTTCCTTTCTTTTCTCTATTATATTTCCCACCTCTTTTTCAGTCTCACCATTTCCTATTTTATTTGATCTGAAAATGTATGTAAAAAATCCAAGAACAGAATTTGCAAGGACGATAATCCTGTCTCTCCTGCTGTATGGATGAAAAACGTGGTCACTAACGACGAGAATTGAAAAAATGCTGAGAACATTAAAGAACAAGATTTTGATATAAATTTTGGATCTATTCGAGAACAATCTACAGGAAGTTCCGAATTAGAAGAAATAGTGAAATATGGGCACTATGTGGCTATGAGGTCTCGGCATCAAACATGAATGCAAAAATCATGAGCTGGGTGCCGCGAGCGAGTATAAAGATTTTCATAAAGAATTTCAACCTAAATTATAATTAACAAGTAAATAGATAATCAAATAATGGTTTGAAATAATTAAAACCCATCAGGCCATCATGCGCGGATATATGGTGGGCCCCGGAGACATGTGCCCCCCAGATTTTTTAAGCGGGTTTCTCAAATTTCATTATACCTACTTAATCACGTAAATTTTTTTTAAGAATATGAGTGGTGATCCGCTGTGTCTTTTAGCCCATTGAGAGGGGGTACACGGGCCCCTAAATATTTCCCAATCCTGAGACTAAATAGAAATATGTAAAGAAAACATTGTCAAAAATTATGAAAGGTATTTGTGGTAAGCTCTACAGGTTTTAACAAATTAGGTATTGTATCTCGATAAACATTGCATTAAAAGGTACTGCCCAGGACTCGAACCCCCGGTTTCTTTGCTTACGATTTCCTCCCCCCTCCAAATTTTCTATTAGGTATATTGTGCGATTGTGCCCCCTCCCCCCAAAGAACAAGAGGTTTATATCCGCGTATGCAGGCCATCAAGAATTTTAGTGTATATGGACCGTCACAGTTTGTGTAACCGTATGAGAACAAGAAGAATATTTGAAGTCGTCGTTAGAATGCAAAGATTTAGAGGAAGAGTAAATACGGGTAGTATATTGTGGTTGTGGTAATGGAACTCCTTTTTTTTTCTTCCAAAAATGCCATGACTTAAATTGATGCCAGGAAATGACGGAATTCAGTGTTTCGGTGTGGTCTCAAATTTTGGAATGCTTCATTAATTGAAATTTGACTAAAACATAAAATAGTCTTGGGTACACTAAGTTTTATATTCGAAAATATCTGCCCATGATTTCTAACAGAGATACGGAAAAAAGGTGATAAAACAATCCTTATAATATATTAATGCTCATATTTTGAGCATTCGCTTAAATCGTGCAGATGCTAACCAAATTAACACAGCAAATTAAAAACGCTAGCAAAAAATCGCAGTTTATACGCTTAAGTGAAAGTGTTTGTTTCTTTTTATACATAGTACGAATTATTTATTTTATTATCATTTTTTATGAATGTGATTTGGCTCTTCACAAAATAATAGACTTATTTTGCCACCTTAATAAGTCCCTTTAGGGTCTTGTTCGGCTAACAGTAGGCCCAAATCCTACAATTATTTGTTCAAAATTTTATATTGAAGGTAAGATACAATGCCCCGTCTGAGTTTTGATCCCGCTACCCCTGCATTAGCAGACATACTCTGTGAGCTACGGAGGATGTAATACACTTTGAGTTCCACAACAAAGATACGCAAACGGTAATGAAATAACTTGCGCCGGTTTATTTTTGCATTAAACTCAAATTTGCGTACTTATCACTTACGTAACTATTTCTATCCATGAATGATTGAAATCTTTGGGAATACTCTTTAACCCAATATTATTCTCACGCTCCCTAATTGAAACAAGTTAGCATAAAATTGTGCGATGTTCTTAATCAAAGTATTGAACCCAATAACGGTTTCTCTAATAAACCAGTGCAAAATTTTATTAAATTTTAGTGTCCAGTTCAACTTTTTTTTTGGTTCACTGTTCTCAGAAATAACGGAATAACTTTAACCTTTTTTAAATCACCGAATTCAGTTTTAACTCTAATATTCATATAGGTGTTATAAGTAGATGTAGGTACTTGTGCAGCCTACACAGTTTTGGTTTTGTTTTTCTTAGCTCAATTTCGGTATTTGTTTTTCTTTGCCCAATTTTTGTATTTGCTTTTCTTGACTCAATTTCTGTATTTGTTTTTCTTAGCACAAATTCTGTATTTGTTTTTCTTAGCTCAATTTCTGTATTTGTTTTTCTTAGCTCAATTTCTTTATTTGTTTTCTTACCTCAATTTCTTGAATCCAAACTTAATGTTCTCCGAGAATAGATAATTCTTCGAAAAATGAAAACTTGATCTAAAAATACTGATTTAGGAATTTTATGTGCATTGTATGATTCTGTACGATTCATTGTATGTGCATTCTTGTTAATGTTCGGCCTCCTTGTGTCGAATGATGGTTCTTCTAAGATCTATATATGCCTCTTCATTTGTGATTATGATGGTCAGCCATGGCAATGAGGTCTGTCTAGAATGTTGCTGACATATGGTTTGGATTTTGTAATAATTGATAGACCACTGGTTTGGGTATTTCGATCGGTCACGATGTGTTAGAGGTGACTCTTGGAGCGCACATGATTTGGTTTTATAGTTTTCATTACATTCTGGACATACATGCCAAAATATACAAATTCTACACAAACACGCGGAAATATGCGTTGTTTGGAAGGAATCGCCTGGCACTATGCTCCTGATTACTATACCACGTGACAGCCTTTATGTATGGAATACAACGTGCTGTCCTATACACATTTATATGTACCAAGGTACCAATGTATAATATTATGCACAATGGCATGTTCATAAGATAAAATGTATAAAATTTATCTATGTAGTTTAATACATAAATAAATACATGGTTATTTATATACTTCTCGACAGATAATTTTTTTCTTCTTCTGTTAAACTAAGTAGATATCTTTCTCTGTCTAATACATACAATTCGCCATAGCTCTGTTTCTTTTCTTTAGGAAGACGCCATTTTTATGAAGGGGAAACTATTTTATGTGTTTTTATAGGGTTAGACAGAAAGATCTTCTTGTTGTTGTTATTCTAATGATATGTTCGTGACAAGCATTTCTTCCCATTTTCGTCCTTCATTCCTTCAGTCTTTTTTTAATAACCAATTATTATATTTTCTAATATTCCTATTAATTGAACTCTACTATTACTTTACTCGTGGTTACAATTTGTACATTGTAAAATTTTGGTTCAATATACACTTTGGAATTGAACATGAAATAAAAATCCTCCCCTCAAATTTTGATATTTTTGAATCCCAAATCTATTAATAAAATCGATGTTTCTGCGGTAACCGACACATTTTACACACATCGTTGATCAATTTTAAAAAATTCTCAAAGCTGCTCCAGCATAACCAAAAGTTAGTCACATAGAATAGGATCTTTAATATAGCCGCAGTATGGTTGGTAAAATGGAAGACATTTCACTTTGGTGGGGATAATATATTTTTTTTAAAATTGAGTAGTTAATTATTTATAAATATTACAGTATGCCAAATTGCCATATGGTCTTTGACTAGTATATGTAGGTAGTTTTTCAACTATATAACTAACAACCAAACTTTTATAACTATAAAAACTTAAAAAACCAAAATTATGTCCATAGCTTATGCCGTTCTCGAGTTATAAGAGACTACAGACATTTATAATTTCTGCACAAAATAATAAGTACCCATTTTGTTTAATTATAGTGAAGTAAAATTTAAATATTCTACAATTTCTACAAAAATAATAGTTGTTTATCAAGGTTCTGTTAAGAGATCTATTTCTCAAATGTATTTACAACTTTAAAACATTAGAATACAAACAAAACAATTGAAAAATATTCAACCGTACCCTGTAAATATAGATCCCCCTCAATGTATTTTTTAACTTAATATCTACCTACGTCTCCCTATGTATATAATACTCAGTCCTATAAAAATATACGTCACACAAATTTTCCCCACCACTCAAAATTCAAATTCTCCCACCAAAAAAAGAAGAAAAAAAAGAATTAAACAATAAAAAAAACTAACACATTATAATTCTAAACTATTGGCCTTCTGATTACATTTTTCCTAAGAAAGACCCTTGAATAAATTAATTTTATATGACTGCTACTGTGGTTATTCTTTTATAACTTCTTTCTTATTATTTATTTACTTTTGTTTTATTTAAAATTAAATACAATTTAAACACATTGTAAAATGTATTGTTATGTTTAGATAAGTTACTATCGCATTAATGAATTGTAAATAAGAAAGAATTATTCGGCATTATTTTATGATATTTTTATTCTTCTCTGATTATTGCTGATTATATTTTTTGTAATAATACCTATATCATCATCGAATAAAATTAATATTTCGGTGTTATTGAAAGTAATTAATTGTGGTATGAATTTGGCCTTTATTAAAAATATATCTGTTCATTAATTGACTTTTTCTCTTTTTATGGTGTAAAATAATATAGTATAATATTTTTGTAAAAATATTGTTCATTTTGATGTTTATTTTTTTTTTTTTATATATATAATATTAATTTTATGATTGTTCAATGACTATCATTGTATCATTTGTCGTTTAAAGTTTATTGTGTTTTCTTTTATGGATTTTACATGTTATTGTTTTGTGATTTAAATTATTTTCATAATTCTGGTAAGTGTTATTATTTTGTAAGTTGAAAGATCTCCAAATTACAGTTCCAACTGCAATGATATCTGCTCTGAAATCCGATTTTACAAATATTTCCATAAAACTTATTCCCCTGATTCGGTGTCCATCTCATTGTTGAGAGGGACATGTTTTCGTTACATTTGTTTGAATTTGATGGTGAATCTTATAAAAAAATTGCCATAAACATCTGTCTTTTGAGATCTTGATAGAATTACCAAATCAAATAGCATATATCCATTGATCTGGCAACTAACAGATATTATTCTTCTTTTTAGAAAAAGGTCCACCTGTCTGTCGACGTGAGCGGCCATATGCTTCCGGCTTCCCTTATTCTTTAATAGTAAGTTTAGAAATTACTTGTGTATCAACTACAAAAAATAAGGCGAGTCACGAGCGCTTTCGTCTGTTACGACATTCTCAAGTGGACTTTAATAGTAGTTTCATGTTTTCGTAAAGTGCTGAAATTTGAACTACAAATGATAAGCTATTCGAGTGACGGAAATTTCAGATACAGTGTCCAAATATAAAAACCTTTGAAATCAATATGGAGTATTATTATTTTCTTTTTTGTTTATTATGTTAATATTTAGGACGGGTCGTTTTACACACAAGCCTGGGTTTGGGCCATAAATTGCCAGTATCACAACCAAGTAAAATCGCGCTTTGAGTTGCCTTAATCCTGTGATCTTACAGAGGTGAATTCAACGTGCAAAATATAACGTTTTTATATATATATTTTTTTTTTTTCCTGAGCCTAAAATCGTTTGCATAGAAAAACCGGCCATATTACGGATCAGACATCCCTTAAGCTATTTCTCTGCAAACATATTTTGATTATTTGTTGCTGCATTATGTATGGAAGGATGAACCGAATATCAGGAAAAATTCTCATTTATGATATTATAAATAAAAATAAAGAGGAATGTTATATAAATTATTTGTCTTTGTTCGGATTCAAACCAATTGCTGCCTAGGCTGTTTTTAATTGAAATATTTCTCCCTACCTAAAAACTCTGCCATTAGGCAACATTAAAATTGATTAATCAAATAAGTTGGTTAAATTGGGATACTATGCCAAGTAAAACCATAATAAAGTTTCGAAAGTACTATATCTTCACTTGACTAAAAAATATTAAAAATGTTAAGGAGCTAGTTTCGTCCTCTCCTGAGAACATCATCGGAGCCAGTCTCTAGCTGGCTGACTAGCTCCGATGATGTTCTCAGGAGAGGACGAAACTAGTTAGCTCTTTAACATCTTTAATATCTTTTAGTCAAGTGAAGATATACCTAGTAGTTTTCAACCTTCATGATTAATCAAATGTTGAAATTTTTTTATCATCAGTCCCGCAAAACAACGATAATGTCAGTTTTAAACAAGTTATTCAATTGTTATCAAGCGGCTAATTCCAAATACAATCCTTTAATTTAAGTTTTTTAAAAAAAAAATAGCTCTAAGCCTGCGATTTGCCATGATAGATATCAACCAAATACTGTAAGATTTCTGAACGCTGATTGAGTCCTCGAATGAAACCTGCCCTAGAGGTGCAATCAGGAGTTGAATTTAATTGTTGTTGATTGGGTAAAACGAAAGGCCATAAATTGTGAATTTTTCAACATTAAATTATTAAAATTTGCAAATTAGTGGATTCCCCAAATTTCTTTTGTCCGCTTAACATTAATTAAACTTTTTTAAAGTCACAAATTGGTGGATGCGACAAATTTCTTTTGTTACCTAAACATTGGACATTGCAATTTGTTGAAATTGACAAATTAGTGAATGTACCAAATTCCTTTTGTCCACTCATTTTTTTTTAATTCTTAAATTAGTGGATGCGCCACTTTTTTTTTTTTTCACTCACAACATTATTTTTATTGAAATTGACATATTAGTGAATGCGCCAAATTTGTTTTGTCCACTCAACATTTTTCTTTTTGTAATTCACAAATAGTCAAAACGCCATTTTATTTCTCTACTGAAAATAATGATTTGTTTTAAAATTAGTTAGATAATGTATCAAATATTATTTTGATTTAAAAAATTGACAAATATTTGTCAAGCTAAAAAATCAAAAGTTAAAATTATTAATTTAAGTTAACGATAATTTGACAAGAGATTTGATAGAACAATATAAACACAATAACTAACGCTGAATTTATATTTTCAATTTTTAATATTTTTCAATATATAATATATACGATTCATGTGTTGTCACATTTGTAATAATTTTTATCTGAAATGTGTAAAATATATATATTATATATTTGTCATCACAAAATCTTAATCTCTGTAGGTACTCACCTAAGAAAAAATAACACAAAACACCTTTTAACTTTGTTAAAAAGCTCAAAACAAAAATCGGTACATAAAAATTGTATGTTTAATCCATTTTATAACACCTGTATACATATCAAGTATATATGTTTAATAGGCACCCTTTTTTAAATATTCTATTTCCAATCTTATGTCAGAAAAATGGGGTAGAGTTAGATTCGAACCAATTACCTCCTGGTTCTGAATCCATCGCTTCTACCAACTGAATTACTAAGGCTCTTGTTAAATGCATAATGCCCCCTACCAGATGCGTATGGGCGGTATTCAACATAAAATAATGGTATATTTGACAACCACAATACAGATAATACAGACCTTGCAGTGACCTTGAAGATAAATACAATTTATCAAAATACAAAATCAATCCTTTGAACATCAAACTAAACACACTTTGCAACAAAAATCATAAAAGTAAAACAATAAACGAGAGGCAATTTTTATTGTTACCAATTGAAATTTTTTTATAGCATTTTACATTTCTTCGCAAAGTAACTAGGTTGGTGTTTTTTATTTTTATTGTTTTGATACCTTTAAGTACCATACGAGTACTCATGTGTAGTTTAAATAGAAAAAAAATGTTTTGTGTACACTATGAATGGTTGAACACCATAGACTTTAAGTGTACCTAAAGTGTGATATAAAATAAATCGTCGGTTAATTGTGTTTTGCATTTATTCAATAATACATTTTTCAGAAACATAGCAATGTATTCTAACTACTGTAAGAAACAAGAATACATTATTCAGAAACATAGCAATTATATTCTAACTACTACAAGAAATAATAATATATTATCAGAAAGAAAGCAATGTATTACCCTACAGGAATACATTATTCAGACACATAGCAATGCATTTTAACTATACTACAAGAAATAAGAATACAATAATCAAAAACAAAACAATGTATTCCCCTAGAGGAATACATTATTCAGAAACAAAGTAATTCATTCCCCTACAGGAAAGCATTATTCAGAAACATAGTAATGTATTCTAATTACAACAAGATGTAAGAATAAATTAATGAAAAACAAAACAATGTACTCGTATTCCACTAAAGAAATACATTATTCAGAAACATAGCAATGTATTCTAACTACTACGAACAAAATAGGAAGAATACATTATTCAGAAATATTGCAGTTTATTCTAGGAACAGGGATACATTAATAAGAAACAAAGCAACGTATTACACTACAGGAATCCATTATTCATAAACATAGGAAAATGTTCCACTAGAGGAATACATTATTCAGAAACATAGAAATGTATTCTAACGAATACATTATTCAGAAACAAAGCAATGTATTTCACTACAGGAATACATTATTCAGAAACATAGGAATGCATTTTACCACGGGAATACATTAGACTGCTGACTTTCAATAAATAAAGAGTAATTAAATATGGTGATAACATTTTTTATTGCTTTTTATTAATTTTAATGATTCCTGCATTTAATGAGCATTCATAAATATAATTATTATTTCTCTGCTCTTACAATTTGTGAAGATAATTGATTTCTTACTTTTTTCGAAGAAAAAAAAAAACTCGATGATTTCTTTAGTGTTTTTCCTATGTACTTCTCTGTTTCTACCTCTTGCCCTAAAGCACCTCTAGGTCCTCTAAGTTTCTTCCTGTTATCTTGTTTATCGCTATTTTATTCCCCAATTTCTTCATTCGCCTCTCTTCGTATTTTTCACAATCCCTTTCTTAATACTTTCTATAAAATCCTTGCCTCTTTCGTTATCGAACGCTATTTGGGCAATCGCTATGTTCCTTTTCTTCTTTTTAATTTTACCTATTCCCTATTGATATTTTTCTCCTCTTCATTTTCCCCCCTTCTGTCTTTCATAATGTCTTTCTTAATTATTTCTATAGAATATCTGGCTCCTTTGATTTCGCGCTATTTTGGTTATCGCTAAATCCCTTCCTCGTTTTCCGATATCTTACTGATTTTTTCGATAACCATTTCTTTTTAACCTTTTCTCTCCAAACTATTTTTCATTATTTATTTATGTCTATTTCTTCCTTTGTTTGGTGTGTATTCTAAGTATATATTCCAAAGCTATTTTATGTTGTAATTTTGTAAAATAATCTGCACATTAGAACTTTTCACTCAGTAACGCAACCTTTTTCCAAAAAATGATACAATGAAATGGTCCTAAGGCCTAAACTGTTCGATAGGGCTGAGAGATATATTCTTTTTTTTTTTATCATCGACCGAAAATTAGATGTATTTGTTGTGAACATAAAAAAAAGAAAATCCCATTTTGATTCATATAGAAGGGTTATTATTATTAATTTTGGCTGCCTTTCCTTTCGGAATTCCTTGTGCCGCGTCCACTAGTTGCACACAAGTTTTTCCACGTCTAATATCTCTCACCCAACCCTGCATTTGCTGTACCCCTAATGAAGTTCAGCAACGATTCTACTGGGTTAGAGTGTATCTCTAGAAGTTCACAACCCGACAACCCTAGCGTCCTGAAGTGTTGTAGCGCCATACCTATATGGGCACTATGGGCAGTCAAATAATATGATGTGCGAAGCCGTCTCCTCTTCCCCTCCACACATCCTGCACATCGCTGTTCCCTTGTTGACACCTATAGTTTTTAGGTGTTTTCTTATAGAAGGGTTATAAAGTATTTCTATTAGTTTCTATTCATCCCTAATTTTCCTCTCTAAACTCATCGTCTTCATCACTCTATCCCTCATCTTTTTCTATCGCTCTTTCTTTCCTGTTCCTAACTGAATTCATGTGTACTGTACCTCCCTCTCGTACATTGTCATCTATCTCTCTATTAGTTTCTATTAATCCCTAGGTTCTCTCCCTTCCCCATTTTTATCACTCTACCCCTCATCTCTTTCTATCGCTCTTTCTTTCTTGTCCCTATCTGAATTCATCTCTACTGTACCTCTCTCTCTCTCTCTCTCTCTCTCTCTCTCTCTCTCTCTCTCTCTCTCTCTCTCTCTCTCTCTCTCTCTCTCTCTCTCTCTCTCTCTCTCTCTCTCTCTCTCTCTCTCTCTCTCTCTCTCTCTCTCTCTCTCTCTCTCTCTCTCTCTCTCTCTCTCTCTCTCTCTCTCTCTCTCTCTCTCTCTCTCTATCTTTCTCTCTTTCTCTCTTTCCCTCTTTCTCTCTCTCTCTCTCTCTCCCCCTCTCTTGCTCTATCTCTCTCTCTTTCCCTCTCTCTCTCGTACATTGTTGTTATCTATCTCTTTATTAGTGTCTATCAATCTCTAAGTTCTTCCTCTTCTCTATTTTCATCGCTCTACCCCTCATCTCTTTCTATCACTCTTTCTTTCCTGTCCCTATCTGAATTCATCTGTACTGCAACTATCTCTCTTTCTTTCTCTCTCTCTCTCGTACATTGTTGTCTATCTCTCTATTAGTTTCTACCAATCCCTAAGTTCTCTCTCTTCCCCATTTCCATCACTCTACCCCTCATCTCTTTTTATCGCTCTTTCTTTCCTGTCCCTATGTGAATTCATCTCTACTGTACCTATCTCTCTCTCTCTCGTACATTGTCATCTATCTGTCTATTAGTTTCTACCAATCCATAAGTTCTCTCCCTTCCCCATTTCCATCACTCTACCCCTCATCTCTTTTTATCGCTCTTTCTTTCCTGTCCCTATCTGAATTCGTCTCTACTGTACCTATCTCTCTCTCTTTCTCGTACATTGTCATCTATCTCTCTATTAGTTTCTACCAATCCCTAAGTTCTCTCCCTTCCCCATTTTTATCACTCTACCCCTCATCTCTTTCTATCGCTCTTTCTTTCCTGTCCCTATCTGTATTCATCTCTACTGCACCTATCTCTCTCTCTCTCTCTCTCTCTCTCTCGTACATTGTCATCTATCTCCGTATTAGTTTTCTATCAATCCCTAACTTTTCTCTCTTCCCGATTTTCATCACTCCATCCTACATCTCTTTTTATCTCTCTCTTTCTCTTTCCTGTCTCTATCAAAATCTGTCTCTAATACAGCATCATTCTCTCTCTCTGGCAATTTTTTTTTCTATCTCCCATAGATTATGTATTAGAGTTACTAGTATCAGTAGATGTCTTGTTGTAGAATAATGTCCCGCAGCGAGTCTTGTTCTTCTTCTTCATCTTTGAACAGAAATGTTCAACCAAATAAATTATGTACGCCTATTTCTTTAGATGGTGTTGCTTAATGGTAGATTGTTTAAAGCTAAAGTTAGATTTTAGTTTTCTCTTTCCTCTCTCCCTCATCCATAATAACAATATGGATAAATTTATACTTCTTATATGTAGATGCTTATACCCACCTGCTAAATAAGAGTGGATCTTAGAACTCTATTTAGTTACCATGATCATCAGTATTGATTATTGATTGATCACCTCCAACTTGACTCCTTGGAAGATGAGAAAAGAAATAATTTCAAAAAGAATTTTCAAAAGAAAATTATGAAAGTTCCTTTATTCATAAATATTCAAATCAAAGTGTTTCCTCGAGGATACCAGATCTAAGGGTCAGTTCTCCCGCAGTGATATTTTGTTAAAAATCCCAAATAGTAGGGAGACTTGTATGTTCAAATTTCCTATAGTAAAAGTGTGTCGGTGAAGGCGGAATCTCACTGGCATAAATTTAGTGTACGAGTGGGAGCTATAATTAAAAGAAATCATATCTAAATGGAATCATCGATGGATTAGGGTGCTTTTTGGACCTACATTTTTTAAAAATTTTACATAAATTTCCATTTTTTATAATCCTCAAAGAAAGTAAAGAAAAAAAACATATGAGTCCTTTCAAGTCACGTGAAGGTGAAAGGACTCAGCATAAGAAATTTTTAGTCTATATATACCATTCTGTTGATCCAACAATGTGTGATTTTAGTTTTATAACCTTGATTTTACCATAAGGGTCTTTCTGTTAGTTTCACGATAAATATTCGACGCCTTGTCCTATCTTAACGAAAATGGCATATATAGACTTCTATTATGCTCATGTGCGCAGGCTTTGGGTCACTCTAGTCATGTGGAGATGAGGACTCAAGACAGATCTACAGATCGTACAACTAACACTCCATTTAGTAAGTCATACATGAATCGTAGCATTCATTCATTTTAATCTCCCATATACAGTTTCAACTATTTCAAAATTTAAATTCAGTAGGATTTGTAGAAAACCAAAATTCACATTCATTTTCATTTTTTATTGTCTACCTTTTCAGACATAAAAGTTCATTTTTAGAATATTTTCTTTTTTCCAAGTTGTCTATGATAAAAACCTACGTACATAAAATATAAACACAAATAGAGTGTGTAGCAACAAAAAGTGCATTGCTTTAGCAAAGAAATGTATTTCTATTGAAAAAAAGTGCATTTACACGATTCAAAAAAAAAAAAAAAATGCATTTCTATGGTTCAAAGAAAAAATTGCGTAGAATGCTTCCCATTTTCGGGGTAATTTAGAAACTCTATAGGCACATATTATAATATATTTTAGAAATTCAAATTCCAGTCATTTTTGCATTATTTTGTTCAAATATTTTTAAAGATACAGCATATATTTTCACAATTTAGACTTCAAATTGTTTGAATGTCTCTATGACACTCTCGTTCGTCGCTTATAATTTTAGAAAAGTCAAATAATCATTAAAATCTAACTCTAGTAAATAGCCGTCCGGGCATAGTTGCAAAAAAATGGGGGCTTTTCCTTCCCTTGATAAAGCAATTATTTCCTATATTCTTTTGGAAATAAGAGGTCTGAACCCGGACGAACGGCGTAAGGGTTTGTGGCCTCAATGATGCTCCTATATACTCTCCTTAAGAGTCTGCAAACGGTTCCGTATTACGGATATTTAAGTGCTATGGATTGCCTTTAGTAGTTCTACGGGGAACGATGTCGCATGTATTAGTTATGTCCGGCGAATCCAAAAACTTTTTTGCGACTATTGCAAATTCTAATGACCAGAACTCAAGAGCTCTTTTCTTCCTCAATGCTTGTCAGTTCTTACTTTATATAGCCAGCGTCAATGGCACATTGCATACACCAGTTCCCAGTAGATCACTGAAGTTAAGCAACGTCCAGCGGTGTTGTTCTATGTGGGTGTCCATGTGGGTTCGCCGCTCGTGATGCTGGCTATTTTTCCGGCCCAACCCAGGCTGGGTGAGGTCAATGTTGGCAGCTGGTTTGCAAGTTTAAAGCGAATAGAGGGTAATACCCCCGTCTTGAATGACCAATAGATGTTAAAGAGATGTTAAGCCAAATAAGAAAAAGTTCATACTTGTAGTGCCTAGCAATTTCAGCTATTATTTTAAAAGCTCAAACGCCTGTCATATCGGAAGTTGAAACACGTCTTGATAAATTTATTTGCCCCTTGGAAGAACTCATTTCTCTCTCTACTCTACCACACTGTATAAACAACACCTATGTATGAATATGATTGTGTTTATATTCTTGTTCGCACTTAAAATATGTTCATACATTTCATACACCATACACCTGTGGAAGAAGACAATTCTCACAACATTTATACATAAAATATCTATGAAGGATATTAGAATCATAAACTGTAGAAGGTATTTTATGATTTTTCACTTGCATCTATCTACCGCAGGACTGTACACAAAGATGAGTGTGCTGATATATTATTTGGGTTTTGTATGACCCGTCATCATCAGCAGTTATAAAAACAATGAAAGTTGCATTTTATGTTTAAAAATAAAAGTTGTTTTATGCGACGACTCTACTATATTGTATACAAAATCTACCGTTAGATCGTTGAATTAGGCAGCGCGACTTCGAACTTTATAATTTGGAGGCAGGTGAATGTTATGTTTGAAAAACAAAACAAAAAAAAAACAATATTTCGAGAACCCTAAAGTTATTTGCACAAACCTTTTGTGGGACGCTGTTCGTGTATCCCAGAAAAGTTTCTGATCTGTTTGATGGGTAGAACGTGTTGGGATAGTATTGATTCAGGTTTAAAAATGCGTGTTGAAGCTTAAGTAAGAATAGGTTGAAATTATTCAACGTCGGCCGGGGCATTCCATAAGGGTCACCTCCCGTTCTGTTGGTGCTAAGAATATTTTTATCTAAGGCTGGGATCCCACTGAGCGCATCATTTGGTTTCGCAATCAGATGTTGCTACATAGCTCTGTGCTTCGGAACGAAGCAATCTTAATGTTAGTGTGATTCACTTAATTTTAAAAGAAACTTCCCGCAGAGCTAGCTGGTAAAAGTAGCTGTTGAAAGGACAAGTGAGATGATACATCAGAAACCACGGTCGATCTTTAAAAATGACTACAAACTCAAGCTACCACGAGCAACTTTAAGCGTATACACACTACTATTTCAAATCCTGGATTGGATTTGTCGCTTAGTAACGTCTAGTAACATCAGTCCCTCGTAGTAACGACAACCTTCAACGTTCGACCTATTTTTCATTTATTTTCGAAAAAAATTCAAATCTTGCTGTTTACAAAGTTTCCCCTTACAAGTTGCATTTTAACATCAAAAAACAAATTCGTTTCTAATATAAAGTTCTACCTAACCATCTCCCCAGTTTCAAGTTCCATTAGAAGTGTCTATCTCATTATAATGTCAACTCTGCTGAGGCCATTATATTTTTACTTTGAATATCTTGGCATGTCATTTATTATAATTGTGTAGCCCCATGGGTTTACGTTACTCACATAACTTTACATTATAAAAGGTTTTCTTTCTTAACTCTCATACAGGGTTTCACAAAATATCAAATTGATATTGTATTTCTTTAAATACCAAACCCGTTTAATACAAACAATGACTGTTATTTGTTCCGTTTGTCAAATTATGGATTTAAAACGGAGATAATAATTCAGTTAGAGTGGCGACATCGTAATCGATGGTTATCATATTATTGACAATATTGACAATGCCGGTCTAAAAGTTTCTCTGTTGGCAGGCAATCCTTTTAAGGCCGCAAGGAATGCATCTTCCAGCCATTCATAGATAATATACCTTAACAAAATTCTTTAACAGCGCCTATTCTAGCCTTCTCAGAATATGTCTAGCGTATGTTATCTTTCTTTCCTTAATTTTGTTTGAGAATTCAACTTGCGGTTTCTGTATTCTTCTGAACACTTCTCAAAATCAACTGTTCTAGCACTTCTTGGTCCAATTGTGTTAGAAATTAATACTCAAAAATGTTTTCATTGTTTTTGCTGCGATGGTGAGAGTAAGTGCTTCAGAACTATTTGATGCATCTCACCATCGCAAAGACTCGCGAAACATTTCTAACAGATTATTTTCGCGAAATATTTCTTTCATATTATTCACTTAAATAGAACTAAAAACACTAATCTGTGTACATAAATATCTTATTTGATGCAGTTTGCCAAAAGGTCCTTTTAAGGTATCTGCACACCAAGCATGACGACTTTGAGCTATACTTTTTATACAGGATGTAACAAAGAAAGTTGGATCCCTTGTCCTTAATAGTAGACCGTATTTTTTCCTGAAATAAAGGTTCGGAAAAAAATACATAATACTTGTTTGAGGGCAGGGTTTGTGGTATACAGGTGTATTTTTCACGATATACTTAGTGGAGCGTAAATTTAAGGACTAGCGCGATATCTGATGAGAGATTATTTTCATATCATCCCGCTCTTAGGCTCGTTGATGTTAAATGGTATAAACAGAAAAACTTAAATAAGACATATTATATATATATATATATATATATATGTAAAAAATGCGAAAAAGTGGAAGTCAGGTATAATAATTATCGTTAGCCAGAGTCTATGGCACGTTGATACACCAGTCCCCGTTAGCTCACTGTGAAGTTAAGCAATGTCTAGCGAGGTTTCACTCGCTAGACTTTGATGAAACTTGGTATGTATATGTATGGGCCTTTTATTTCAGAGAACTATTGTGTTCGTTTCATTAGTGTAAGAGTTATCAGTCTCCTTCAGTACAACATATTGCCATTCATATTATTGTAGCAAAACCCTGGTTTAGAAATGCCCAGCAAAAAAAAGCCGCACGTGTAATATTTACCGTGTCCATCTTTGGTTAATCTCTGTACAAAAAGAATGCATGCATTCCTTTTACATTATCTTGTATATAAAAAACATACCTAATCTTTAATCTGTAGATATGTTGTTGCTGTCGGAATGTATCTATATTGGCGGCCATTTTGATTTTTTATTTTTTTTAATTTGAAGGAGACCAGATAAATAAGAAAGACTTGGATGAAGTCTGTGAGAACCAGTTTTATTTAAAACATGTTGTCAAGACACCTAAAAGATCCTAAATTAAGACTAAAAACTGGAAACAATTTGAAAAATATAAAAATCTCAGAGAGAGAAAGAATCTTGTTATACGAGACAACAGAAATCAAATCAAAACTCACAAAAATGTTATCAAGCTAGACGTATAGCGTGGAATTGAAAATATTACCAGAATTCACTTGGGGCTTGTTTTTTTTTTAATCTAATTTGGCTTAACGTCTCTATTGGTCATTTAATACGGGGGTTTCACCCTTCATTCGCTGAAAACTTGCAAACCAGCTACACCCATTGACCTCACCCAGCCTCGGTTGGGACGGAAAAATAGCCAGCATCAAGAGGGCGCGAACTCACCTACATGGTACAACCTCGCTGGACGTTGCTTATCTTCAGCGATTCAACGTGTCATAGACGCTGGCTGGAGTTTAGTCTAAATGCTTCCAACTTATCATATAAGTATATACTTCAATAGCAGATCAGTTACATCCCCCCCCCCCCCGAATTTAAAAATGAAAATAGTTTTATCGAACATTTATTTTCCGTTCAATTCCTCGGTATTCATCTTTGTCATAGCTTCAGAAGGAAAGATCATATTGACAGTTTAATAACTCCTATAGGGGTTTCTCTCTTTGCCCTCAAATCCATATTATTATTAATTGTGGCGGCCTTTCCTTTCGGAATTCCAAGTGCTGCGTCCTGCGTCCACTAGTTAGGACTATAGCACACCAAAATCCATAAGAAGTCATCTTATTGAAGATTCTTCGCATATAGCTATGGTATTTGTTTATGGAGTCTGTTGTCATTTTGGAAAATTGTTTTAATTCTTCAAAAAAGGCTCTTGGTGCTGTTTATGGTCATGATGACATAGCATCATGCAGAGAACTATTTCAATCGTTTTATGGTTGACACCTTTGGTTGGACTTGTGTTGTTTAATTCAGTTTAAATCCACTGCATGTCTATAATGTTTAGAGATATTGCGCTTCTCATTTACTAGTTTTTATTTTGTTCCAGATTATAATATTGAATAACTCATGCAAAACAAACAAAGAATATTATAACCAGGTAAGAAAAAATCTATTTTCATTTTTTTATATTCTCTCATACGAGCATTCACACTAATCGAGAGCTCACAGTGATGCACTGTCATGTGCTGGTCTAGTATGAACATGTTTCTTCAAATTTTAGTTTTGCCGGGCGGATCACTTGTCAGTTGCGGCACTGTCACTGCCTAGTGCCTAGTCTGAATGCTTCTTAAAGGAGCATCAACACTACAAGGGGAAAGTGTCAGTTACCGTAATCTCACAGTGATTTCAGTAACACCCGTCAGTGTTTTCTCCGAGATCAGACAATGGAGATATTTTCATAATTATGTCAAATCATTGTGAAGCTGGGGGTACGACGTCGGAGAGCGCTGGCACTGACACTTTCAGAGTGTATTATGAATGCTGCTTAATTCTTTTGTTAGCCTAGAATTCACAAAGTATCTACAAAACTTCGTAAAATTTGTTGTTATTACAAGTGAAAATTCCTGAACCTGAGCTAGAACCAGTACGAATAATTTTATTCCAATACACAGCCTGCGAAGAAAGTACGCGGACGGGTTCTGTAAAAGGCGTCACGAAATGATCTACTCATCGTAGCACTTTTTAAAAATAGTTATCGGGATCGTCCTTAGCTCGATTTTTGCGATTTTTATTTTATGGCCGTTTGGAGTCAATGTTTTCGTTGGAGGGTTAACTTCTGACTTGGTAAGAGAAAATAATCACAAAGGCCGCATCAGAGGAATGGGGAACTGTTCAATGTTATTATAGTTACCTTTTGTGAGACAATGAGTTATCGTGATGGTCTTTTCCGTCCCGATATTCATTATAGATTCAATAATAAAAGCAAAGCAGGAAAAAGAATAGAAGATTTGAGAGAGAGGCTGGAGAAAGGATAAGGCTTTCGACAGAGGATTGTGGAGGTAAATAAATGTGGAAAAGAATGCCGACACAGCAATAGACATGAGACAAAGTTTAGTAAAAGAAGAATTCTTCGTCAATCGCTTCATAACTGCCGGATAAAATAAGTTAACAGTTTGAGCTGCTGAAAGAAGTTCGAAATTAACATCACCACGCCAGTCGAGAAAAAAACAGTCAGCATAACTTTTCGAGCGACATTGACGAGGTTTTTTTTGGTTTGGCTGCGTATTGAGGGGTCATCTGAAAATTTTTAACCTAAATCGTACACCCATGTGTCTTCAACGATGATGGGACGTTGTTCCATTAAGTTGCCCACAGTATTTCCAGTCAATAGCGGCCATAAGGAAAATTACTGTTCGAGCTGCTGGCATTGGAATTCGGAAAAGTGCTTCCATGAGTGGATTACAGTATAAAATGAAAGTGCAGTGCATGAAATGGAAAATATTTCCAAGGAGACATCAAAAATGTGTAGTAGTAGACACCAGTACGTGAACTTTCTCACAATTTGAACTAATACAAATTTTAGACAAGTGCTCATTATATGGTTAGCTACAATTTATAAAAGTTAAAAAAAAAACTTAGTAATTCAAACTGAACTTCCTCACCATTTCATCTCTCTCTAATATGGGTTGACAAAAGAATTGTAAATGCTCTTAACTCTTACAATATATTGGTTAGGGTAACAACCTATTTGATTAGCTTTATCTGATTGACATTGTCCATGGCCAAAATTATCCTTAAATAATCTTGGACATGGCCATTGTCAAACAAGAACAACGATGATCCTCCCATGTAAAGAACTATGCAGCCATATTTCAAACCATTCCTTTGACATTTTTCGACTCCATATTTCATTTCTACATGAACAAGTTCTCCGCCCTCTTTTTCCTTTCTACTTCACCATTATTATTTTAACAGATTCACATCTGATGTAAAATACGACACGTCCAACTTAGAGCAATTATTTATCTCCTTGAAGGAGTCAACATTGTTTGGTTCTCCTTTGGATAATTCTAATGAATTATATACACAAAGAGTGCCAGTGTAGATCTCTCCATCTCCACTCTAGTATCTTTTCGATTTCTACAGGCTGGCTTTCTCTTTAGTCTTCTGGATACACTTGTAGGAAGATTGATAGAACAACAACTCGATCAGATCTTATAATTGTGGTGAAACAGGCACTGTTCTTCATCGTTCAGAGTGAGGTTGTACCCAGGAAGTCTACGAGCNGGAAGTCTACGAGCCCCCCCCCCCCGAAATCTAAACCGTTTTTTTTTAATGAAAATATTCTATTTTGGCATTAACAAAAACAAAAAATGGGTCCAGATCTCCCGGAAATTTTAACATTTTTTTTAATGAAAATACTCTACTTTGTAGGTGGCATATATAGTAATAAAAAAAACACCACCAACAACAAAAACAACAGTAACATCAACAACAACACCACCACTACCAACAACAAAAACAACAAATCATTTTCAGGTGTTAGTCCTGGTTTGGCTGTCAATACTTCGCCCCCCCCCCCCGAAAAAAATCTTGAGTACGGCCCTGGTTCAGAGCATATCAAATTCCTTCCTCTCAAACTGTTCTGATCCCCTGTTAGGAAATATCCTACGACTTTATTCTGCTCTCGACCTTCATCTCTGACAGTATGATTTCATTTGCTTATGTTCCTTGTCATGTGCGAGATGAGATGACGTCGTACTCCTACAATACTTCCCTGTGTTAGTTTACCAGAAACTGGGTGACACTACCGTGCTGATACTTGGGAGGTTTATTAGGTTTGGCAGAAGGATCAACGCTTCTATCTAACCAGTATTTCTGTGAACATCACTAAATTGTGATGAGCGAATCTTGGAACGAACAGGCGTTGAAAAAGTCGTTGTGTTCAAACTCAACTACATTTTGTTTAGTTTTTTTGTTTTAGGAAAGATTTTAAAATTTAAAATTTTCGTCGGATCGAATTTCCTCAAACAAAAAAAACCTAAAGTCACCAAAAACATTAAATTAGATATTATAATTATTACTACATTTTATTGTGAAATATGAATTTTTTAATTAAAATTAGCAACATTCATGAAAATATTGGAAAAAGAAGCGGTGAAAGAATAAAAAAAAAAAATCCATTTTTGGAACAATTAACCATATTTGTGTCATTATGACAGTGCGGATGCAATTAAAGTTTGGTCTTCGCTTCCCAAGGGATCTGGTACATCCAGTGATAAAAATCTATCTCTTTGACTGATGTATGATACATTTGGTCTAGTCAAGAGGTTGAGAAAATATTCTGATCGAATTTTCACGTTTCCAATCTTCATGGCTGTAAAAGGGAGAGCCTTGAAATAATGCGAAAAGTATGCTTATAGGTACATAACTTGGTCCCCCCCCTCAAAAAAATTATAAAAATAATATTTGTATTTCACTTCTGTAGGGATGATGTTCACCTCCTATTTTTCATGTAAAAAAAAATCCACCCTTTTTGGAATGGCACCAATCTACCCTTTATGTTTGAAAAGATAATCTATATCTTCTTTTTAATTTTGTTAAAATGTCAACCATTATAGAGCTTGACATGATCATGGGTCATTTATTTTGTTTCCCACTGTATAAAATAGAAGAGTGTTCCAAACAAAATATCGTCTTGTGTCATGTGCTGGGGTATATACAGAGTGCTCGAAAAGTCCCGGAACGGATTTTTTTATTTTTAACGGCTAAAGATAACCAAGGAGGGTAAAATTTCATTTTTTAAATTTTAACATCAACCAAAAATGAATTTCTATACCCACTATAGGTATAAAAACTGTAAAAAATGAAAAAAACAATGCTACCACGAGATTCGGCAAAAACACTTGACTGATTTGATGTATTACACACTTGGTTTTATCACTTTTATTTCGAAGAAAAATCAATGTTTGGGCGGGTTTGATCAGAGATCCGTTTGGTCAAAGGTACGAGTGAGGAGTCGATTGTGTGTAGAATTTGACGTAAAATTTGAATATGAAATAAAAAAATAGGGGTTTCCATTTAAAAATTGAATGTTGGTGTCTGTTTATCCACTTTTGAGACACCCTGTAGAAATTTTAATTACTCCAAAAAATAGATTAATTTGTGTTAAAACTACATATAAAATTTCAAGTCTCTATCTTTAGCCGTTAAAAATAGAAAAATCCGTTCCGGGACTTTTCGAACACTCAGGGCCGGATTAACAATAGTAGCACTTGTAGCACGTGCTACGGGCCCCGCGCTTTGACAACTAGATATTTCGACATTTCTGAGCTGACAATTGAAAAAACATATCATTTTGACGGGGCCCCCAACACTTCAAAGTATGTAGTAAAATCTAATTTAGGGAAGTACAAGTAGGTACCTACTACCTAGGAACTTAATAAAGAAACGAGTATTGCAACATAAGCAAATTGGTCAGTGTAGGTACACTAGGTACCCTCTTACTATACCTTTGAAGTTGAATTTGTGATCATTTGAGAATTGTGTCTCGGCGGCTCGGCAAGGGTAAGTTCAGTTGATCGCGCGGTACTGCACGGGAGAAACATTCACATAACAACTTATGTACGCGCGGAAGTCATCAAAATATCTTCTTGGCTACTTTATTTCGCCTCAAACCACGCGGATCAACTGAACAAGTCTATACAAATTTGTATAACTAGTACCGCGTGGAACAAAGCCCACCGCGCGGTCATGTAGACAATATGCACTATTTAGATAGATCTTGTGCCGCGCGGTTCGTCGTACCGCGCGATCATCTGAACGTAAATCTACAAAGTGAACACTCTGTATATATTTGTATCGGTATGGCATGTTTCGTCATTTATCATCGCACATGGAAAATATTTTATTTTCTCTTCAAAAATAATCTCCAGTTCTAACAAAGAACCAAACATTCTTTATTTAAGGCTCTGGGCATCGCAACTAGGGATCGTTGCGATTGACATAACCCCTGCTAACATATGAGTGCCTGAAAAATCTTGATCTCGTGATTAAAAGTCACTCCTTATATAGTCCAAATTTGGAACAGGTGGCAGTAATTTCAATTATCCAGTTTATAGTTTTAATATGGCATTTGGTTATCAGCAGACAAATGTGCACATTGATGATACTTTCGAACGATCTGCTGACTTGATATATTCATCAGCATAGATACCTACTTAGAAAATAACTATTTTCTGGGCTTAACGTTTCTTTAACATCATTTGAGATTGGTCATTTGAGACGGGGATTTTACCCTCCATTCGTTGGAAACTTACAAACCATTTACTCACATTGATCTCACGCAGCCTAGTTTGGGTCGGAAAACTAGCCAGCATGACAAGGGCGAGAACATACTAGCTTTAACATTATTACGATTTTCCTTTTCTTTGTCTGCTTGATTCGTCTTTGGGTTATGATATGTTCCCTGTGTGGCAAAATGGTAGGCATTTAATGGTATCTTATCCTGTAAAATACATTGCATATCTGTTTGTACCAAGTTAATTCCAGAATGCCTTGACCAATCACACTTGAAATGTGTATTCATTACGTTCATAATTATATAGAATTAGGTGATTATAGTTTTTGGCATATGATGGGTCCCCTGTGTGGCCATATGGTAGCCTTTTCCTGTATAAATCATTGCATAATTATTAAATTTCAGGGGTAATGTAAATGTTTTCATTTGCATATCCCTCTCCTTCTAGCCGTCCAAAATGAGTGAGGTGTAAAGTTCAGTGAACCCCAAGTCAATCTGGTTGGATTTTGAATTTATATAAATTAATCTCTAGCATGTAAACGGTATTTATTTTTAAAATAAAGGGGTCGAAAGGTCAGAAGCAAATGTTGATTTTCTTGCAAACATGCAAAGTTACAACAAATATATAAACATGTTATAGGAGAGGAGTTGAACTATGAACATCTAATAAAGCAGCCTCGCATTCAAAATGGCTTCCAAATATAATTGACATTAATAGTTAGGAACAAAGTTTTAAATTTCGGAATACTCAGCGTCTAAGGCACCTTGAATACATCAGTTCCCTTTAGACCACCGAAGTTAAGCAACGTCCGGCGAGATTTTACTATATGGGTGACCACTTAGATTTGCGCCCTCGTAATGCTGACTTTTTCTGGCCCAACCTAGGCCGGCTGAGGTCAATGAGGGTAGCTGGTTTGGTTCGCAAGTTTCCAGTGAATGGAGTGTGAAACCCCCGTCTCGAAAGACCAATAAGCGTTAAGCCAATAAAAATTTAAATAAAGAATTTACTTCACTGTTAGAAGTAATTGCCAGAAGTAAATACATTAGTGTTTTAGAACATACAAATAATGCACAGTCTGTTATAAATATAAGAAGTATAGCAATCAAATGAATGAAGAAATATTTACTTATGCACTGCCAGAAGTAATTGCATCAGTGTTTTAGAACATGCAAATAATGCACAGTCTGTTACAAATATAAGAAGTATAGCAATCAAATGAATAAAGAAATATATACTCATGCACTGCCAGAAGTAATTCCATCAGTGTTTTAGAACATACAAATATTGTACAATCTGTTACAAATATAAATCCGATACCTTGTAACGCTTCGTGATAAAGCCTTATGACATATGGCACTGACAGTCAGGCATCATAAGCTTTTAGTAATAAGGTTGTTAACCGAACGGTGTCAACGGAAGTGTATACATCTCAATTGTAATGTTTACACTTCTTTTCAAGATTCTTTCCCAACTGAGGTCATTCCTTACATCCTTACACTTTGATAAATAAATAAANAAAAAAAAAAAAAAAAAAAAAAAAAAAAAAAAAAAAAAAAAAAAAAATGTTCATCAACCATGGACTTTAACATTATATTCATTTTACGGATTTGGAATAATAGTCTGACACTTGGGGATTTTTATCTAGGATCTTTATGACCACTTGCTTGAGTGTGCACTTATAATTGACCAAAAAAGTGCAGATTTCGAGTTTAGTAATTTGCAATTTTACAATCTATAAATTTTAGTCAATGCCAAATGTACTTTGAGGTTCCCAGAGTCCTTGAATTTCTGCCCTGGATTTATATAGGTATTTGAATGATCTATATACTTGAAAGGATCTATCCCTGGATCTATATATTTGAAATGACCGGATAAGTTCTGGGCTATGAAGTTGCCACCCGGGGCTAATCGCGGCCAAAAATTAATTAAGGTCCACGGTTAACAGAACGATTAGTGATATTAGAAATACACTTACCTAATCAGCATAAATCCTGAAATCTTAATACCATATTACACCATATACCAAGTTTAATATTAAATAAAGTAAAAGTAAATCAAAAACTAGACTGTAACAGTTTGAAATTTAAATGACAAATGAACCAAAACAAACATTTGTAGAATCCCAACCACAAGGTTGTTGGTCATATAGAAGAGGTTATTGATTCCACAATGAAAATTTAAATATAAAAGCCAAAAATTAATTAACATAACATAAGACACCAAAACAAGACGTGTGCATTGATTTCAATTGATTACCAATTAAATGATACAATGAGAACATAAATATGGGGTTAGCCACAACGACCGTTCATTTTAAATGGAAAATTGGTTAAACTGGGATGATATGTCAACTAAAACCATAATTATTAGGTTTATTAAGACGGGTCAGATTTCGGCCTATGAATTTGTGAAAAATCCAGAGTATTTTGAACAAATATAATCCCATCGTTAGCCATCATTTGTGAATTTCAATTTATAACTTGGTATTTAACAATTAAGAGATTTTTTAAAAAAATTTGGTTTAACGTCTTTTTAACATCTATTGGTCATTCGAGAAGGGGGTTTTATCCTTCATTCGATGGAAACTTGCAAAACCAGCTACCCACACTGACCTCACCCAGCCTGGGTTGGGCCGGAAAAATAGACAGCATTACGAGAGCGCCAATTCACGTGGACACCCACATAGAACAACCTCGTTGGACGTAGCTTAACTTCAGTGATCGAACAAGAACTGGTGTATTCAACGTTCCATAGACGCTGGCTAATTAAGAGACTACTTCTGTTAATAAAATTACCAGTTCATACCAAAATTTATACAAATAAATTATTATCTACACTTATAAAGCGGAATGTCAAGTTGGTTTATTGACGTACTGACGTATTGAAACGTAAAGACTTGATATTTGAAACCATTACGTACGAAATAAATAAGGAAAATATCCAAAGTTCTAATGGAAGAGCATTACCACCAAAAATATTTTCCCAATTTTTTATAGGGGAAGACTAAAGGAGATAACGAAAATTGACCTATGCATTGAGTAAAATATTGATTTTTCTAAATCTTTAGAGATGCTAATTTTAGAAGTTTTAAAGTCAAAATATCAAAATTAGCAATGAATTTCGACACCGCAGCAAAGCACGGGCGAACAGCCAAGTATAGGTACATATACATATAAGGAAGTTATAAGTACCCTGTAATTTTATCCAATTCAAAACCTTTGGAATAATAAAGTTACAACCCTGAATTTTGAATCAAGGTTAGGCTGTTTGTCTCTTACGTATGTAAATGATCTAACACTTTCTCTTTCCAAATTCATACACAAAGGTTCTTATTATTAGGTATCCTTCATGTCAACAAATGACAAGAAGTATTTAAAATTGCGCAGCCTGTTGATTGGTGCTCAAAAATATAAGGTTCTTTTTCGAATATTTTTCGAATCAATCAATAGTGGATTCACCCTAGTCGATGGTAACCAGATGTATGAGAATGCAGCTCTAAGGAAGTTGTTGTTTGTTGCTAAAGTTTTAATTGTAATCATAAATTCTAATATTTGACTTGGGCCCCTAGGCTCAATCACTGCAATTTAATAACGAGTTCGTGTGTAACATTGGGATATTGCTTTCTGTATTATTTTACACTACGAGCTGAGGTAGATTCGGCCAGGAGCCAGCGTCTATGGCACGTTGAATACACCAGTTCTCGATAGATCACTGAAGTTAAGCAACGTCCAGCGAGGTTGTGCCATGTCTACGTGGGTTCGCGTCCTCGTGATGCTGGCTATTTTTCCGGCCGAACCCAGGCTGGATGAGGTCAATGTGGGTAGCTGTTTTGCAAGTTTCCAGCGAATGGATGGTAAAACCCCCGTCTTGAATTACCAATAGATGTTAAAGAGACGTNAAAATAAAAAAAAAAAAAAAAAAAAAACGGCCAGTTGTGTACGTTTCATATTTTGCCATTCATTCATTTTCATTATGTCTGTTCCTATAGAGTGTATTATTGACATGGAACAATGTTGTTCTTTTCCGGTCTTTCTCCAGATTGAGTAACTCTGTTCTAGTGTGTCATATTATACAAGACACACTGGATATGTGTGAATGATATTAGACAGATTCGTCTTGCTTCACTCTCAACTAACTTTGCTAACTAGGCTCCCTACAGTGCCACGCCCAGTATGTTTGGAATGTAACTTTTTCTGACATAATGTGCCATGTGAGAAGTTTGTACATATATGATAATATTCGCTTCACGGTTCGCATATAACTTTGGGTGGTTATTCGAAGATATTTGTTATAGTTAGTTTGTAATTTGTGATCACATTACTCTCTCAAGACATCAGAATAATAGACATTCCTAACGTACTAATCAATTCAAAAATAAACTTTTGAATATTCATAAAACTTAAGGCATCATATTAATAGGCATTCCGAACGTACTAATCATTTCAAAAATAAACATTTGAATATTCATAAAACTAAAGGCATCATATTAATAGGCATTCCGAACGTACTAATCATTTCAAAAATAAACATTTGAATATTCATAAAACTCAAGACATCATATTAATAGGCATTCCGAACGTACTAATCATTTCAAAAATGAACTTTCGAATATTCATAAAACTAAAGACATCATAATAATAAGCATTCCGAACGTACTAATCATTTCAAAAATAAACTTTTGTATATTCATAAAACTCAAGACATCATATTAATAGGCATTCCCAACGTACTAATCATTTCAAAAATAACTTTTTGAAATCATCATAAAACTCAAGACATCATATTAATAGGTATTCCTAACGTACTAGTCATTTCAAAAATAAATTTTTGGAACATTCATAAAAAAAATCAACCTAAAAAATCGATTATACATGTTTCAAGGTATGAAGATGAAGAATTCAAAAATAATATTTAACCAAATCTGTTCGACCTCTCAGCACATCTTAATAACACTAATTTTGATGAAATAATGAGGGTTTCATTATTAATTTATAGTCTGAAAGCTTCAATACTAAAATTTTAGCATGTGACTTACAGTGACCAATTTTAATGTTTCCATTAGACCCCAATGGGACCTATTTAAACAATTACTTCAAAAGAACGCTGTGACAAAAGTGCAGCCTACGGCGTATATGACGTGCTGGATGAACGAATTCGTTTTTCTCTTTCCAAAATTCCATTTTGGAAAAAGAAATATATAACTTTGAGGAGCTTCATGCTTTTTACTTTCGCTTCCTATAGAAGATAAAGTATTGTAATCGTGGAGAAAATTTGGACATTTTTTATCGATAGACGGATAGACCAGTCAATAAACTATCAATTAATTTTGGGATTTTTATCATAAAATGGGAATAGATCAATATAGACCCGTTTTTTCCACCCCCAAACTTTGAATTTACGTTATTTTGTAGAAAATTTAGTTTGTTTTCTTATATTTATACCCCTGTTATTATTAGTGATAGCAGGGTTTTTTTGGATATTTTTTAAAGGAAGTTCGAAAGAACTTTTTTTAAAAAAACTCCATTTTTCAAACCCTTCATTGATTGGACTCCACGTAAAATAATATTAAATTAATCCACATAACATTGGGTACATTGTGTGTATTAATCTTATTAAGGGAAACAACAAAATGTTCACAGTTCCTTCAACCCGAAAAAAAATTTACATAAAATTATTATTCTATTTTTATCCAAAATCAAGGTTCATGGTCGTTCAATCCTTTACTTTTAGTTCAAAAAAAGGTTCAAATATTTTCAGTCACAACAAAATTAAAGTCTTTGATTTTGCCCTAATAATTTACATAACAATTCTGATGAATACAAAAATAGACCAGGCCCGGCCAGTTGTTTTATGATTCCCTACACATAATGAGAGTTCAGATTATATTTTCGTTGTTGATATTTGAATAAGAGGTCGTGTTGGGAGTACTGAAATGCTTTTCAAGGTTGTTCCCAATATATTGTTTATATTTTTCAAAGTGAATAGCCCCATCGATTTTGAGGGGGAAAACAGAGCTTCTCCCTTCCTACTTCTTAAAAAAATTGAACCGCACCCATGCCTATGAATTCGGAACAATTTAGCTTTCGTGTTCTTTATCATTAACTTAATAGTTAAACAACTGGTTAGCAGCAGTCTTCCATTTCAGGTAGACTACTTTGCCTGAGGATTGAATTGATGTATAGGGTGGTTTCCTGTTGCCTTCCCTCTCATATTATTACCTTTCATCCCGCTTTTGCAAAATTAAATGTGAAAATAATCAGAACGAAGTTTACATTATATTTTAACACCATCAGCTCATGTAGACTTGGACCGTGAGGAGATCACCCCCAAATATATCTTCGAGTAATATATTGTACCTATAATTAACCTTGTCTTTAAGGAAGGTAATAACCCAAAAATATTCCTCCAGCCGCTTCGACATTAACTTTCAACATCATCATCATGGTTTGGGATATTTTTTTTTTTTTTTTTTTTGCTTAACGTCACTTTAATATATTTATTTTGGTCATTCGAGACGCGGTACTCTTTACTATGAAACTTACAAACCAGCTACCCACATTAACCTTACTCAGCGTGGATTAGGCTGGGAATAGTTGGCATGTCGAGGGGGCGAACCTAATAACTGGTTTGCTTAACTTCGGTGATCTAAAGGAAAGCAGTTATTCAGCGCGCCATTGGCTTACTGGCTTAATAGCAGTTTTTTTTTCTTCTAAAGCTGCATTCACCAAACATTTTTTGGTGCTGCATTAAAATCAGTTTCATCTTTTTTCGAAATCCTCCGTTTAACTCTCATGTCATTCTGAAAACGGAAAATATCTTTGGCAAATGATTTACCCCGGGTGTGATTCCAAATTGTAACCTAATACGGACCAAGAGTCATTGGTCTCTGGAACTCATAATTAACCCAATTTAATAAACAATCTGCCCATGCGCGGTAAGAGAACATACCAAGAAGTTAAACCAAACCATTTTTGGAATGTTATGAAAATAATTATTACACAGATTTTTTTTTCGTGGAATTGAATTTTAATTTTATAGCCCGCGAAACCTGAGAAGAGTTTGTTCATTACAGTTGAATAATCCCGTTGTCTTCTATATACACTTATACAGTGTGCCCAATTTTAATTTGCGCTATAAGGAAAATACAATGTAAAACTGTATCTGAGATTAAAGAGTACCCATTACACATTATTTAACGTATTTTTAACTGAGAAATACATTGGGGATAATTGTAGTTACTTAGGACTCAAGATTAAGAATTTCTAAGTTTGAATTCCAAATAATTCGTGGTGTTTGTAACTCAACATTTTAGTACTGATTTCCGAACAATGTAATTCATTGTCCAAACCATTATCTCTAGACTACTGTGCTGAATTTGCAGTTAATAGATGAAAATCACACACTCAGTCAGCATGTCTAGAATTAATTATAGAGTCCTGAATCAGATGGGGCTGTTAATTTTGATAAGTAGACGTTGTCTGTTGAATTAATTGACCAGCAATTACAAGGTAGCGAACTCATAAAATAATTAATTAATATAATATAATTAATAATGATGACCTGGCCCGTATTCAGAATTTTATTTCGGGGGGGGGGGATCATATAAAGATTTATTTCGGGAGTTCATGTAAAAGAAGATTTAACATATATAGGTATAGAGATTATAGGAAAAATCAAACCTTTTCAAAAATTTCGGGGAGGGAGGGTGTTTGACCCCTTATAACCCTGTCCTGGATACGGCCATGATGATGACAATTAATTGTGTTCGTTATTATAAATTTTGATATTAAAGAACGTTTTATGGTTAGGTAATGCATGACCAGTTAGCCATATGTCAAATCAGTCGCTCCGGGGCGGCGAGGCGTTAGTTGAACAGGGAGTGCATCTACACTCTCCTGTACTTTAATTAGTGACAGACCGAGGCGTGGGAATTTGCCCAGGGTGGCTAATTCTCAGGGACGTCATTATTCCCCATGAATTCGAAATGGTTTAATATGAAATTGTAAATATGTTCGAGGAACAGTAGTTTTTGAACTTCGAACCCTGTTGGTGTTTTTTGGAACTAATAAAATCGACATAAACCTGTAAGAATCGAGTACATTTATTTCAAATTGCCTCCTTATTCAAAACTTGTTTCCGCTGAGGTGACAATCTGCGACGACCACGCCTTTGCATTTTATATGATGCTCTTTTGAAAAATTATTTTTATCATTTCACGAAAAAAGGCGACTGTTTTCTCCGAGTACTTGTCAGGTCTAAAATGGCCTCGGATAAACCACATTCAGTCTATCAGTACAACCGAGTATGTTACATAAACAGAGAACATTGACTACTTTTGCAATGCCAATAAAAACAAAACAAGTGCAATTAAACTGTTACCCAAATTAAAAAATAGAGACAATAAAAAATATTTAAAAATTTGTAAGATACGCATCATTGTTACGTTAAGACTTTTTAAATCTTGCCTTTGAAATTATTAGAGAGATCAAAGTAAAAATAGCTTTTGTACACTTGGAAGAACAATCGTTAACAAGAAATAAAAATGATAAAAAACACTTGACATTATGATCTACAATTTTATTATAAATTTTATATTCGATGTGCGTAAATTCCATTCTTGATAATGGAGTAAAATCCGAAATGCGCGTATCAAATAATATATTGTAGAACATAAAGTCTTTTCTGTTCTTCATTTCTTGTATCAGAAAGAGTTGAGAAAATATTTATGTTATTTTGGTGTCGGTAATATTACAATTAGAAACGCATGCAATGAAAGAATAAGTACTGTATCTAGCTACGAGTATGCTGAGTGCAGGTAGGCATGTTTAGTAGATACATATTTTTATAGCTTGACAACCTGATAACAGTTTGTTGAGTACTGTACCTACCTATCTACAATGTAATAGTACGATCCAAGATATGAAATGAATATTGCGAAGAATGGCGGAACAACATAACACTGAGAATACTATACATAATTATTAAATATGTTACCTAGGTATATCTCAATGCCACCAAACCAAATAAAAATTAGAAAAAAACTGGAAACATCAGCAATGTGCTTGAAGAGGAGGAAGACAAAGTCAGCATGGACGGAGAAAAAAAACGAAGTTTTAGAAGTAATTAAGGAAAGAAGACAATTATTAAATCACCATTGGTAACGATAATAGCCCAGTCAAATTAAATCAAAAAAGAGCCGAGCCTAGAATAAATTAGTGAAAAGCGGGAAATGATTTTATTTCGCGTTGGGCATCCTGAATAATAGTAATCTAAGTTTGTGACGATTTCTGAGGTGAGATATTAAAAATTTTGCTCACCTCAGAAACCGTCGCAAACTTAGAGTACTATTATTCAGGATGCCCAACGCGAAATAAAATCATTTCCCGCTTTTCACTAATTTATTATAGGCGGAAATCTAATTTGACTGGACTATAACACTTCCTGAACAACAATTTTGAAGGCCAAGTATAAGGAAGAACGGGAAGAAGACGTAGAAAAAGTTACTTCCAAGATACTCAGGAAGTAATAGGATGTTTGTCCATCAGCGCATTGAAGAATGTCACACAAAATAGAAAATAATGATGGCTTCAATGACAATGGATAATTTTTCGGAGAGCACTGTCACTTTCACCGTGTAGTGTGAATGCTTCTTAAATGTGTTCAAATTCTGTTCTTCTTTCTGTCCAAGTATAAGTGTTAGATGTATTTTGAATTTTGGTGCATCCATAGCTTTTATATATTTGGTCCTATTCAGTTTATATGAGTGTCGATCTCTATAAGACATGAGACACCCCAGAAGTTCCCTCCCTTTTTTTTCTTAATGTCTCTTTAAGATCTATTGGTCATTCGAGACGGCGGTTTTTTGGGCCGGAAAAATAGCCAGCTCTGGGATATTGATGATGACTGAGGCAAGAAAATAGTTATTGAGATAACCAAACGAATTCCGCAATAGTTTAAAAGTTACATTTTACAGGTGTTCTATTCATAATAATATGGTATGGTCAGAGGTGATATCGGCATATCAGCAATACGAATAATGTTCGAAATACAGACAGACGCGGAACCAAATTTGTTGCTCGGAAAGGTCGTTTTTGATGTCAATTTTAAATCGCATTATTTTCATAGCAGTATGAATGAAAAACTTCTCTACTTTCGCTATTATAGTATTAATTTTATGATCAATAAGATTGGAATGGGTTAATTTTATGAACTAATTTTTATGATTTGAAAAGAACAAAGTATCAGGAAGGCTATATTAAATTTCTTTTTACGGTAACAAGATTTTATTAGTTTCCAAAAATATTTCATAGATAGCATGACACGTATGGTTTGAGATCTTATTTAGTTCTTGTGGCATTTTCTTTGACAAGCTCAGAGTATTTTAAGGGCTCCAAACTACAGGGGTATCAAAGGAATGAGGAATCCTGTGATGTCTATACATTCGCTTGTCTATCATATTGGTTCTCTACCGGTGATAGATAGCCATCATAAGTGGATGAAATTTTGGTGAGAGACATTCTTTGGGATATTGTGTACTGGTTTGGTCGTTTGGTCCTATTCTCGGAAAATAATAAAATAAATACTGAGTGTACTCCGAGCGCAGCTAATAATACAAAGATAGAATCTCTTATATGATATACTTCCTATTATGACATTACTGGTTCTGCCCTAACTACTGGCATTGCTGGTTCTGCATTTACTAGTACTTCTGTAAAATGAATTATATCTTACAGTCTTAAATAAAAAAACACACACCTAACGGGTTTACAATTTGTATAAAGACATTAATGAAAGGTCGATTCCATAACGCGGCTCTTGTCAAGATTGAGCCTGATTTAGAATGTCAGCAATTTTTCTCGTATCAATGTTTTTTTTTTTTTACATTTGAATTCCAATTCAGTGTGGAACTGACGGAGATAGGACATCCTAAAATGTTTATTGTGTAGAGAGAATTTCAAAGCTTTCCTTATTTTAAAGACATAGGTAGTTATGTAAAGCTAATTGTGTAGTCGCACGGAGTTGTGTGAACTTGTAGTCGTGTGATATCGCTTCCAAAGGAGGACTATTTTTACCCTCCATTCTCAGAATCTTATAATCCAGCTACCAACACAGGGTGGTTTATACCGAGAATAGCCAACCGAGGGATCGAACCTACGTGGTTATATACCAAGTAAGACCTCGTTGGATGTTTTTTAAGAGCAGATGTCTTTCGGGAGGTGGTGTATTCAACATGCCATGGCCAAATTCTCTTAAGTTCAATCCTCTCCTTCGTGTAAAGCTACCTTGCCCCACATTCATTAGCATTATACAAGTTTGTTCGTAAAGTTCTTGGAAGTTGATGTTTAAAGCAATCTGAGCAACGTTAATGATAACGTATATATACGTACAACGTGGTGTGCTTTTTATATCCCCATCTGAACAACCTGAGTACAAGTATAGAGAATATCAAGTTGAGTCCGTCATTAGGAGAGAGGTTAATGAAGGCTACCTGGCCAGGTACAATCAACAATTATTATACTTTGTATACAAGTTAGTTTGGTTACATATACAGGGTGAATTTAAAAATAGAAATCTATTTAAAAATGAAGGGCAATCTTGATATTACCCGAGCATTCACACTGAACAGTGACAGTGCTGTGTTCGGCAAGTGATGCGCTCGCTAAAACTAAAAATATTCTTCCAGACAGTATTGGGAACATACTCACACCAGATCGGCACGTGACAGTGCATCACTGTGACCTCACGGTCAGCGCGAATAGCTTGCCAGCACTGTCACTATCACCACCTATAGAGTGTCAACGCTTCTTTACGTAGAACTCGAGCTCACGGTGTACGGCGGATGAACGATATTTTTTCATTCGACGTACCTTCTTGCTTGATCTATAAGTCCAAGAGTTTTTTAGTGAAAAAAATAAAGTAAAGACAAAGTGGACATAAAGAAAGTTTTCTCATAAGCAAACCAAAGCTCAGTGATAAATATCATACACAATTAGCAGGCTTCGATCATTCACTTGGCGCCTTGGAGGTATAGCCGTTCCAATTGTCGTAGAATTCTATAATTCTCCTAACAAAAATCGAAAAATCGGCCATAAATTCGCAGTAAAGTGATCACCGGCTCATGTATTCATTGTGAAGGGTGCGAGAACAAGGCCCGCATCTCGACCATTTGACAAATCAATGTCTTGGTTGAACAGATTGAATTAAATGAAGATATCTGTATCAGAATTATTATAAGATTCAGATTCGATAGCAGTCAAAAGACGTGGGAAAGCTATGAGCGTACCAGACTTGGTTTAGCATATAGTAGACATGAGGGCCTTGTCCTCGCACTTGTCACAACATCCATATGATAAGTTCATGAAGAATTGATTGCGCATTACCCAACTTTACTATGTACGAACAACCTAATATTCGAACCGCTTAAAATCGTTTCATCCGCACCCCTTGATAGTCAGTTCCCGCATAAGATTCCCCTGGATACGGGACTATACTCACACTGTATATTTATATAAATTGTAGCTCGCAAACTACATACGTAGATACATTCCAAAAGTACATTACTCTCCTGAACTACAATTATCTGAATTTACAAACAATACTGTTAGAAAAGGCAATGAAGATATCTGAAAACTATCTTTACCTACTGGCAATAAAATCATAAAATACAATTTTATGAGGCCAAACATTAAACCTTTTTATTATTATATTAAATTGTTCCTTCATTCTTTGAGTCACTCACTGAGTTTAGACTCGCAGAAAGAGTTAGTGGAGAACCATAAGAGATCTTTATACAGCTTAGACTCAAATTAAACTTACAGAAAGAGTTGCTAGAGAGCGAGAACGAATTGCAAATGTGTTTACGTAAGACATTGTGACATGATAGGATTAATCAAATTACAACCAAGAAAAATCGATCATTGCCTTTTGCTCGGCACGAACCATGCCCCCACAAATCAACTGAGCTAAATGGGTCAGCTAAGTTAGCTTAGAGATAATCATAATCACCCTCATAATAATTCATCAGACTAAATTGAAAACACAGATCGAGCGATTGGAGAGCGAGAAATGCTCATGAACCGAGTCGCTAGACGCGCGCACGTCAAGATAAGCAAAGTTACCGACTATATTAACACGAAACAGAGTTTGTAGGTATAAAAATACACTTTTTTCTGCCAATTTCAGATGACTTTTTGAAAATTTTCATTTATATTCTCAATGGGACATGGTAATGTATTATGTTTTCCCCAGATACGTTTGTAAAGTGATCACCGGCTCATGTATTCATTGTGAAGGGTGCGACCTTTTGAAATCACTGAATGAGCGAGAGTCGCTCTATTATACAACTCTTCAGGATTACGCAGTTTATGATAAGGAAAAAACTCACTGCATTTTGTATCTAAAATTATAATACCGGGCGTTGACTTAATGCATACATTTTGGACGGATACAAAGGACCTTGGTATTTGGCAACATTATTTGGGAACCTAACTTGGAATTTCCAGTAAAAAACATCAAGCTCGAATGAACGATACTCCAGTTCTCGTCAGATTATTTGGGTATTCGGATAGGAAAACCACTCGGACATCAAGGACATCTAACTGGCTTTATCGGGATGCACTCAGCATTGTGGGCTCAACTGAGAAACTGTCTTGATACAGCAAAATACATACCTACCTTGTTAACATAAGTAGTACACAGAGGTGTCTATAACTCTATAATTTAGTGTTTATAGAGAAATGCCTGAGTCGTTTGTTGAAAGCAGCACAATATTCGGAGATGATGTAGAGTTCTGCTGTCTCGGATAACCCTCTACAGAGACGGCGGATAAAGTCGCAAGTGCTTTTTCATAGGGCATATACTGGTTCAGTACCGCAAAAAACCAATGATGTGACTATTTTTGCTGGCTCCTGCTTTCATTTGACATATAATAGCGCCAGTCTCGGATACCCCTCTACAGAGACGGCGGGTAAAGTCGCAGTGGCTTTTTGATAGGGCACATAATGGTTTAAGACCGCTAAAAAGTAATGATGTTACTATTTTTGCATTCTAAGGATTTACCACTCGCATACCTTCAAGGCGGATAAAATTCTTCAATTGATGAGCTTGGGGGGGAGAGGGGCATGGATGAATGTCGATAAGTTACGCTTACGGCAAATGACCTTAATAAAGTGAATTATTTGCGTTTGCTTGAATTAATTCTGCTTATACTGTCCCAGATATAATTCTACCTAAAAAAAATAAAGAATCATATTATTTTCGTACTTCAAATCCGGAGAAGAAGAAGATCGACCCTAATTCGACCCCAGCTGTAACCGCTAATAGTGCTCGTTAGTAAATCTAAAGCATAAAACGTTACAACGTCAGCAAGTTGGCACACACCACACTCTCATTTACTATTTAAAATACACCTAATTGTAATAAATTCTAATCGGTTTCACCACTCGTCTGGACCCTCCCAATTGCTGTCCGTAATAAATTTCGTAACAAAGTAAATAAAAACAACTCTAAAGAAAAATAACATCTCCACAGCAATAAGTGCTGGCAATTTTTTTTTCATAAATTTCACTCGTAAAAAATAACACAAGCAGTGGCGACACTAGTCATTCTAGCCCCCCCCCCACAACCACCACAAAATAATCAAAGAGGCCCCCACATTTTTTTCCAAAAGTTCTCCTCTACTAAACTTTTGGGAGAGGGAATTTAAGGGAGGTGAAGCTCTTTCGACTAATTTAGTATACCTCTCTCATACTTCAGAGAACAGAAAACCATTTAATTGTATATGTTGGAAAAACCATTGTTTTTGGATCACCATGGGGTCTGTGGAGGCTCCGCCACTGTTTTTAAATTATTTTTTTGTACATAAAAATTATAATGTTTCATAAATTAATATTAAGTAGGCATGCTAAGTACCGAGTCCAAAGTATGTACATCAGAGAAGTGCTGGGGTCGTAAACAAAACATTGTTGAGTACATCCTTCTGGTGCATAAACAATATATTGTGTCATAAAATTTAATTTCATTGCTTCATTTCATTTGATTTACTTTATTGATCTAGAGTAATTAATATGCGATATATTGTGCTATTATTATAATTTGCGGCAGTCTCTCCTTTCGGAATTCCAAGTGCTGTGGCAAATATGATGTGCGAAGCCGTCTCCTCCTCCCCTTCACACATCCTACGCATCGCTGAAGATCTGAAGAAATAAAAATAGATTTGAAAATTGGTGGTTTCATATTCGATACTTTTTGCTAGAAAATTCTTAGATTCATTTTCAATATTTTGTGCTAGAAAATTAGTTGATTGATATTCAATACTTTGTACTAGAACATTAGTAGATTCATAATTGATTTTTGTACTAAGAAATAAATAGATTCATATTCGATATTTATGCTAGAAAATTAGTAGATTCATTTTCAATATTTTGTGCTAGAAAATTAGTAGATTCATTTTCAATATTTTGTGCTAGAAAATTAGTAGATTCATTTTCAATACTTTGTACTAGAATATTAGTAGATTCATAATTATTGATTTTTGTGCTGGTAAATTAATAGATTCATATTCCATGTTTGTGCTAGAAAATTAGTATATTCATTTTCAATATTTTGTACTAAAATATTAATAGAGTTATAATTGATTTTTGTGCTGGTAAAATAATAGATTCATGTTCCATATTTGTAGTGGAAAATTAGTAGATTCATTTTCAATATTTTATATTAATAGATTCATAATTGATTTTTGTGCTGGTAAATTAATAGATTCATATTCCATATTTGTGCTAGAAAATTAGTAGATTCATTTTCAATATTTTGTGCTAGAAAATTAGCAGATTAATTTTCAATATTTTATATTAATAGATTCATAATTGATTTTTGTGCTGGTAAATTAATAGATTCATATTCCATATTTGTGCTAGAAAATTAGCAGATTAATTTTCAATATTTTATATTAATAGATTCATAATTGATTTTTGTGTTGATAAATTAAAAGATTCATATTCGATATATTGTGCTAGAAATTTAGCTGATCAAAACTAGAAAATTCGTTGATTCAACTTAGTGTTGTGCTAGAAAATTAGTATACAACTTGGTTCTGAGCTAGGAAATTATGTAATTCTCAAATTAGTTTCGTGCTAGTATCGGTAATAGTACCCTGACGGTGTATGTTTTTTCCTTAATTAGCTTTCAGGAATCGGAAACGATCCTGCAGGAAAGTTCCTGTCTCTAAACCAACTGGCAGAGACTGCTAATAAACACAAACACCCAGGTCAACTTTAGTTTTGACATCAGATTCTGTTACTGTCTATTGAACTTCCATCTTTTTCGATGAGGTTGATACACTCTTATTATTTGTACAGCCCAGTCTGGCAGGAGGCCATGAAGATTGTGAAACGAGTTCTTATGATTATCTCCTACCGGGTGGTCAATAACAAAATAACATCTTTCTAGTTGGTTATAGGAATAATTTTCATTACCACTTTAATATTCGTGTACGATAGCACTATTTTAAAATATTAAAATGTAAAAAGATATTAATTGGGTGACAACGTAGGAGGTTTGAGCTTTCGTAATGCGAATATTCCCGACCCAACAACCAAGGCGAGGTGACTTCACTGAAGGGAGCTAGTTTGTAAATTCCCAGATAATGATTGGTTTAACCTTCGTCACGAATAAGCAAATAAAAGAAAATGTGCTGGGCATTATTGTCAGTCATTCATATTTCATATGGAACTAATATCGAAGATGATCCCTACAATGAAAATAATAAATCCATGTGCTATGTTTGGCACAATGTTTTCACTCTATTTAGAGATGAATCTGCACCAGATTGAGTATTGAGTAGGTCGCAAGATAATTTCAGCAACATGGTAGAATATTCTAACGGGTTCTGCAAACCAATCTCCTACCTACTAGAGAAATGCTTCCTCAATAATGTCTTGCAATGAGAGCAATAGCATATCATTTAATGAACGAACGAAGTCAGTTCTTGTTTTATTTCCACAATTTCCCTTTAAACTTTTTTTTTTTACCGCGGTAAATCGTGAACGCTTTTGATGAAGTTCAGTAGCTCAGTATTCACATTCAAAAGATTGAATCCCGATTGAATCCCGAAAAAAAAAAAAAAAAAACTGGTGGTGTGAATGTCATACGAAACCACACAGGAGAAGGTATTGTAATGCGCTGAAATTTTCGATGTCAATTTCAATACCGAAACAAGTTTTGAGGTTCCCAGAGTCCAAATCTAGCATTTGAGTCATTGGTCCGTGGGTGTCTCTAGCAATTACCGTTCTTGAGATAGCTTGATCAAAGTCATAAAAGCGGAATAAAATGTAAAATGAGGTACCGGCGCCAACGACCTGATTTAACACAGCGCTGTTAAAGCGCCGAATTGGAAAAAAAACATATTGACCAACGGCTGAAAATTGCAGCCCAGTACGAACTTTCCTTTTTATGTGATAACGAAATTTAAAATGTGGTAGATATCTAGAGTAGCAGTCATTTCAGAAAGAAATTGAATTTCTCACAAAAAAATATTCTAATATTTAAGAGTTGTTCCTCAGGACTATGTTTCAACAAATATTGCGAGTAAGCATTGTGCTATCAAGCTTTATAAATTTCTTGTTCACTCTGCAACTTAATTAGGCTGACCTTATTTGTAGATTGTAATGACTGAACTTTTGTTTGTTTGGCGTTGATTTTATTCGGTAGGTATGTCCAATGTACAGACAGGGTGTTTGGCTATAAATCTGACCCTTGATGATCAAGTGGAACATAATTTTTTAGTTGTTAGTGAGCCGCCCAAAACAGAATTGATTTACATCAGCTTGGAGAATGTCATTTTGGGACAACTTTCCACGCCGCTTATTTGGTTCTGTGGATCCCGTAAAAAAGTGGATGAACAATTAAATGAATCGTAGTTCTTGATGGAGGATGTGGAGGTAATGTGCAACATGGCATCAAAATATTAATTAATTGGGAGTCCTCCTGGTCTAGTGGCTATCACACTGGCATTGCAATTGGGGGACCCCGGTTCAGTCCCCGGCTGGGTCGGATGCGGGGTGCATTAAGCCCCGTGAAGACAATTGAGAAGCAACTTTAATGTTAGTTGCGACCAGTGGCAGCATTACCAAAAAAGTTGGTTTGGTACTTGGTAGAAGATTTAAGAGATTATTAGTACATGAGGCTCTTAGTAATGCTGTGATAGCCACAAAAATTGTGAAAAGACCGTTGTGTCTTATCACAATAAAGCTCTAAATTTTTTTTTTTGTTATATTCAAAATATTAATTAACAACAGCAATATTGGTGAAACTTGAAAAGTATCAATATTTATGAAAAGTACTGCATGATTTTTCTTTCTTTTTCGAATTTTGTTATTGTAAAATTTTTTCAAATTTTGTTATTGTAATAATGCCTATAATAATAACGCATGCCCTAACAAGATTTCGTCAAAATTTTAAATAAGCTTCTTTCAAAAATTGAAAATTTAAGATGAATGAATATTAGAACGAAAAAATTTCTAGTCGATTACAATAATTAGTAGGTATTTTTTTTTTTTTTTTTTTTTTTTTTTTTTTTTTGATAAAAATTTAATTTTTAGTCCAAAACCAGAAATATTAATTTGATTGCAAAGTGCTCTGCCTAATGCACAGTCAATGAAAATGAATTAAATGCTGTACCTATGATCCTTTGATCGTTCCATAAAAAAATATCCAAAATCCCCATTTGTGGCGGGGGGGTCGGCAACCGCCATTTTGATTTTTTTTTCTTTTTTGATAATCCTTAATACCTCATAAACTACCTATCCTCTAAGTTGACCATGCAGAAAATAAGGTGCCTCCCATGTGATCTATAGAAGATATCCCTATAATACTCGTATTGTTTCAATCGTTAGAATTTTACCCTCTGTACAGCTTTGGAATTCATTCGAAGAGGTTAGTTTACTTGCATTGGTCAGATCTTAGATGATAAGGATCAGATGTAAGCAAATAATTTATTCATAATTATTATTATTCTATGTTAGAATAGGAATCAGTTTCCTAATGTGAAACAAACAAACTTGTTCAACTCTCAAATGATTAGAGAATATTCTTCGAACATAAAAACTTTATACTCGTCTGATTGACCGAACATATCTTTAGAAATATAGAAATGTCAAAGTCTATTTGCATAATGTTTTATCAGTCAGTCCTAAAATATGTTAGACTTAAAATTATTAGGATACCGCCTCTAAATGATGTAGCCTGATGCAATAGTAAACAACTAATCAAATAAACTGATTTCAACATGGAGCTGAATATAGAGTTATCACACGTCCGGCTTTGGCGGGACATGTCCTGCCTTGTACATATTTGTACTGCGTCCTGCCTGATTTGAAAATAATGGAAAATGTTCTATTTTTTAAATACACATAAAAACACATTTTAAGTGTCAAATTACCTGCGCTAATAAATCAAGCAAAACGCTAGTTTTGTAACGCCAGGGAAAACAAAGAAACAATGAGCGCGTAGCGTGTACAGTATACCTACAAAAGAATACACAAAGAAACAATGAGCGTGTAGCGTGTACAGTATATCTACAAAAGAATACACAAAGAAACAATGAGCGCGTAGCGTGTACAGTATACCTACAAAAGAATACACAAAGAAACAATGAGCGTGTAGCGTGTACAGTATATCTACAAAAGAATACACAAAGAAACAATGAGCGTGTAGCGTGTACAGTATACCTACAAAAGAATACACAATCCATCCCACTGAAGTATAACTCCAGCGAGATGGATTGTGAACAGTTCTACATATACAAACATAATGCAATTAGAAGACCCTGATGTAAAAACCTTTCTGACAAAAGTCCAGAGCTCTGAAAAGTATGGCTATGGAAAGTAGTCGTAATTTTATGACTTACAAGTTACAAAGTAATGTATTGCATCAAGGTATATTTATTTCCTGAATAGCTACTTTTTGCCATAAATAGACATGTCCTGTTTTCTTTTAAAAAAATATAATCCTTCCTTTTCATGCGAAAAGTCCTGCTTTAAATTTTTTTAATCTGGTAACCCTATCAGAATTATCCAAAATTTATCACCCCTCAAGATTGGATATTTTATGTTTCAGGGAACGTACAAAAATCGGATTAAGATTTAAGACTCGAACCCCATTGTTGCATCCCCTGAAAGTGCAAAACATTTTAAAACTGCTAGTAAAAGTTTCCCCGAAATAATGTAATTCGTGTTGTCAGTATTCTCGAAATAGAGATCCGTTCTCATTTCTCAAGATTAGCTTCTCTTCCTTTAATATAGGTTTGCGCTTTTATTAACCAATACCCACTCTTTTCACAATTGATCAGCTTGAACTGATTCTTTGCACATCAATTATGTGATTATGTACATAGGGCGATGCTCATCAATTTCATCAATTATGTGATTATGTACATAGGGCGATTCTCATCAATTTCATCAATTATGTGATTATGTACATAGGGCGATGCTCATCAAATTAAACAATTATTTAATTATGTGATTATGTACATAGGGCGATGCTCATCAATTTCATCAAATATGTGATTATGTACATAGGGCGATTCTCATCAATTTCATCAATTATGTGATTATATACATAGGGCGATGCTCATCAATTATGTGACTCTGATCATAGGACGATGAACATCAATTTCATCAATTATGTGATTCTGTTCATAGGGCGATGCTCATCAATTATGTGACTCTGTTCATAGGACGATGAACATCAATTTCATCAATTATGTGATTCTGTTCATAGGGCGTTGCACATCAATTTCATCAATCATGTGACTATGTTCATAAGGCGATGCACTTCAATTTCATCAACTATGTGACTCTGTTCATAGGACGTTGCACACTAATTTCATCAAGTATGTGACTCTGTTCATAAGGCGTATTTTCTAATGCCAAAAACTCGTAGTTTTGACCAATACCTACCCTGTAATTTTATTTTTATAATTTGAAATTCATTCATCTTTGTATTAGAAGAAGCAAAATATTATTTAACAAGAACATCATGTGTTCATTAAGCTTCGCCTACTCGTACGTACGTTTGTACGTACCTAACTAGACGTTATATTCATGATGGACGACGTTAGGGACATCATCGTTTGAATGATATTGTAACTCTAAAAAAGTTGTCTGTTCTTCTGAATTTTATAATCATTAAAAAGCTTTCACACTTAGCAGGGAATCACTTGCCGGCAAATGATTCCCGCTGATCGTGAGCTCACCGTGATGCACTGTCACTGCCACGTGTTGGTCTAGTACGAGCATATTCCTACAACTGCCTGGAAGAATATTTCTAGTTTTGCCGGGCGGATTACTTGCTAGTCACTACGCTGTCACTGCCTAGTATGAATGCTGTTTAAATATGTTGTCTGTTGTATTTAATTTTATAATAATGATTTATCATTATACATCTCTTTCTTGGAAACAAATCACTGACATTAGTCTCCAGAACTTCTGCGAGTTAGTGGCGCAGTAGTAACAAACAGCGTTGTACCTACCTAGCCAGCCCATGAAATAAATACCTATTGAATTTAACTTATTTACAACATAATGGCACCCAAACACTGCTGATGTAAATTGTGCGTAAGAACGCCCTGTTTGTTTTGTGCTGGAGTATTCCGGAGATTGAACTATGGAGTCCGGTATACGTACGCCCGAAGATCAAAGAAGATTTGGTTCTTCATCAGGCCCATGCTCAAACTAGTTCTCAGCGACTTCTTTTATTCCTCCGAATTAAGGGAGGCTTGAAGGGAAGATATATATGTGATACGATTCCATTGGTCCTGGCAGCTTCCCCTGGACCCTTGATGGAATTTCTTGTGAAGAATTCTAAGGAGCATATGAAAAATTCCTTCATATGCTCCTTAGAACTGGTAGTTTTATGCCTGAGGATCATATGTTGAAGACTTTTAACCCATACGATTGATATGTATTTGTTGTTTCTTAGAGACCAGACTTGAAACTTTCTGAACACATGTCTCAGACTCAGCACCACCAAGGGTTAATTTTATCTCTCTGGAATGCCTTGCTCATGGACCACAGTCCAACTGATTGATGGAATCAGTTTCAGTTCAGACAGATTATTTTTCAACTTTTTTAAGAAAAATTGAAATATTTTATTTTCAGATTTTTATCATCACTTTACATAAATTTACATATTTAATTCAATTTAATTTCAGTGTCTTTACACTGTAGGTGCCTACACAAATACTACGCCATGTTTTTTTCTCATTTTTTTTTATTTTATTTTTTATTATTTATGAATAGCAATCATGCATGGTATGATTGGGGCGAATGGCCAAGTTCTATAATTATTCCGAAGAAGATGCCCAGCACAACTTAGCCAGATAGAGCTCTTTGTAATCAAATATTGTAATTTTGAAAATGAAAATTGTATTCTTAATATATTTTTCATTTTTATCCCGGTGTCCTCTGATGGTGTGGAAAAAACACAGAAAACAACTCTTTAATATCAATATGTTTTGAAACACGTATAATTATAATACACCTTATTTATATTGCTCGAACAGGACTGTTTTTTTTTGCATCAGGCGTTTTAACTAAAAGCTAAAGCTATGTCCTTCGCGCCGATAAAATAACATAGATTTTATCAAATAGTTTAGCCAATTTAAGGTATCTGAGCAAGGTGGTCACACCTTGCTCATGATCGGCCAGAGAAATTTCATATGAAAATGAGCGACTGAGGCGGCTATTTATTGGACAGGACAGAATGTGGCGCACAGTTCGTGCTGTTGAGGCTGGTTCGAACAGCAAACGGACGGAGGAGATCTGTCAAAATGGAAACTGTGAGTCATTCTGTTGTGGCCAATATTCATCCTGGCCAAAACAACCTCCTCAGCACGAGTATCCCTATTGCTGGTGAACCATGCGCATATGATTCACATATAGCTTGATTCTCTTAAGTTTGTTGAACAAACAGGACTAAAGGGTAAAATCAAAATCCTTGGATATAAAAAGTATAAAAAATGAAAAACCCAATTGTACCACGAGATTCAGCATAAAAAACTTGATTGATTTAATGTATTACACTCTTGGTTTTATCACTTTTATTTCGATAAAATATCCATGATTGGGTGGGTTTGATCAGAGATCCATTTGATCAAAGTATCAAGTGAGGAGTCGATTGTGTGTATAGAATTTGAATCTGAAAAAAAATAGGGATTTCTATACTTAAATATCGACTGTATACACACATTTGAGACAACCTGTAGAAATTTTAATTGCACCAAAAAATAGATTAATTTGTATTAGAACTACACATAAAATTTCAAGTCTCTATCTTTCGCCGTTAAAAAAAATAAAAATTCGTCCCGGGACTTTTCGAACACTCTGTATACTTAACTCTTGCTTGTCCTGTGTGATATATGTAAACATTATTTCTATTAATCATAACAATGTCCAAATCTATAAGTTATGGCTGGGTATTTCATAAATTTTATGCTGGTGACCCAGTACCTTTGTCATCTCTATTGCAATTTACATTATAAACCCACCTGGCCGCCCATATAAATTCAATTTAAAAAAAAAACACCTACAAACCCACATCATCTCGGCTATCGAGAAATTATAGGTTGGTACCTTCATACATTTTGCAGTACAAAGTTATTGATAGCAACAACAGGTTCCAAATTGACAGTGTGTCTCACATCTTTGATTGTCTTGTCTTCGTTGTCCATTTCGAGAAAGGCAGAAACTCTTGAAAAGTCTGTGAAAGAGAACAAATAAATTGTCAATTGCATACAAGAAGACAAAATTGGTCATTCGAGCCACGGGTGTTACCATCATTACTACCCGAATTAACCTCACCAGTCTGGATTTGGCCGAAACTACATTGTCACCCATTTAGTAATAACAGCTGGATGTTACTTAAATTCTGTTAGCCAACTGATGGAACTGGTGTATTCAACGTACCATATTAGGCACTGACTGTAAAAGAACTCTTACTATCAATATCAGTCAGAACTCTTAATAGCAGTCATAGGGCCTTTATTTTAGATTTTATCTAAAATAAAGGCCCTATGACTGCTCAAAATTCATTGATTAGGTTTGTATGAATTGGATAACAAGTCAGGAAAATTAGGGCAGCATTGCTGAATACTTCAGTTGGTAATTGGTCTTCAGCCGATCCACTAAGTTCGAGACTTGTATATGTATATTTCAGAAGTATATGTACTACCTATATTATTGATCGAGCCAGGTGTGGGATCAAGTTTCAACTCCATGATTCTTCTTGAAGTGTCACTACGTCTATTCGTTCTACGATAACTCTGGAATACTTTGTTTGTTGTTTAGGCCCTATTGGGCTAACGCGGACCAAATAGTTAAGATTTAAGTGAGTGAGATATGCAATTCACAGAAATACTAGTTACAATTAGAGATAGGCCATTCGCTCCTTACGAGGCTAAGTACACCACGGTTAATCTAGCGATACAAATATTTCATCGGAAATTTATATCTTGCAATCATATTGAGGACACCCATTATAATCGTCTCTCAGTTCAATTCTTATCTGAGTGCCTTACCTTGGCTCAGTTGATGCCAGTACTGACACTATCAGACTGATAGGAGAATACTTCTCTTTTATTCTGAACTCCTAATAATTTCTGAGCAATAAATGCAACAATACCAACACAACAACACAAATAACTTCTCCTCCTGTGTTGCGATTCAACAATTCGAAAGAGTTTTTCGTTATTTGCTCGAAAAGCAGATTTCGTCTAATATAGATTTGGCATGTTTAATGCAATAGTTCCCATTGGATCACTGAAGTTTAGCAACGTCCAGCGAGGTTTTACTAATTGTGTGACAACGTAATTTCGCGCGATCGTGATGCTGGTTATTTCCGTCCCAGGCCAGAATGGGAAAGGTCAAGTTTTTAAGCTTCCAACGAATCAAGGGTAAAACCCTCGTCTCGAATGACCAATAGATGTTTCATATACCTCCACGATTTTTCTTTAAACGTTTGTTCATTCCGCAATAATCTATGAACCTCTTCCCTTAGAGGACATAAGCAGCAGAAATCATTTTTGAATAACATGTTAATTATGAATAACATTTTAATAATCGACTTATAATTATTATGAATAACATGTTAATTATTGACTCGACAAGACTGATGATGAATCGAATGATTTGAAACTAGTTTCTTCATAAATTATAATAAATAGTGTTTTTGGTAAGTGTTTTGTTTAATTTAATTAAAAGTAAATATGTCATTCACTTTCGTACAACTACGAGTTTGTAAGGCTGTGAAAAACAACAACCAAAAAGAGCAGCCAGTTGACGAAGATGGCCGACACAAAAACGCATTGTCTTTAGAAATTGGGATGGTGACCCTAGCCCGATTTTGATGAAACTGGATATTTGTAAGGACATTTATTATATTTTTAAAGTTTCCTAATTCATTTTTCGGACCTATTGCTCAAAAATGAGGCTCCGGATGATTCACATCCGGCGCCTCTTTGTGTCTTTCTTAACTGAATGAATATCACAGCTCACAGTGGATTAAGCGTGACAGAGAGTGTTTGTTGATATAGACGACCATGTCCCTAAAGCGCCCCGAAAAGCATTATAATTCTAGGGTCCACGTCCACCTCAGGGTGATCACAGAAGCCGCATACTTACTTATCTTATTGTATAGCACATATCTTCGCATATATGTAAGGAGAAGCAAATACACACATGTTCATATGGGAGTGGGCAGATCGAGCAATTTCCAAACTCCCATATTAAGAACCTGTGTATTTGTTCTTCCTTGCATATTGTATAATATGCGAAGATATGTGCAAAGAAATTGGATCAGTAAGTATGCGGCTACCCTAATATTTTAGTGCGAGCACCCTAATATTTTAGTGATTAGTGTTTGATAAGAGTTTTCAATTTTACTAAATTAATCAGCCATTTTTAAATAGGGAGGGGCTTATCATGAGTAGGTACCAAATGCAATCATTATTTTTGTTTGATAAAAATGAATGGTTCCTATAGACAAAAACAAAACCTTGCCTATTGGTATAACGTTACAGTGATAATTATAAACAGGGTGGTCCAGAGGTTTTGATTAAACTCAAATCCTCCCCGCACCCCCCCTCCCCCAAAAAAAACGCCAAGAAAATGTTTCTTAAAGAACAAACATTAAATTCATGTGGTTCGTCTCTCCCCCAAAAAATCTCCTGAAAATTGTAGGCACAAAAGAAGTGATATCATGTAAGTACCAAGTTTATGTCACCTCTAAACAAATTCCCCACAAAGGAGGTGATATCATATGAGCGCCAATTTCATGTAACTGAAAGTTATTTACCTCCAAGGATATGGAGAGCTTCAAACAAAAATTACAATTAATGTTTTGACCCGGGGCACTTTTCGCACATTTCACAGAATATTCATGTCTGTCTAATAACTATTCACTGCAAGTATAACCCATCAATATTCAGGTAAAATATCGAAAATGGTTAAAGTTATAATTTTTTTTTTATAAAATGGAAAAAAATGATCTTGCGACAAGAATATACTCCCAAAATATCAGCTTTCTAGAACAATCAGGAGTAGAGATATTGAGAGTGCCGCTAATGCGACACAAGGTGTCCCCGGGATTTTTTTATTTTTATGAAAATCTCGAGTTTGAACTACAAAAACCCCAAATATAAAATTCTGTCTCTTAGAGTTTTTAGCACACTGATGGCCGTGGTAAGCGCGATGTGGAAAAAGAAAATGTTTGAAAAAAATGGGGTGCCCGTAAAAGGTGTTCCCATTGACGGACAAAAGTAAATGCACGTGACAACGACGAATATGAAAATTTAAAAAGTTTACTAGCAGCGTCTTGCTTTATTTGTCTAACCCTGTTTTTTCATTTATTTTATAGGATCACAAATAATTGCAAAGTTCGGGATTCCAGTGTAAAATTTGTGTTTTTAAATAGAATCCTAATTTTTCAATCCACAATTTCATTTTCCATGTAATTTCGTAAACAAATGACTGATCTTTTTCTTTTTTTTGCGATTCGCAGTTTTTACGTAATCACAAACTATTCTCATGATACAAATAACATTGTTTTACCTTCTGTTACACGTAGAAAAATTAATTTTTCAATTTCTTATTTTCGATTCTTCGAATCAAGAAATACGAACATGATTCCATATTTTACTGGTTTGATATATTTGAACATTTGTTCTTTACTATCTGAATCAATCAAAGACCCTGATTCATGAGGAATAATAATTTGATGCAATAATCACAGCCACTCGTTCTTTTTCTTCAAATTTTCATGATCAGATTTGAAGTTTACATTTAAGCTATACCAGCCTGTAGAAACAGAATTAGCTGGAACAGAAAGTAGATATAGAAATGAAAGATCTGAAGGTAAGCTACATCTGGGACATACTGTATTATAGCTAATCGGAAGGGATATTTTTGGGTAAGACAAGAAATTTTTCTCCAGCTCTTCTTTTTGTGGGCCCAGCTGAGGTGATGGTGGTAAAAGTTTCGTTCTCATTATTTCTACATTTCATTTGTCAAAAGCGGGATGGAAGAAATTAATATCAGAGAACATATTAGGGAAGGCAACAGGAAACCACCCTATTCATCATAAACTGAGACATAGTAGTCTACCTGAAACGGAGGACTACTGTAAAACATTTGTTTAACTGTTAACTTAATGATGATGAATTATAGCAACTTTCAGTATTTGACATTAGGCAACCGTGGCATAGTACCAAAATATCTTCCTGAGTTTTTCCAAATTTTAAAATACACCAAACTATTAGATAATGGTTTATTTAATGTTCAAATAAAACGATTATATATAATTTTATCAGCCTCGTCACAGAATCATCGTGTTCGATGGTTGCAAAGCTTTATAATGCTTACACAAAAATTAATCGAATAAACCCTCAAAAGTATTTTAAGAGCAAAATAATCAAGAAACGATTGTCTAGGTGCCTGTGATGTGTCATATGTGGAATAAGGATATGGCTCACAAAACTACTGATCATCTCCTTTATCTTCACAAGATCCGAACCACCGATTTGTAACTATCTCGACTCTATATCCGCCAAACACATTATAATGTATTTGGCGGATCTCATCTTCTACCGCAATACATCATGTCAATGAAGAACTTGCAGAAAGATAATTTTTATTTTCAATTAAAAAATAAACTGCATACAGTAATAATATGCATTACATCCAGTATATTCATAACTAACGAATGCAGTTGTATGCACTTTAGTTTAATCATTATTTACACGTAGGCGAAGAGAGAAGTGCATTATAAAAACAACAACATAGTATACGTAAGTAGTATACGTTGCAGTTGCATTAGTGCATTATGTGCCTATATAGAAGGGGAAATGATATTTTTTTCTCTATCTCACCTGATGCTTTTATAATGCATTATAGTTGCAGTAGTTATTACCTATATGACGTCGTGATAGCATTTGATATTAGATAAAATTAATGCATATGAAAATGAGAAAGGCGCACTCCGATGCATGTTTCGTAGATTCTAGATATGCATTCGCTTTTGTATTAGGCTTAATATCAATTCAACTATGGCTTACTAATTTTCATGGTGGATTCTGAAAAGTCACTTCTTGAAGGTGACATCCTCACGGGCCGACTCCACCTGAACTGATATGTCCACTTAAGCCGATGGTGTAAAATAACACAGAAAGGTTGCAATATTATATTATTATGTTTGTGTTACTTTATAATCAAAACATCAGAACAATTGAACTTTATCGAACAAGAGGACGGCCAAAATCTTGGTGACATAAAAAAGGATGTAGAAGAAATAGGAATCAATCCGGAAGAATGGGAGGATATGGCAAGAGAGAGAGAAGAAGCTGGTATCAGCTCGTTGAACAGGAATATAGTCGGTGAGGCCGCAAAATAGGAATCAATCCGGATGAATGGGAGGAGATTGCAAGATATAGACGGAGAAATGGGAGTCATTCCGGAAGAATGGGAGGATATTGCAAGAGAGAGAAGAAGCTGGTATCAGCTTGTTGAACAGGAATGTAGTCGGTGAGGCCGCAAAAGAGGAATCAATCCGGAAGAATGGGAGGATATTACAAGAGAGAGAACAAGCTGGTATCAGCTTGTTGAACAGGAATGTAGTCGGTGAGTCCGCAAAATAGGATTCAGTCTGGAAGAATGGGAGGAGATTGCAAGAGACAGAAGAAGATTTATCAGCTCTTTGAACAGGAATATAGTCGGTGAGGCCGCAAAATAGGAATCAATTAGGAAGAATGGGAGGAGATTGCAAGAGACAGAAGAAGCTGGTATCAGCTTGTTGAACAGGAATATGGTCGGTGAGGCCGCAAAATAAGAATCAATTAGGAAGAATGGGAGGAGATTGCAAGAGACAAAAGAAGCTAGTATCAGATCGTTGAACAGGAATATGGTCGGTGAGGCCGCAAAATAAGAATCAGTCTGGAAGAATGGGAGGAGATTGCAATAGACAGAAGAATCTGGTATCAGCTCGTTGAACAGGAATATTGTCGGTGAGGCCGCAATATAGGAATCAATTAGGAAGAATGGGAGGAGATTGCAAGAGACAAAAGAAGCTGGTATCAGCTCATTGAACAGGAATGTAGTCGGTGAGTCCGCAAAATAGGAATCAGTCTGGAAGAATGGGAGGAGATTGCAAGAGACAGAAGAAGATTTATCAGCTCTTTGAACAGGAATATGGTCGGTGAGGCCACAAAATAGGAATCAATTAGGAAGAATGGGAGGAGATTGCAAGAGACAGAAGAAGCTGGTATCAGCCCGTTGAACAGGAATATGGTCGGTGAGTCCGCAAAATAGGAATCAATCTGGAAGAGTGGGAGGAGATTGTGAGGAAGTTCGCTTCGGTCTATACTTGTTCAGTGTTTACAGCCACACTTGTCTTTGTCAATATATTTTCATTTTTATCATTGTTATGCCATTTTGACATTCCAATTTTCAATCTGTTACGGGTTTTCAAATACCCGCTCACCATAGAGCACGATGATGCCACCTCATGATATTAATAATAGATACACTTATGTACACATTATATACATAAATATATGTACCTAATTGATACGTACGTAGTTACCTTGCAAGTATTATATGTCTTCTTAAAAAGTAACAACTTTGAATCTAAATAGTAGGCTAAATGTCATGGTCAAGACATGAAATCGTCCAGTGTGTAAATGGTAGACCTTATATTCAAGGATTTTCTATCAAATTATTTAAAAAAATAAAAAATAAACGTCAATATGGTACGGAAGAAGACACATGGATGAGAATATTTTTGTAGACTGAACGGAGTGAAGTCCGGTTTTAACTTCACGATTTGAGTAATATTTTCACTAGTTCGGTAGCCTCAGAGTAGATTATTTTCTCGCTCACCGATATTTTTCTCTACCCTACGGTCATAATCTTTGATAAATATAAAAAATACACAAGTCAATATAATACGATTATTTAGGATTATATAAGAGCGGATAAGTTAACAAACAGGTGCCGCTACCTTTAAACAGGCTAGTTTCAAACTAGCCAAAGTAAATCGTAATTGAAAACTATTGCTACAAAGTAGGTACGATTATTTATGAATGGCAAGTGGGCATTTGCCCAGGGCACCAGAACGGCAAAATTTCAGCATATTTTCGCAATGTATTAAAATGATCATGGTTATATGTTCGAAGATCAATAGTATTTGATCGCTTGGACCTTCTTGGACCAACTTTATTGATAATGTTTCTTGACAGCAAGTAAATCGAAATTATTTTTTTTTAAAAAATCATTGTTCCATTAAATAGTTTTTCCATGGTACATGAAGCATGGGCGTAGGAAGGAGGGGCAGGGGGGGACAGCTGCCCCCCCCCCTAGAAATTTTAAAGAGTATGCAGCACGGAAGGGGCATCTTAGATTTACACTAGATAAAATGATTCTTGGAAGCAAAAAAGTCATCAAAAGTACCGAAATACGATAAATGCCACATTTTGTCCCTAATCCAACAGCCCCACTGTGAACAATCAAATGT
>CM022883.1:13681283-13745823 GCA_012654025.1 Pachypsylla venusta
AGTCTACGGTTTAATGTTTAGATCTCACCTCCCCCCCCCTAGGCCAGATGCTGGCTACGCCCTTGACATGAAGCTGTTTTTTTAAAACTATTTTAAAAATTTATTTTAATCATTTTACAATTTTTGTTTTTGCGCAGAATGCTTGTCAGGGCTAAAATGACCTTAAGAAGAGTTAAACTATTTATCAACATTATAGAAACAACTTTATTGCAAAACTCACTGCAGTCTCGTCTTCAAATGTTACAGTCTGTTAGATCTACAAAATTAATCCTTCGAGAACAGAATATCAATAAAATATTCAATTTATGATTCCAATAGATGACTAAGTCCAACAGTTCAGGTATAGCTTATAGAATCATCAGCCATGTTTGTCAGACATAATCAAGTCAGGATTATTTTTTTAATTTAATTTAAAAAAAATATGATTATATTCTTGTACACAAAGTAATATCAATGTATTGAATGGACTTGGATTGTGGAATTGCGATGTCACATCCGATCCAACCAGACAGTTTATTGACAATTAGAAATCTACGGGATGAACTAGAGAATTGAGATTTTTTTAAAATTGAGTATTACCTATCATATTTTTTAAACATCATTTTCGTTGAAAACATCTATAGTAATAATATTTCAGATATAATTAAAATACAATAGGATAGCAACTTACAAAAGAACACTGAGAACTCTTTTTTTTTTTTTTTTAATGGGTTTAACGTCTCTTTAACATCTATTGGTCATTCAAGACGGGGGTTTTACCCTCCATTCGCTGGAAACTTGCAAACAAGCTACCCATGTTCACAAGCGGTCACCCATCCAAGTACAGACCACGCCCGACGTTGCTTACGGGAAACTGGTGTATTCAACGTGGTAGGATCGTTGGCGACTGAGAACTCTGGAGCTGATGCTAAGGAAGCCACTAACAAAAGCAAATACGCAAAGTTGAAGGCCATAGAATTATTTTCCAACCACTCGCGTCTGAAAACCTCGGTTCGTTGATTCAGTCTACGAAAATATTTGTCCATGAGTTGGACAAAGACTAAATATAGCTACTCACAAAAAACTGTTAAAAAGAAGTCAATATGAACTCTGAAGCTGCTGCTAAGAACAAAAGGACCACATCTTCAAACAATAGGCGTTCAAAACCCGTTGGAATCATGGAGTCGGGTAACGAAAGCTTTTGTGAGTGACGATAACAGAAGACTGGTGAAACTGTCTGATGATGCGAGATAGATATGTGTATGAAGGCACTGCAAATCGTAATTTAAAATATTACCGTATTGACAATGTGAAATCAATGTTGAAAGTAGATTCATTACCCCTTATGGCCCATAAATTGACTCAAGAGGGTGCTATCTCCAATATTAGGGTTTTGGTTGGAATTATGGCCTCAAGGAATATTATGTCCAAATATCATCAATCGGAGCAATAATAAGGGCTGTAGATGCGCAAACACGATTTTTGCGGGCGGACGGAGGACACACATTTTTTCTAGACCCGTTTTTTGTTATCTAGTCGTCATAATTCGTCCAGAAAAAAAAGAGAGAAAAAAAAAAAAAATCACATCACCAATAGGTACAATACTTTACTTACCTATACTTCGTATATGGGAATTTTTAAGGAATCGCAATGAACATGTTCATTATAACATTGACTATAATGACATTATCTATTGTGGAATTAAATTTGCAGATGACAATTCCAAGTAAACCATGATAACTATGAACCAGCCTGTAAAATAAAAAATAATATAATATGAGAATCAATTGAACATGTTGCATCTCCCAGCATGGCGTTCACAAAATCATCAAATTATGCAAAATGTGTTCTGTCTGTTATTTGTGTCCTTAATCCATTCAACCAATGTTGTATCTACCTACATACTGTGCATACGTCCACTCATATCTTTTTCTGTCATTGAGCCAAGTTCTTTTTTTTAAAAAAAGGCTTGGCTTTAGTGACTGTAATAATCATAATATCACCAAGATGGACTCTAGAAAATATTGAAAATGTAAAATGAATAAATTAATGAAATTCTGGTTTTCTCAAATTTATTATTGTGCTTCTATGAATTAATTAGATATTAGATAAAATGCAATAATAATTTCATTTGACTATAAAAAATATTAAGGCTAATTACAGCTGACTGTAAAATGAAAAAGTAACTCTTTACTAAGAGCTTCTTATTTGCAAATTTTACATATTTAATTACACAAGTTGTACCTAGTTTGTATTTTTTTTAATGTAAACTAATTAATATATGTACCTTTATCTTCTGTACAAATTTACAACTTGTGTAATTAAAACTGTATAAAATTTGGCAAATACGTTTTGCCAAATGAAAACATAGTTAGTTTGCTAATTTTATAGTTATAAAAAACTTGACATAATATCCCGTTTTAGATAGATAGACCTGACTAGTTTCATATTCTCCTAAGTACATCAAAAGATCTAGTTAAATCGAAGACTGAAAAATAGAAGCTCTGATGATGTACTCAGGTGCATATGAAACTAGTCTAGTACTGACATATTTATAACTAGCTGTTTCGCCCGTACTTCGCGACGATTCTTAATTCTTATATTGCTATTTTTTTCAAGGACAGTGCAAATTTTGGGGGGGGGGGGGTAATGTTTTGTGTCCACCCTGTATATCGCTTCCTTTAAAAATCAAGATTTAAACGTTTAACCAAGCGCCTTAGAGGCAAGGTCATTCTTACGTTTCAGTATTTTCTAAATTTTATTTTACCCGTTTCCAGTTTCGAACTCGTAACTTAAGAATGGCGAATGGCTGGCCATACCTTTGCAGAAACTGTCCTAAAATAAGGACTAAACAGCCACCTAAAACTTTCTCGCTTTGAGTTGATATGTTGTCGCGACAAAATTCAAGATATCAGACCGTGACTGTCCGATTTTGGTGAAGAAATTATAAATTTGGCAGTAACTCGAAAACGACTTGAAATATTTTAGTTCTGATAATTTTCCTGGGGTCTTACCTAGATCATGATTTTTAGGAGGTCCATTCCCATCAATTTTTCGCTAGATTTTGGTGCGAAAAGGGGCTATATTTTTTAAAAATAAGAAAATAATGAATGTTAAAAATCCTCACTTGAATAAAAGTATGAGAGATGATAAAAAGAGCTGAATTTTTCTTCTTCTCCTGAGAACATCGTCAGAGCTAGAGTAAGAGAAATTATGTTATGAGTTACTGGCTTGAGCCGAGAGCAGATGGAACTTAAGAACAGTTATTTTGTTATCTACAATGGATGGGTAAATCTTACTTCCATTATGATTCTGCTATTAATCTCTGTAGGAGGCTAATTCTTGCACCAAAACATGCCAAACAGAAGATTCAATATTTCATTGGGAAAAGTGTTTGTAGAAGAAAAATAATATGCATTTTTGCACCAATTATACTCCATTTTCACGATGGCGCTACTTTTTATATCTCCGTTGATCCTTAAACCATCAAACAAACAATAATTTATCACGAAAGCGCTACTTGTTGTTAATAAACAATAACATTTAATATTAAGTGCAACATAAGTTTTTATTGTGTTATATATTAATTTTATTTAAAAACATCTCTCAGTCAATAACAGTACGTTTTATGACATGTTTAAAAACCTATTAAAATCTAATTTTACTATGCTGTACTATACAATACGACCTCTTTATGTGTATTAGCACCTACAATAAACTCTGTCTTTACTGAATCGTCATTGTGTATTTTAGTTGCACTAAAGTACTTTTGGAGTAATCCTATAATTTTTGCCTACACGTGCTTAGAAATTGTTAATCCAGATGGTCCAACTATCCTTTTCAAGGGACACCACTTAAAGTCGTCTTTTTTCGTTGAAATTTTATATTCACCAAGATTACTGATTGTAGAGTGTGCGAAGTTGTAGCTACGTCCCCCAGGGGAGTCAGATGTAAGCGGTGATTTTTTTCATCCGTATATGTTATTGTGTTGGTGGTGTAGTGGTAAGACGCTCTGACTAGTAAACTGTAGGGCGTGGGTTCAAACCCGGCCAACACATGGAATTTTATCCTCATGAATTTGTGATATTTACCACATAATAATAGCACCCAAAAAGCTGCCGGTGTAAAGGTACTCTTCAGTTCTATACCGGGCAGCATATAAAAAAGGGACTATTATTAGGGATATATCTAATTAATTCTCCTTTATGGGTGTTGATAATGTTGTTTGCAGATATGGTTGTCAATTCAAACAACATGTTTAGTTATTGAATCAGGTCAGTGTTTTTCGGAATAAGTTGCAGATAGATAGAATTACTGAGTGTTGCAATTTGGATATCAGGTGTTTGGAAGTGAAGAAAAAAAATCTTCTGAGAATATCTGCGTTCATATGACTAACTCATGGTCGCTTTCATTAAAAATGTGTCTGAAGATGAAAGAGTCCAATTTCGTTTTATCGAAATTATTTGGAGTTGTCATTGTTTTTGACAAACTTTCTTTGGCAATATAATACATTTTTCGTAAATGTTCTTTAATTTTTGTTTTTAAAAATCACAGATGTTTATATAATTCTAGATTCGAACTTTTCTAATCGATTAGACAGTAAAATGCTCTCAAAATTTTGAATATTACTTTCTTATAATGTAATTCAAAAAGTGAATCTCACCAAAATAAAAGTCAAATTTTGTCGGAACCCCGTGTTGAATCAGCAACTCTGAAATCAGAAATCCAGTTTGATTCAGGAGGTATATTTTGCTAAAACCCTATAAGGTAATTCCTGATTTATTTTTATTAAAGAAAATTTCTATTCTCCTATAGTATAAGTTCTAAATACCATTTTAATTATAAGTGTTCAAATTATAAATTTAAACAAAACACTTACTGGAATAACTATTTATAATTTATTATTGACATTGAAATTAGATTCGAATCATTCGATTCATCATTAGTCTTGTCGAAGTTCATCAGTCTACTCGACTAGAATGAACATGAATTGAATCATTCGAAACTAGTTTCAATGGTAATATAGGTAAGAAGTGTTTTGTTTCAATTTAATTTAAAAATAAATATTAGAAGCTCTGCATTATAAGAGTTATTAAAATGCTAAATTTACTAGAAGAATCTATAAGGCAATAGAGGTTTCATCGCACAACAAAATATTACTAATTTATATGGACATGGTCACACAACATAGAAAACTATTTTTTAAAAAATTATAAAACCAAGAAAGAGATGAATAAAAAGAAGATGATGAACAACAAGAAAAAAAAAAAAAAAAAAAAAACGTTTTGACTCAATCAACATTCTCAGGAAACTAATTCATATGGTATCCATTCCATTGCTCCATCTCCAAGCAGACTTCAAACATTTTATCCATCAACAACACACAACACCATAAGACAAGAAATAAACAGTCTGTCAAGCACACATCCTTTCAAGATATTAAACATTTTTACTTCTTTAGATTTTTGGAGGGAACATACATAAATCATTCAAAAATTTTCCGACATGAGTAATTGAGTAAATAGATTTTTTAGGGGGGGGGGGGAAGTAGGTACCGCCATATAAATATATTGGGTGTCTTAAAAAATGAGCGAAGCACAATACGAGTATATTTAGAAAGTCTTTAAATTTCGAAAATCGAACAAACCAAATTTCTTTATTCTGAAGGGAAAACCATTTTCCTGTGGTTTTCAAATATTGGTAACCTTTATGAGTGTCCAACTGTGTTCCATTTTGAAATCTTAAATGGAACTACCCCTTAAGTAATACATTTTTGAAAATTAAAAAAAAAACTGAATACCTGAGTTATTCTAAGTTGAAGCTGAACTTTCTAAAGAGGTAATATGCTCATACTGGTGACATTGCCCCGGTAAACGGCAAAAGACAGCTGTTTTAAATAATGTTTTATGTTTTACTTGCTCTATAGTTCGAGGTTTAAAAAGATAATTTTGGTTTGATAGGAATAGGTACTATTTGGTTAAGTTTAGCTTGAGGTTCCTCGCCAGCTGTTTTAAATATGTAAGAGGTTTTGGGGATGTAGGTTGTAGTTGTCGGCCAGTAAGACAAAAGTACAATCCCATATCAAAGTTTGTACATATTAGAACCGGGGTCATTCCCATCTGTGGGCGATTTCCGTCATCCCTAAACAATACAACCGGTTAGACAATAGATGGATGGGATGTGTATTGATGACAGAGAGCGATGTATGACGTCATTTAATTCCGTGTGGCAGGGAAACCTTCCACTTCTCTAATCTATTTTTTCTAATTTGTTCCATTTTTAGTCTATTTTCGAATTTAAATCTTTAAATAACCTGCTAAGTATAAGAGTTAAAAAAAATTATTACCTATTAAATAAATTAAAACAAAACATGCACTTACCAAAAACACTATTTATAATTATTTTTGAAGAAACTAGTTTCGAATCATTCGATTCATCATCGGTCTGTCGAGTCGATGTCAACGTACATCCTTCGACTCGACTAGACTGATGATCAATCGAATGATTCGAAACTAGTTTTTCATAAATAATTATAAAGAGTGTTTTTGGTAATTGTTTCGTTTTAATTTATTTAAAAGATAATATTTTTGAATTCCAAATTCTGAGCGGGGTTATTTCTTTTTTCGTGACGATTGCAAAGATTTATTTTAAATATATAATGATAATGATCCCAATCAGGAAAACATATTTCATGTTTTTTTCTTTCTTTTTTTTCAACACAATATGTACCTAAACCTAAACTCTTCTGCCAGTAATGATGATACAACTAAATTAATGAAACTTCATGATATCAGCGCAACATATATTAGAAAAAAATATAAGGGAGGAAGAGAATCGTTGATGAAATGTCGAAAAGAGAAAAAGACGAAAATATGGACGAGGAATTGAACAAAGAAGCTTAGCAGAGTTTTAATAAAAATGTGTATACAGGGTGCGACAGAATATACTGCGCTCCTTGATATGACATTTATATTAGTCTGAGGGGTAGTTGTATGAAATTTGGCTTAAGGTCTCTTTAACATCTATTGGTAATTCCAGACGGGGTTTTTACCCTACATTCGCGGAAACTTACAAACCAGCAACTCAATTTGACCTTACTCAACCAGGGTTGTGCGGGGAAAACCAAATAACTTGATATTTGTGAAGAGTAAAAGTTACTTCTGTTTTATATAGACAAACAAACGTTTATTCAAAAATCGTGACTTTGCATCTATTGCTCACTTCATTCGGCCAATTCGCTATATATAGGACACGCTCTACGTGTTGGCGGCTGTCAAAACGTTCACTCATTCTTGTCAGGAAAGCGGATGACGGCAGGAGAGGCCACTTAAATCCAGTATATATCTTGGATAATATAGTAGTAAAAATATAAATATGTGTGTTTCTTGTACACTTTTTTTACGCTTTTTACGCCCTGTAGAGCTACATGGCTGGGAGAATATATAATATTATATAATACATAATTCCATCTCCTCTCCTTCTGTGCAAGTCTAAGTATAGAGATGCTCTTTTTGTTGAGTTTTGATCCCTCAGGCCTGCCTAATCCCACAATGCTTTTTGATATATTTATGTGGTAATATTCTATTTTAGCTTGAATAAAATTCAGTCTGGGAGTTGTGTATAGGATAAGGAATACTCTGCCAATGTGACACATGGGTTTATTAATTTTACTGGCTAAAAAATCCCCCCCCCCAAATTTCTGGGGTATAATTAGACCCTAATAGGACATACATACTAAATTTCAAGTCTCTGTTTCTACCATTCTCTTTATAGACGGAATTAATAAAAAACGCTAAAAAGCGGTAAAACCGACAGCTGTGACATATGTACATACCAAATTTTTTTATTCGATTTTTGAATTCTACGTAAAAAAAAATTAAGAGGGGGTAATTTTTTTCGTGACGATTCTAAAGCTTCATTATTGAAAATAATAAAGGTTAAAAGTACTATATCTTCACTTGACTAAAAATTAATTAGATGTTAAATTGAGCTAACTAGTTTCATGTTCTCCTAAACACATCATCAGAGTTTCTGTGCGAGTAATCAAATTTTGAAATATTGGAGTGTCTATAGATTAGAGAGGGAAAGATAGAAAGATTTTTTTTATAATATATATAGTTACTTACCTCATTACATAACACATATCTTAGCCTGTACCCTATAACTTACCTATAGTAAAATAATACCACTACTTTTCAGCATAGGTATTTAAGAAATTAAAAATCTTATTATTAGGTAAATATTGACAGACCTGACCACTGAAAATAACGAATTACAACTAAATATTTTTATAAGATCATTTAAATTAGAAAGTGCCAATAAATAGAAACCCAAATTTGTGAAATTCTAAAATCAAGAGAAAGTTTAATTTAAAAAAAAAGGCCGATGAAGACATTGATAAGAGAATATCATTTTGTTGTGACAATATTGAAATAACAAACAAAGATTTGTTATGATAACAAATAAACAAACATGATTGTTATGCTAATCAGTTCGGGGTGGTTTGATTTTTAATTCAAATTATTTGGGTTACAAATTAATAAAAGAATTCAAAGGGTTCGATTGTTACTATCGATGATCTTACTTTCTCTCCGAACCTTGATTGAATATAGTTAGATATTAGAGTTACCTATAAAAATACAAAATAATATAAATTAATACTATATAGAAATTTTAAAAGAATGTAAAAAGCTAAAAAGGACCTATCAGGCTGGGATTCCAGTGGCATTGGAATTCTAGCCTATAAAAATCAGATTATTAGTGTTGTATTTTGTGACACAATTACTGAAGAGTTAGCACGGTTGTTTTTCTTAATTCGCTTGCTTCTCACAGTATCCAACTATGCGTGCGTAGAATCTGCGTTTGCTGGTAATTTTCCATCTTTGGTTTAAAGCAGAGTTTTTCAAAGGCACCAAAACTTTTATATTTACACGGGCTTCCGACAGTCAATAATTGAGGCTGGCTTGCTCCCGTCGCGTTGGTAGCTAATTTGATGTGATTTTGTGATTCTTTTCCCATACATACAAAAATGTGTTACTGATGACATCAGCATATTTCCGCGCAAGAACATAACTTATTTTTATAGTATCATGTATGAGGAGATGAGCATTAATTCACCCATCCTTCCCATCATCATATTCAAGGAGTTCCAGACACCACGGCACTGTATGCAAACCATTTAGTTTTATTCTCACATAGCAATCTCAATTTTTTCACATTTTTATCAAAATTACTTCTTCCACAGAATTCTGAAAAATAAATTGAATTTTCTCTTGTTCTCCCTATCTGTCTCCCTCATTTTTCATATACATTTCTCTCATATTACTATTTACAAAATCCTCACACTCCATTTCGCCGTTTCCCAGTTTAGTTGTATGCTCAGCATGGATAAATTCCCCGTTTTTTGTTCTGGAATGCTGAAATATAATAAAAACTATTGCTGGGGAAACGAGTATTGAAATGTTATTCTCAAACTCAAATTGGGGTTGACTCCAAAGGTATTTTAATTAGATAAAGTAAATATTGTGTTTTCTATAATTTCGTGAAATATTTGAAGGGATCAAACACCGTTAAAGTTTACAGTTCCCCGTGTCGTGATGGCGCCTATCTGCCTATCTTCTGTTGATAGTCACCAGATACACGTGTACACATTGGAAGGAAAGACGACACAATTAAGTAAATTCTCATAATTTGGAGAAAGATTTTCTGGACTTTTAGCAGAATGTATTTAATGAGCATTGTTTCATTTTTCCAAAGGGAATAAAAATGGATTCTATCATTGTGTATAAAAGATACTTATAGGAAACTGGCTGAATACCCGAACTTCGTTTCGAGAAGATGAGAGAACATGGGGAGTAGTATCAGGTTGTTAAGTTGCGTAGAACGTTGAAGTCTGCTGAGTTTAGTCTGGTCACAAACCCAGCCTAACCATGCGCAGATTTCAACACGTATATTTTTGTTTTTTTGGAGCCTAACATAATATCACTCCAAACACGTCCTACCCATCAAGCTTGGTGTTAACTGTTCAATTATATTAAATTATATATAAAAACCTATTCGCAGACCTATAACCAAATGTACATACAAAATTTCATTAAAATCGGTTCACCCGTTTTGGTGGAGTATGGTAACAAATACTGTGACACGAGAATTTTATATATTAGATATAGATTATTTTTTCGGAAATAGGTTTATGAGAATACCGCTTCTGAAATATATCAGAAGGGGAAACGATCCGTCAGAATTCATGTTATTGCGGGGATTTCTTGAATGTTTGTCGTATACAATAAGGTCTTTAGTTATCTGGTATACCGACACCAATTCCGTTGTCACAGTGACTGCCTGTGTTTTTTTTTTCATCGAAAAAAATGGGACAATAAAATTATTAGATATGACCTCGTATGACGTCATGCGAAATGCTCACTTGACTTGCATGTCAGCGACAACTGACACTGGCGACTGGTTAATTCACATATGCGCACGAAGGTTCAAGTTCGGCTAATGCAAGCGCGGTTGATTAATTACTATCAGATTTCACAATAAAATTAAGGTACTTTCAAATAGAGCAGTATAGCATAAACCAGAGTAAGGTTGACACAGGCCCTGGGGATTTTGGACCAATACATCATTTGCATACTCTGTGATGAGTAAAATGCCGTTTTCGCTTCTTTTCTAAGATAAAAGTCATTCTCTAAATTTCGATTTTTTCCATGACACGGATTATATTTTTTTTTTTCTTTTGGTTCAACATAAAAAAATATAGGTTGTTTAAACCAGAATTTTTTTTTAAACACTATCATAAATTAAATATTCCAAAGTTTAGATATAATATCGACCCGGATATATTTTATCACATGCCGATTTCTGGATTTCTTGACGAAAATTCAGTGCAAAATCTTATTACAAAATGATCACCAAATACTTGAAATCTATATCAATCTAAAATCAGGGATAACAGCATCCAACATTCAAAGCTAATTACCAGAATTGAACGAATAGGAAAAGATTCGAATAAAAAAAAAAAGAAAAAAAAAAAAATGACATTTCCTAAGTTTCGTCGATAAGAGATGTTTTATTCACCTACTTTCTTTTCAAGTTGCCCCTAAAGTTCACCTCCTCCTATACAGATATTTGAAAGTTGGCTCCAGCTATCTTTCGCTTCTATCTTTCATTTCAAACTCTTCTTCCAATGAGCTTCATTCTTTTAAATTTATATCTTATATATTTTAGAGGGACTATTTAATTTTATTGGGCAAGATTAAAAAGTCAGATTTTGTTGTAAATAAATTAAGAAAAAGAAGAAGAAGAAAAAAAAAAAAAAAAAAAAAAATTGAAACCAACCTTCTTCAAAATAAATTTAAATTTTTGACATGAGATTTCTTTAAACTGGTGTTATATCTAATTTTCTAAATTTTAGTAATATCTAATGAACAGTGTGACTTAGATGTTGTACGCATCCTTCATTTGTTCATATTAACTGCCTAACTATTAGATAATATAAATAACTTTTTTGTCAATTTTATTATAATAGTAGGTCAAATAATTCGAAACATTTTGTCTTTGTCAGATACCTACATACATAGTGCTCCGCATTAGATTCCGATCCAAATATCACTAACTAATTTACAAAAAGGGCAATATCGATTCAAATTGAAAGAATTATACGGCGAGCTTTCAATAGCACTCAGGCTATCATCCTCATCAGGCCAGTGTTGACACTATGATGTTCAGAATAGAAAAGGTGATGTTCTATTCTGAACATCATAGAGTCAGCACTGGCCTGATGATAGCCTGTGTGCTAATGAAAGCTCGCCTTATAATTATTTCATTTTGATTCAATATTGTCATTTTTGTAAAAAAGTTTTTATTATTTTACGATATTTTTATAAATATACCTATTTTTATCACTAATTTTTATTGTAAATTATGAATCATTCTTGAGATTGTGAACTGTTACTTGAGGGTGACATACTTAAGTCTCGAGTCCTTCTGAACTGAAATTGTAAAATACAGAAAGCAACTCCGTAATATTATTATGTTCCTGACCTAATTATATTACACTGATTGGCATGTTTCTGGGTGCCCATGTCATTCACTGGCCTCTAAAATTAGATGTATGATGACAATTAAAAACTCATTAATTATCAACAAAAACACACTTAACATTCACTTTCACACACTCATCACTTCCACAGAATTATCATCTCCTCTCTTCTCCACACACAAACAGAGTCATTATTTGCTCCATACTTCTTTAAACATAGCAGTGATAGTGCGTAGACGTCTCTGTTGATTAGATTCCGCAATTAGTGAAGAACTTTTGCATTAATTTCTATAGTTTTTTCCTTGATATATTATGTGTCACACCCTGTATATATTTCCACTTGTTTAAGTATATCATCATAGTCTGAGACAAGCATATCACAAACTAAAATTATTTCTCTCCATCTTTCTGGACAGTTGGACACCAAATCATTAAGACTGTAGAGGTATTTGTGGCCTTGTATAGCAGAAACTATTGGAAGATTGGTATTAAGATATCATGTTAGGTATTATTTTTAAAAAAATGGTCAGAGATATTGGTTTGACTTGGAACAAAAATCTAAAGAAATAATTTGCCCTTAACCCATTCTAGACTTTATACCTAATACGGCACATGGGTTTATTGTTTTACATTTAGTGATGCTTCCGAAGGCGTACTTTCTTCCATTCCATTCCAATACATACTTCCCGTTCCAACACCATCATTGAAACTGATGGTGTTAGTGGTGGTAGCACATCATGCCACACTGAGGACGCCCGACAAATATCTCAAATTCACCCTACATTTACCAGTCACGTCACCAACCCATAGTACAATTCAATTTTATACAATATTGAACTTTAAATTTTACAAGGGATGGTATAAAATAACAGAGAAAGGAATTCTGCGATATAATATTTCATTGATTGACCTGTATCTGGCGACCCACGACAAAATTTTAGTCTCAAAAATTAGATCTACCAATAAAACCGGTAGTATGATTCGAAAAATATATAAGCATAGACTCCCTAAAGTGTAAATATAATAGAACTCAAATCTGTCAAACTTGAAGGGTTTGACAGAAAATTACCCCATGTAAATTTAATAGAACTCCAAATTTTCAAACTTGAATGGGTTTGACAGAAAAATTACCTATATTTGACATTTTTGTGCCAATTTGTCAGTGCTCCCAGTTTTAGGGTTTGGGGAGTCAATTCCCATACATTTTTCGATATAGTTTACATTTTTGGCGAAAAGTTAGGAATAATTACACACACACATTATATTTATTTCTCTTTTATGAGTATACATTAAAATGCTCGATAATTCCATGCCATTAGGTACATATCTTATCGACTAACTTTTTCTTCAAGTTATGTACCTATATTATACGTACCACACGCAAGTACAAAATGATGCCTGATTAGAATAAAACCAACATGGCTTCCACAAGAACCAGATAGTACTTTATCGTGCTTTTGGTCCAACATAGTTTATTCTCATCAAAGATTTTATCAAACTAAAAAATATCTTTCAAATAAACATGTCAACAGTCATGTGGAATACTTTTGGTTCTACCTACAGATCTACCATATAGGATTTATACGGGGTGAACTCGTTGAAGACAAAAGTTGAAAGAAGAAATCAATTTGATTTTGAATACTGAATATTGAATTAGACTGATTTGAATTTTGGTAATTGACAAGGGCATATTTGTACAGTAAAAACTAAAAAATAATTATCACATAATGTACTAAAAAATAAATTTAGTTTGCCCACAAAAAAAAAATGCCTACAAATAGATTCATTGATTTTTTTTTCTCTCTTTCTGCATGGTGGTCTTCACATTACTAAAAGGTATATGCTGGTATGACCAAAAATAAAAGCCTGGGCGCTCAATGATGAAGAATCTATTCCCATTAACAATTCATCATTGAACGCCAAGGCTTTTATTTTTAGTCATCCCAGAATATAGATTTAGTAAAGTAACACCATGAAGACCATCATGCAGAAATTTTAATGAATCTGGACATCTGGACAAAATTGATTAAAATGAGTATTTGTTTTAGTTTGCTTACAAAAAAAAATATATTTTTTTTGTAAGCAAACTAAATTTTTTTTTGATTTTTTTTTTGTTATTTGAGAATATAATAAAAGCCTTTTCATTGTTATTTTTTTATGTGGGAATTATTTTTTCATTTTTAGTATTAGGAATTTTATTTTCTATGTCTTTTACCGTTTCTAATAGTATTCTATGATTTCCCATATAAAAATTGAAAAATCAGCCGTAACTCGAAAACGGTTGTATATTTTTGAACTATGATAATTTTCCTGGGGTCTATGGTTTTTGGGGGCGGTCTATTCCTATCAATTTTTCTATATCTCTCAGCGTTTTGGCTAAACAATTAGTATTGTCTATATTTTATTTTGGCCGATAAAGGATAAAGATGTCACCTAAAAATTTCTCGATTCATTTTATATGTTTACGACAAACCGAAGCTATTGACCAAAATTTGGAGAAAAAAATTGGAAAATTGACCCTAACTAAACTGACCCCAAACAAAACCACATACAATTGTCATCCAAGATCTACCACTGTACCAAATTTCAGCTCAATAAAACAATGGGAATTGCGTTAAATTTAATTTCTAAGATTTAATCACCAAGATACTTATTTTGTAAGCGTAATAAAAGCCTTTAATAATTAATAAGAAAAGGCGAGAAATTAGAAAAAGACAATATTAAGAATAATACAATGTGAAAAGTTTGAAAATTACTTTCCAAAATAAGAAAAAGTGAGAATTTACAGAGATAGAAAAAATAACTATGTAAAGTTTCAGTTGGAAAGTTTCAATTTTAATGATTTGTTAAAAGGTGATGAAATCCTTACGACACCTTCTAGTTCACTAGAAGATGTCGTAACAGATGATATCGCTCGTAACACAATAAATTAATTTGTGATCGATAAAAATTTATTTTAGAAATATATACCTATTTAATATCACTGATTGTCTTGTTTTCAGACTGAAAACCCGATTTCACCAATTACCTGACGGGGTAGAAGGATCCATTTTCGATTTTAAAAAGTTCAATAAAACATTCAAAATTACTCTCAACGAGGCGAACAATAGAATTAAGAATTCTACAATTCTAAATCAATGTAATTCACTGGCAAAAGTGGATTCAGCCATTAATTATTGTCTATCAAATCGGTAAGTGTTACCATTATTACGAGTACATTGTGCCATCATCATTAAAGATGTCGTTATAAATTACTCTCAACAATAGAATTAAGAATTCTATAATTCTAAATCAATGTAATTCAGTGGCAAAAGTGGATTCAGCCATTAATTATTGTCTATCTAATCGGTAAGTGTTACCATTATTACGAGTACATTGTGCCATCATCATTGAAGATGTCGTTATAAATTACTCTCAACAATAGAATTAAGAATTCTACAATTCTAAATCAATGTAATTCACTGGCAAAAGTAGATTCGGCCATTAATTATTGTCTATCAAATCGGTAAGTGTTCCCATTATTACGAGTACATTGTGCCATCATCATTGAAGATGTCGTTATAAATTACTCTCAACAATAGGATTAAGAATTCTACAATTCTAAATCAATGTAATTCACTGGCAAAAGTGGATTCGGCCATTAATTATTGTCTATCAAATCGGTAAGTGTTACCATTATTACAAGTACATTGTGCCATCATCATTGTAGATGTCGTTATAAATTTGGAACTGCTGCTATTTTCCAATTTTGTTTATTGGCTCAACGAAATGAAGGTCTAAAACACAACACTGAACAGAATACATGTCGTTTTTTTTTACTCGAATCACGTTTTTAAAGGAGAAAGAAATTTTAGCTTCGTTGGAATTTCTTTCAAAAAAAGGAAAATATAAGCATGTAAGAAAATTGGACCTAAATGTTTAACCTAATACCTAGTTTTTCCTAAAATAAATTCTTATGGTCTGTAAGGCGACAGAATTTATATTTACCACTCTAAACGAATATCATTCAATTTTTTACAATTCACTTTGTTCTTATTCTACATTATAAATATTGAATTATCAAAATTATCAAAAACGATACAAAAAAGTGGCAAATACCAAATACCTACTGCCTACTGATTTAAAAATGTAACATTTTGGGGAATAGAAGATCTTCATAAATCTTCAGAAAATGTCCCCACTTATTAGAAATAGGTATTTCTAATAAGTGTTTGCTAATTATAAAATTAGGCTTCTTGATTATATTCCCAATTTTCTCGCAAACAATAATACAATATCATAATTTTTTTTAGAATGTTTAATTTTTCAATTTTTTTTTATAATAAATAAAAATTAACCAATTTTGTTTATGGTTTCAAAAGATAATAAAATCATAAAAAATACTTTTATGACACTTTTCAAGTTAGCGCAATTACATGCTATGAATACAAATTGGTTTTTATGAATATCATAAAATATAACTCACAAATCTTTACATTGGAACTATTACAGTATGAAATAAAAAGAGGTCTAACTGATGTACTTACTTAGAACGTGAAAACCTCTTAAAAAAAAAATCCAAAAAAAAAAAAACTCGTGTGATCAATTCTTGATTATTATGTGGACTTTATTATGGACTTCCCAAATTTAAAGAGACAGCTAGAAAATATTTTGCCAGAACCCCCCGTGCCAAGTTGAGATTTTTTCCCGATTTAGATACTGTGGATTTTTGTAAATAAGTAAATTAACTAGTGGATCAAGATGATCAGGTGTTCATGTTAGTGTTGTAGTCATTAATAAAAAAAACATCTTAATATTTTTTTTTATTTTTCAAAATCGAGAAGCCCTTAATTTTACGTTTCTGCAACAAACCGCTAGAAAGATAATTAATTCCTTCATGTCCTAAATATGTATACCACATTTCGTTAAAATCGAATGAAAATTGTGGCTTGTATCGCGTGACAAACAAACGTACACATATACAAGTGCATTTTGGAATGTATAATTGTATACCATGGTCAAAAGTAGAGTTCACTAAAGGCCCATTTACACTGCCTGAACATACACGAGCATTGAGCACCGAGCATTCGTGATCGTTGCTCGTCAGTTTTCGACAAGCACGAACACAAGCGAGTATTCTGTTCACATTCATTGAGCATTTCTGTTGATCAGTTACCCAAGATCAGGCTCGAGCACGAACGAGCATTCGCTGCGAACATGAACGGCTCTCGGCGATTGTTTACACTGCCTGAGCCTCGAACGAATGCTCATTCGTCATCTCTGTTTGCGACGAATGCTTGGGCAGTGTAAATGGGTCTTAAGAGTTCACTGATGTTCACAAAATTGGCCACTTTTGCATACCAACCAAAACTCCATTTTCAAAACGACAAGAAAAACGAAACGAGCATCATATAAATTATAATAATAACACGTATAATTTTTGCATTAAGTTCATTTATCGCTTGAGGTTTATTTAAAGTTTTGAGGTAATCCCCATTTTAATTTTCATCTTAACTAGTGCAGTTGGTCCCTCTTTTGTTTGGTTTAGTACAGCAACTATCAACATCCGCTCCTCCTGCTGGCATTATAAAATTTTCCATCAATATAATTCGATATCATGTTTAATAGAAGAAAGCCATTATTTGTGGTTCCATAAATATTGTTAAGTGTTTTAAGTGATTGGAGTGAGCTGCGTTGTGTTTTGATTTCATTGCTCAATCAAGACCACTATTCTGAGATTGAGGAAATTTCATTTAATTTAGGAACAATATTATATAATTTTTTTAGGGATCGAAGAGGGCCGTTAAGTCGATGAAAAATATCAAAAACTGCTGCTGTGGTGTTTTCACAAGAACGCAGTTTTTTTAGATTTAGGTAACACTAAGTTTTTTAAAGGGGACCAGGGCCATTTTAGCCCCGACACGCGGTCTGGGCAATAAAAAAAATCACCTTATATATATATATTAATTGAAATAACTATTTAATCTAACATTGAGAAATTTTGCGAGAAAAATACATTTCAAACATTATTCGTTGAAAAATCAAGTTGCCGTAGTTGTGACTGTAAACCTGTGTAACATCCGGATATTTTTGCCGCATTGTCATAGAATTGTCCTCTGCATTCTTTTGGTCCATACTGTTATCTTCGTACATATTCAAAACGACGTCTTCCAAAATTTCTCCCTCTTGACTAAAAATAGGTATGAAATTCGAAAAGCTTTCAACCGGACGCCCAAAAATATAAGAAGTCGAGATATAATTTTTTGACTTGATAAGGATGCGGTCACTTTTTTAGGATGTGTTAAAAATTGTGCAGAAAATTTGCGCCCCTGACAATTTGCCGCCTTGGGCAAGTAAGCCATTTATTAAAATGGCCCTGAAGGGGACTATATATTTTATAAAAACAACTATACGAAGTGGCCCTAAGAATTCTGCCACCTAAGTATAATGCACCATGCCCAACTTTGTAAACTTCAGTGCTCTCATGGTTATTGATGCTTATAATTTTACAAAGCTGTCATCAGAAACATGTTGTGATACCTTTCACATACTAATATTCATTGCACCACTGGGGAATCATTTTTCATTTAAGATTATTATTTTTTTTATGAACTTCATGGCGTCAAAAAAAAAAAAAAGAATTTCTTCTCAAATAATTTAAATTCAGAAAATCTAACAACACGAATGATCTCCCAACGAATTGAATGATAAAATATAAAATGATGTTCTCAACTCCCGCCTCCAATTTTCATAAAATTAAATTTGTTATATAGAGTTCCCCATTTTTAAATGATAATTTAAATTTTCAAATTTATGAATATGAAATTTTTAATTTGAAGGGTTGAATAAATAAGGGGGAATAATATCTACACCGAAATTGAGTTTAGCCCTTTTTATATAATTCGAATTTATGGTGACAAGTTTTTTTTTTTTTTGATTTGATAAAGTGATAACTAACAAGAAGTATGGAGTGAGATAATAGGGGTTGTGCACTCAGCCTCACGAGGACAACTGAGAGTAGCTTTGTTGATTACAGCGAAACTGCGGAGTTTATTATACCTTGGTTAACCTAATAGTAAAAATAGGTGGTATTTCTACAGATGCTCAAATAATCAAAAGCAGACCGTTTCACGAAGTATTTTTGTCCAATTTTTGACCCAGCGTGAAATGCAAAAACAAAACCCTTGGCATTCCCATAAAATAAATGAAAGACATTTATTTCATTATGACTTGTTCAGGGAATATCCTTGAATAAATTATTTATTAGTTCATATGAAATGCCAAATGGGTGTACCTATGTTGTGTAATGTGTACCATTCTACCAAATAGGTGTCAAATTGTAGAACTCATACCTTCATCACGATGTCAAAAAGTGTGAAATAAATCCTCTCCAGCATGGTGTGCCTCTGTGGTTCATGGAACGTTCTCTAGACATAATATTATCACATCTGTTGTGCAGAATGTGCAGATATTCCTGGAACTGGAATGATCTTCTGGGAATCTATATTGTGAATATTTCAACAACATAAGAGTATCCGCAGTATCCCAAATAATTAAATCTTTCCATACTTTTTCAGTACATTGTTTGCCATTATATATATCCATTTCGGTTCGAATGATTACAACGGTACATATTTTTACAGGGATATCAAATGAGTTTTTTTAAAACATACATTGATATAGTCTGAGTTGCCTTATTTGTCCACCTTCAGTTTTCAAAAAATGAAACTCCAATTAATACCCATTTTTGAGAAATAATTTATTTCGGAAATATTTGCACATTTCCCCACAGTACTTGATTTCTTCACCAAAATACAATTGAAAAATCTCTCTCAGTCAGAGTAGGATATTTACTATTTAACTCAACTGAAATCATAATTATGACTACAAGATTATGATCGATTGCAATTCTTACATAAGATTTCCCGAAGAAATTGTGGATCGATTTTTTCAGACCCCAATATGGGGAATCCACTGCCAACAGAGATTCCTGTGTTGGCAGTGAATTAAAATATCTATAGAGCCATAAATTATTTATCATAATAATAAAACATACAATTATTTTGTTAGACCAAGATCCTCTCACAAAATTCGCCACAATGATGTTTTCGAGATCCACAATTCTTGTAAATTGGCTTTGGGGACAAAATTGCAACTCGGGTTCCCATGGTGTCCGCTTTAACTGAATAAGATCTACAGTTTACAGAGCTACCAGCAATAAACGCGACATGACAAATAAATTACTAAATTTATTTGTCATGCTCTGTAATAAAACGCATCTCGCATAGCTTCAAGAAGTATTTAGGGTTAAAAATGAAGTCGAATTTAAATACTTTAATCCACACTTGGAATAGAGTTTTGATGACTTTTTGGCAGTCAAAAGATTTTTTTTTTTTTTAAATGGGGGCGGGGGAAAAATAATTAAGTTGTAAAATATAATGTTGGAGTTATGGAGTTACTGAGAGAGCGAAGAAAAAGATCAGAAATTGTGACTTATATTATAGAAACTTAATAAATAAAATTCTCTCATGCTTATATTATTATTAGAATTTCAGTATAAGTACGGCCAGATCTGATTGTAATGACGGAAATAGGATTTCTTTAAATTTGTTGTTTTAGACTAGAAGTATCCGCCTGTGCTTCTGGTGCAAAATCTATTCCACTTCTAGCATGAGTAACAAAAATGGTAGTTCTATACACAATTCAGAAAATTAGTTCAGTATGAAGTCAGTGACGAGCGGGCGCGACAATCATAAAGCAACCTAGAGGGTTTATGGTCTTTGACTATTTTAGTCACATTACAAAGAGAAATTTAAAACGTTGCTTAATTTAAAGCAGTTACTCTTTTGTTATACTCGTAGATGATGTGAAGTCAAAAAATTTCTTGGTTTTACTGCAACTTGTTTCCTCCATTTTTTTTGTAAAAAAAATAAATCACGGGACTTTGTAAATGATGGCCACAATTATGATTGAGATATTGCTACTTTTCTAATGTAGCCACCGATGTAAGAAAACCAACTTCATTAGGTGACGGTCCTAAGCCCGCGTAAATACAGAAGTTTTGGAGTTAGGAAGGGCATCTAGTCTTTTAAAAAAAACTCTGCTTCAAACCAATAATGAGAGATCATCAGCAAAAGGCTAGTTACTACGCATTTTTCAATTGATCCTGTGAAAAGCAAGCTAGGGTTGTCTAGTAAGAAAGCGTTAAATACCTAGTGTAGGCACCGAATAAAAGGATGTGGCAAGGTAGAACTAAGAAGAGCAACGTCAACCCAAAATAGAATTGGGAAAGAGTAGAGTTAAAGAAGAAGAGGATTGTTACTTGCTACTTTTTTTTTGCTGACGATCTACCCTTTGTTTTTGATTTCAGATACAAACCATTTTTCCCACCATTTGATCTCTCCGCAGTTCAATCAGCAGGTAATTATAAGATATACAATTAGGTATTTACAACATATTTTTGTAAACGCAAGATAAAAAGATATTTATCATCCTGTATATTATCTAGTATTGCATAAAATACAGGGTGAGATTAAAATAGTAGAGAACTCTTTGTTAAATAACTATGGTAACTTAGGGACCACACCTAAATTGTATGTAGTAGCAGGAACCACAATTTAAAATGCTATAACATCGTCCCTGCTCATAGCAAATTATTTCTATTGGTTTTTAGTTTTAGAGTTTGAGATTCAATAGGACGAAAATAGGTAAAAAAAGGAGGTAAACTTTTCTTTAGTCGTTTGTAAAGATACATCTGATGATGTGGTTATTAAAGATTCATTTCAAAGTGCTGACGACTTTTAGTCATCTTTCTCTATAGATTGAAAATGAGTACATCAATGGAACTGATCTCAAGTGAAGGAAGATTACTTCAAAATAAGAAATGCAAAGTCACAGCTTTCTTACAATTTTAAATCGCACATGAAAAGGATATATTCAGTGGATAGAAGAAGTTTCTAGCTCGGATGACAAATAATTTTGGAACCTATGTTCCAAAACATATTTCTGTGAAAGATATGATTTCATTAATTCAAACTTACCCTGTGTAGATAGTTGAATCCCCAAAAATTCTATCGATCTGTCATATCTGATTTTCAAATAGGTTCCTCTTATCTGATGATTGGCAATAAAATATTTATTTTATCTTTTGAATATTTTTTGATTGGTTCTCACAGATTCAAGCAAACCAGAGAAACCTACAAAACTAAAATAAAAATATACTCTAATTATATTGGACTTTATTATTTTTAATTTAATTAATTTTAAAGCAAGTGTTTATTATAATAATATATAAATTATTTACCTACCAGCGAAATGCTCCGAAGCAACATTGAACAACAGCAATAGAACAGAATTTGAAATATCTTATTTAAAAAGAAAATGCTTTTAAATTTGAAAGATTTGTGTTATTATTATTATTATTAAAATTAGTACTCTGGAGCTCACTCAGTTTCGACGACTATGAAGAAAGAAAGACAGATGGTGAATAATTTATCATCTAACAGTTTTAACTTTTTACTTTATATATTAATTAGGTACCTCCCCTTTGCCATTCTGAATCTCATGATTTTTCATTATGCGCAGTTTTCTTCTCCAAAAGACTACATTTACACCGGTTCGAATTAATGCATTTTATGATCCAGCGATACCAAGTTTCATGAATTTCGGACAAAGCATCAATATTTGGAATGACAAGCACTAAAACAACAGAAGAATATTGGTCTGAAAATAAACCCCATCATGTACGATCAGCTATTTACAACCTAGTCCTTTGATACTTTTTCTGAAAGCATAATTCTTAAATGCACCTACAGCTATCTACTGGACATTGATTGCGATACTAAAAATATCTATTGATTTTATGAAATGTTCTTTGTAAGAGGTTACCTAAGTAATCTAAGTATGGATTGAATGTAATTTTATGATCATCCGAATCTACTGCAGCTTAATGAAATTAATTATAATGCATTTTAACAAAGTGCTTCCTATCAAGAAGTTCATGCAATATAGGTTACGCTATGTAAGATACATTACAGAAGCTGATTACAGGGGAGCGATAGGGTATATCCCCCCGCTCTCAGACATGAAGATATTTAGGGTCAAAACACTTTTCTTAAATTTGGTGTTTATAAACACAACTGAATTTTTTTAGTTTGGAGTCTCAATCGCACCTCTTAACTGGAGAACTGTATCAGCTCCTGATACATTATACAGATTGTAGTGGGTGTCTTGTCTGACCTCTACATAAATATTCAGTGTGACCAAACAAATAGAATTAGTGATTAGCTTTGTCAGCATTCAGGATCGTAGACGTGTTGGATGAAAACAATTGACATGGGCGTCATATTATATTGTAAAATCAATACTTTTCAGAAAATTCGATCAGAAAATTTTGGCTCTGAGCCGAATTTGAACCGACAGTTTTCAGAACAGGAGCTAGGTTATTACTTGACTCTCGGTCTTCAGCAGAATTGAGATATTAATCAGGAAATACCCAAAAAATATCATAGTGAAGTCAAAAATTTCGTGAAAAATGGAGATATTGAGCTGTGAAATTTGAAAAAACAGTGCAAGGAGGATGACAGTTGAAAGTTCGAATTTATAAGACGATTTTCCCAAAATCAAATACATTGAAATGAAAATCAAATCATATAGAATGTAAGATTGGTGAATGGATGACATCAATATTAATAGAGGTGAAACAGAAAAAAATGGTGAACGTAGCAAGAGAACACCAGGCCGAGGTTTGAACCCGGTTTTTAAATGACACTTTGTCATTTGAGGGGGCCCATTTTGGAACAAAAATACCAGAAATATTTTTAAAAAAAATATTCTCCATAAAAACTAAATTGTCAAAAACTAAAGAACTGCTCTAAGTGATTGGACGACCTCCCAAGAAGGTTTTAAAATTTATGACTATAATGACAATCATCAGGATACCAGATACCAGAGTTAGAGATAAAGTTGCAAGCTTTAGAGAACCCCCTCAGGCATACACACTGAATAATTAACTAAACAGGTTAAATAGTTATTTCAAAGGAGACTTTATAATCTACAATAATGATTTTGAAATGAATACAAGTTGAAAACATAATATTCAGCCTATAGTCACAAAAGATAGGTAAATGCTGACTGTTCAAACAATAAATATAAAATAATGGAAGTGAGATCTAATATGTATGTTGTTCCCGAGCTCCCATCCGAATACTAAACTCGTCCATCTTTACAAAGCAAGAAAACAAATGTTTAAATATTATTTAACGTCATTGATCTGGCTGAAACGTGTGAATTTGTCATAGTTAACTCGTTCAGGTAGAAGAAAAAATAAATGGCACGGAAAGCCAAACCTAACTTAACTTCATAAATAAAGAAATAAAATATTATATCAATTATCAGCGGCAGCCTGCGGCTGTTGTAGGAGCTCTTCAGTGAAAATATTTTTGGAAATGGATTTGACAGCCTTTGGCTGTTGTCACAGTTCTCTGGTGAAAATACTATTTCAATTAAATTTGGTAGTCTTCGGCTGTTATCGTCGGTCTCTTGTGAAAATATTATATTAATTAGATTTGGCTTTAGGTTTGGTCTAAAGGTCAACCAGATGAACATAGCTTCAAAAGACCCAAAATTTCTCGATGATATGTTACAAAGATTATCCGAATTTCAGGTTTGGTGTCCTAAGGGTCCTCCAGATGATGATAGCCCCATGAGTGCCAAAATAGTCCGAGGATAATTACAAAAAGTGCCTGTTTCAAATTTCATCAAAATTGGAGTGGTTTTGCCAGTTTTAGATAGATGACCAGAATTTCAGGTTTGGTGCCCTACAAGACCCTAGATTTAGATAGCCCACATAAGTCACAAAATTTGTCGAAGTCCCCCCAAAGGACCTCTTTTGACCCAAAAGAGACCCCGGAAGGTGCCGTCTCCTGTGTTAAGGTTTTGTCTCGAATTATAACCTCTAGGAATATTGGTACCAAATTTCATCAAAATTGGACTAATAATAAATTCTGTAGATGCGCGTACACGAATTGCGGACGAATACACATTTTTTCTAAAGCCGTGTTTAGGAATCAAGTAGTCATAATTCGTCCAGAAAGCAAAAAAACGATATCGAAATGTTTCATCAATACAATACATTACTTAATGCCTATACTTCTTTATGGGAAGGGAAGATAAAGTAAAAATAATAGTGGAGACTTCAAATTTTATAATTTTGTTATTACTTATAGAAGGTAAATGGTGGGGAAGCTATACTGTTACCATTTACAGAAATTTTTTTGTTTATTATTTTCAGTAAAGAATTATTTAACGTCTTAAGGTATTTAGAATCCAAAAATCGTATATAAAATTGATCAATTTTAATGAAACTCGGAGTTTGGTGTACACGGTTTTTGTATTCTACGTACCTTGAAACGTAAAATATATTTTTTTTATTGGGGGGAGTGGTATTTTTTGGTTTCAGCAATTAAAATAATAAACCCTTGCGTCACATTGGCAGAGTTATATATTAATATCGTTACAATAACAAATATTTTTTATGCAAATTTTTAAAGTGAAAAGTAGGTACTGTGAAAATAAATTCCTTTAAAATTCTATTACTATTTTTTCTAAGAACTATTTGCCTTTTTCCTTTTTACATAAAGGCCCCTGTGAAATAAGAAAGGAATGACCCCATCCCTTTTATTTAAAAAAAAAAATATATATATATTCAAAATTTAAAACATTGATAAGCCCTTTTGGGCTCTTTTGCTAAAATTCCTGGGCTATGTCATAAATTTGTCACAACCTTTTAAATAAATTAAAGCATTAATATAAAAAGTTAGAATAATATTCGGTATACTTTAGTAAATATATTTTTTAGAAATATTTCTAGGAATAAGAAGGTGGTACCCAGTGTTCATAAATTAAAGAAAAGAAACAAAAAGGGGTCCATTATTTTAAATTTGGGAACAAATAATAATAATAATAAAAAAATATTCGAAAAAAAAGGGGCGAAATCAGTGTAGCATTAAATTACAAACATGGAATGGAAAGACCCTTTTTTTAGAAATCTATTTAGATTCCTTTCTTCTTGTGAGAAGATATAAATATGGTGGTATGATGGGGTGGGTAGATAATAGATATGGCATCTAATGGATGTTTCTTTAGATGTTCATCAGATATCATATGAGAGTTCAATATCTTTGAGTTTAAGCCAACATTGTAGTCTGCGTGAAATCGTTTTTTTTTTTTTTTTTTTTTTTACGGACTCTCCGGTTTCACTGAATTTAATTTGCGTAAGGCCTCTTTAACAAACGTTTTTACTTGACGGACTTTGCAATTTTATTGAATTTAAATCAGCACTTTAGTCTGCAAGAGAACGTTTTACTTCACGGACTCCTCAATTTTATTGAACATAAATCAGCAATTGAGTTTGCAAACAAACGTTTTTATTTTTTCCTTGACAAGCTCTCATATGTCTACAGTCTGTCGTTAAGTCGTTAATTATTATGACAGTGCTACCTATATATTAGATATCCTATTTGCAAATAAAAGCTCTGTATACTGTACACTCCACTCACTTAAAATGGCCATTTTGAAGCCCAAAAGGATCATTTACAAACCTAATAAATATTTAGATGTCCATACCAAGTTTCATCAAAATCAGACAAGGTGTTCGAGAGTTATCGTGGTAAAAATAGAAAAACCAGACAACATTCGTTCGTTCAAGAATAAAATTTTCCCCAAAGATAACGAAGCGAATAAATAACAAATTATACTCGCAGTTCTGCGAACTGTGGATCTCTCTCATTTAAAATTACTACCGGCTGCGAAAAAGCACAAATAGCCAAACAAATAGACAAACATAATAAAAATAGTAGTGTTAAAACTAAAACTCACTTTATTCGGTCAATTATTTCAAACAATATCTTTACTTGTTCAAATCGATGGTGAGCGTACATCACTAAGTTTACAGAATTCAATTTGTGATGGACGATTTGTGAGGAACCATTGTGTTTTGAAGTTTTTAAAAACGTTAAATGTTACTAGAAATTCTTTTATTGTTCTCAAGAATAACATTTAAAAATAAATCAAAATTCAATAATTATATTAAATTCCAAAGAAAAAGAAACAAGAAGATGACTACAAAGCAAAGGTCTCCCCTTATCGATTCAAAATAAGACAAAATAAAACTTGATGAATATTCTGTGACAAATTCAATATTTGCCAACAAATTTGATAAAAAGTCAACCAAATTCACAAAGAGGAGGGGGGGGCACTATCAATGTATGGGAAAAGAAAATCACCCCTAGAAACTAGAATAAGAAATACAAGGGATGGAGGGGTTGTTGTCGAGAGGTTGACGTTGTAAGAAACTTTGTAACAAATTGAAATGGCTCAGAAAATTTCTTTATAGGTATTCTTTTCATGGAATATAAATAGATAATTCATTTGAACAAATCTTTACCCTAATTTTTATTTGAAAAATAATGATCAGCCCCCCCCCCCCCNCCCCCCCCCCCCCCTATCTTTGCTAGAGGTCATGCTTTCTGAGATTAAACCAAATCTTGATATATTTAACATTATTTCATTTCCGTTATTGAATAAATTTGGTACACAAACAACGACATTGCTATCTATCTGCTTACTTATATAAAATGCAAAGCCCAGATGGTATAATGACTAACTAACTGAATCACCAACTCACAATTAATCTAACAAAGTGATGTCTACATTTACCTCCATGATTTTAACTTAAACATCTGTTTGTCTGCTTGTTCGTTCCACTCAAAAGCCTTGTCTCATTTTGATGAAACATTTGGATACTCAATTCATTCATCAAATTAATTAATAAGATTTTTGCTCTTTTTCGGCTTGTTAGGTCCTCATGGAGGCCTAGTATTTGAGTAAGCTATAGCTATCGGCTTACTTACATAAAATGCGCACAGAACTTCTAGTTAAAGTAACTCTACATTTTTTTTTTTTTTACATTGAGAAAAAAAGCACATTCTGCTATCATTTTCCTATGTGCATATTGTCTATGTGTATATTATATGTATAATCAGCTTAATTATACATGCGTGTATGCATATTTATTTTACATAAATATCGTCTACAACACATTAAAATTATTAGATGAATCGTGGACGAGCTGACCGTAATAGTCCCCCTCACCGATCGCTTCGTATCTGCGCCAGCCATATACATATATGGTACTCCCGGAGTTGAATTTGGCACTTCTAGTCAATCGTAAAAGGGTGAGCTTGTAGTCCCTTTCAAAGGACCGTCCTAATAAACCTTTACTTGAATTAAAACTAACAGCCTCCTGATTCGTAACTCTTATAAACTGAGATACTGAAGCTGCCCCAAGTGTAATATCAACTTAAACATTTTCAGTATTCTCCTGATTTATAGAAAACCCAGAAAAAATTAAATGAACCTATAGTAGCGCACACCCTAGTCTGTGAACGGCCCTGCTTCTATCCCTTCTTGAAAAAAAGTATCCCAAAGTACATTGGACACGAGGGATGGATAAGCAAACAGTTTGATTTTTATGTATTTTGATGACAGAAAACGAAAGCAACTCCCAACATCAACATACATCGTGAAACGAAAAAACAAAACAAACAAAAAAATCTAAACTGAAAACGTTGAACATACACAAGGGAGAAATGAATTATTTTAAAAATATATTTTATTTTAGGATGGTTTTGAATTCTTTAAGAAATTTTGGTTATATACAGAGTATCCCAATATAAATTCGGTAACTTTAAGCTCCTAAAGCACGTTGAGGAAAATAAAAATTGCAAGAAGAATCAGCAAGCTTTAGAAGAAAGTGACGAAAGAAGACAATTCAATTAAATTGCCTGAAGAAAAATTAGACAATTCGTAACAATAACACTTTATGAACAAGAGTTTGGAAAGGAGAGTAGAAGAACTGAGTGAATGATCCAATAGAAGAACTGAGTGGATGATCCAGTAGAAGAATTGCGTGAATGATCCAATAGAAGAACTGAGTGGATGATCTAGTAGAAGAATTGAGTGGATGATCCAATAGAAGAACTGAGTGTATGATTCAATAGAAGAACTGAGTGGATGATCCAGTAGAAGAACTGAATGGATGATTCAATAGAAGAACTGAGTGGATGATCCAGTAGAAGAACTGAGTGGATGATTCAATAGAAGAACTGAGTGAATGATCCAGTAGAAGAATTGAGTGGATGTTCCAATAAAAGAACTGAGTGGATGATCCAGTAGAAGAACTGAGTGGATGATTCAATAGAAGAACTGAGTGGATGATCCAGTAGAAGAATTGAGTGGATGTTCCAATAGAAGAACTGAGTGTAAGATTCAATAGAATAACTGAGTGGATGATCCAGTAGAAGAACTGAGTGGATGATCCAGTAGAAGGATTGAGTAGATGATCCAGTAGGAGAACTGAGTGGATGATTCAGTAGAAGAACTGAGTGGATGAACCAGTAGAAGAACTAAGTGGATGATCCAGTAGAAGAATTGAGTGGATGATCCAATGGAAGAATTGATTTGATGATTCAATAGAAGAACTGAGTGGATGATCCAAGATGAGATGAGAGGATGATCCAGTAGAATATACTTTGAAGATATCCAAGTAGTCATGGGATAATTGTCCATCAGCGCATTCAATAATTCCACACCAAATAAAGAAGAATGGCTTCAAAGAGAAGGCTCTGCCTTCAGATCTGGATGAATTTTAATTTATGCACATCAAGAAAAACCGAGGAAATATGGACAAACAATATAAAGCAATGGTACTCTAGAAATGAGGAAAGACGGAGACAGATATCAAGAACTAAATGAAAAGATGTATGTAATAAAGCAGGTATGCAGTAGCACTGGATAGAACAGTCTAGAGAGCACTGAAGGAGACCTTTGCTCATCAATGAACTAGGACCTGTCCTTAAAGATGATGATCATAGAACCGAAATAAGTTTTTTTTCTTTTTTTACTTCAGAAATATAATGTATGCAGATGTAATCTATTTGAGTTAAAGTAGATCAAAGGTGCCCATGAACAAAGTATCTATAATCTATAATTTATCAAAATTTAAGAAATTTGCTAAGCGAATCTTCCTGTTTTCTGAATATCATTAGAATGCGATTCATGAGCTGTATCATCAGTTGAAACATATTTTCGATCCACACCCTGTTTTAAACGAACAAAACTAAAGATTTTAAAACTCCGGAAAAAGATTGCATGGGTGTGTATGTTGGGGGAGAGTAGGGGGGTCTAGTAAATTTACTGACATGTTATCTTGAGTGAAACACATCGTCCCCACTTTATCCCTCCACATTATTCTCCAAATTGAAATTACTATGTTCTTCCCCTCCAGGAATCTTCATGTAAAGAAAAGATAAACGCTTGGTAAGGAAGGAAGGAAAGAAAATAAATTGAAAATATTAGAAAAATAAGAGAAGAGATCAGAACTTGAAGAATGGAGAAGTTTAACATTTGCTGGCGACTGCAATATCTTTACCATTGCTTCTAGTCTGGATACTCTTAAACTAAGAAAACTTTTAGAGAAACATTTGACATTAAGAGGGTTCTCGGAGGATCACATTACAGAATCTGTCGTCCTTTTGAAGCGACTACAGGCTAAAAAATGTTTAGTCTTAGATTTGGATGGCCGCTTGAAGTCACTTGTAATGTCTTCCAAAGGATTTGAGGTGGATAGGAATACAGATGTGGTCGCAAAATCAGTTGGATATAAGTGAACTCTTTGAAGCTGTAGATGTAACAGTGGCAGTTGTTTCAGTGAGACATGAATAATAATTTGGCGCTTCTAAAAACAAACATCAAATAAATACGGCCACGATGATTCCTTACCTTTAATAATATAGGAATTTAAGAAGGATGCTGATGATTCCTGTGCCTTGAGAGCTGCTATGAATAAATATGAACCAAGAGAGGCTGAGCCAGATGCAGAATTTAATGAAGTGGTTAACAGGAAAGCTAGAAAGTGCCAGGATAGAACTAGGCAGGCTCAGAAACTGAGGGAGTAATGGCAGTGCCTTCGGAAATGTTAGAAACCAAGATGTGCTAAGAGAGGCCAAAAATAGAGCAGAATCTAATTGGCTCTAGTCCTCGGCTTCTCTTGACTCATATAGGTTTCTAAAATTTTCGAAGGCACTGCAATTACTCCCTGACGTGGAGCTGCTAGAAACAAATAAATATGGCCATGATAATAAGATGTTGATGGACCAGAGGGAAAATTGCTACCTTTCTTGGATTTTTGGCTTGTCACAAATAAAAAATCTATTTGAACTCTTCCTTCTTAATAAGATCAATAAATAAAAATAAAATAATATTCATATAAATATTAGAATAAAAATAATAGTTATTTAAGAAATTTATGAAGCATAAACCCGCAAGTGAATAGTCGAACAAAGACTCAATTTTTTGTTGATATTTTTTTGATAATTGAAAAGAATGGAAGAATTCTAATATTTGGAAATACACAAAAGAAAGATAAAATTTCATAAAATTGTTGGTTAAAACGTTGAAGATATAGATACACATAAAATTCTGTTCCTTTACATAAAACGGTATCCATGAGAAGTGTGCCCCACCTATCCAAGAAATTGAATATAAAAGATGAATATTAGATATTTATTTATAGCCTTTTTATAATATTTAAAATGGAAAATAATATTTTTTGTTTTTATTCAAAAGATTTTTTCACCTAGAAAATTGGTTTGCATATTCAATGATGGGTAGACATTTTTATAAGATGAGAATTAAATGTTTGGATTTTTGGTAATATTTATGTTCATATAGAAATGAAAGAAGATTTCAAAATGGTGAACCTTCAAAAGTATTTTCCTGACTTTAGAATAAATCTTACGAGTATACCTAACATAAAATAGAAAAGAACTAGCACATCTGGTGATCGTGTTTGAGGGTAGCCAAATATATGTATGTAATTCCGGCACTAAATAACTTGTTGTTAACTGCTAAAGTTTTAATTATCATAATATCTTTATATCTTATGTTGGGGCTGATAATTGACTTGGCTCCCCATGAGCCATGCCAATCACTGCAACATAATTACCCCAGTAACACTGTAATTTGCTTTCTGTGTCAACTCAACCCGCGAATCAACCCGCGGTGGACTCAACCGCAAGGATGTCACCCTAAAGTAACATCTCATCATGTCAAGTTTGATTTACTTTTGCTCATGGAAAGTTAGTAAGACAATTGTGGATTGGAGGTAATTGTACGAGTTCATACCTGCTATATTCTCATATCTATACTTATAAAACGCAAGACCCAGTTGGTATACTGATTCAATGATAATCAACATGGCTCCACGATGGCTAATCCTGGAGTATTAAAATTTGGCACACAGATTCCTTTTAGTATGTAGGTGCGTTATATGAGAAAGGAAAAAATCAAAAGTTCAAGTGGAAGCAAGTTACCTCCAAAAATGTCGCTTTTTAGCGGTTTATTTAGCATTTATTTTCTGGTCAAACTAAAGAAGATAACAAAAAATTACCGAGAATGGACCCCCAAAAATAGTATATAAGAACCCCACAAAAAATATAAAATTTGAATTTTCCGGTTTCTCCCCGATCTATGGCCGGCTTTCACCGCCGAAATATCGGAATTAAGAAGCACCACATCGGAATGAGCGAGAAAGCTGAAAATGAATACTAAGGTGTACCGCAGTACAAAAAGTAATATCCTCGAGATATCCTCTCGGGGTTGATTCCACCAAAAATCTAAAATTGAGCAGCTTTAATTTCGCAATCTCGAAATTATTGTTGAATTACGTAACCGTAGCGAAGCCCGGGAAAACAGCTATTAGATATATAAACCCCTAGATGTATAGGCCTCACTAAAATCTGTAACAACGGAACCTTTTTTTTCTGGACCCCGAAAATTCAAAAAAGTGTCATACTTTTTTCATATTCATTACGCAAAAATTTGGGACATCAACAATACACTGAGACTATGTTTTACTTTTTAAATTTATGCTAAACTAATCTGCTTTGCTAGAAAGGCCGGCTTTTGCAAAAAAATTGTCAACAGTAAGAAACTTTTTCCGAGCGTTGTTTTGCCTACATAAACAACGTTGTTAGAAAATCAAATAAAAAATATGAATCATAATGATAGGCCACGCAACGTGTCAAAACATCTAACAGAACCCGTTAACTATTGCTTAAAAAGAAACATGAAAATGAAGAAATTTTCTTCATTATATCTCCTTTATTTTTCCTTCAAACAGAAAACGAATCCAAGTTATTTCATTACGACGCATGTCAACTACAAACTTCAAATATCCCTTCCATCAATTTTCATTTCTTTTCATTCTCCCAATTTTGTTTCAATATTTTGTAACACAGTTGAGATGGAGCTCTGGCTGGCATTGCTACCACCTTGTTTTTATATAATATGAAAGGATTTTATTTTTCTTTGCCCCCGCCCACATTGTGTTTTCATTGATCAATATAATGTTTTGTATAACTTTCACTTTGCTGAAAAGCGTGAAGCTTTCTCTTTATTTCTATTCAAGCTTTTGTTGTTTTTTTTTCCACTAAATTTCCCCTTGGTTTTAAAATATAATATGTTGAGATTTGTATCGATTTTATTTAATTACCATCTTCATCTAACGCTTTGGGTTAATTTATTTATTCTTCTGTCAATTTAGGTGCAATATTAGTAACCTCACAGCGTTGGCTGGAAATAGCAAGTATCACTAGGCGCGAATCTACGTGATCACTCACTTCGTAAAACCCACGCTACGCGCTGTTTTGTGATCTAAGTGGAACTGAAATATTCTAGGTGCCATAGACGATGACTATTATCTTATGGCAATTTAGAAGCATTAATAATATTTGTTCTTCAGATTTCTGAAAATACTTCTCGTACATATGTCGTTTAGTCTTGATTTTTACAATTTTTGGAATATAATTATTCAAGTACAATTTTCAAACATTTTTCAATTTTTACAATAATTTTGGTGGATAAAATTGAATCAATTTACAATTTATAATTAATTTCAATTCTGATTTTTTTTTTTTTTTTTTTTCAAAAAAATTATAGACAAACTTGANATAATAATAATAATACTGCTTATTTATACTGCTCGAATGAGACTAACGAGTCCCTTTACCCCAGCAGTAAGCTTGTACTATTATTGTGGTCAAATTCTCAATTAATTGAGAGGATAAAATCCTACCTTGGCTGGGTTTCGAACCCGCGACCTCCTGATTACCAGGCGAGCGCTTGACCACTGAGCTACCAAGGCACTGAGCTTTAAAGATTGTTTTCCTTTGATTGGTGAAATTCGGGCAATCTACCAGTATATGGGGAACAGACAGAGGGCCACCACAAGAGCAAGGTTGAGGGACCAAATTTAAAATTAGGTGGATATGGGTTAAATTAGTGTGGCCAAGTCTCAGTCTAAAGAGAGCTATTTCAAGGGTTCTTTTAGGAAGAAAGCTGGTACTCCAGGTTTTAGGTTCATTTTTGATGCTTAAAAATTCTGAATTATTGTATCTCAAAATAACTGCGACTTTCGTTGCGAAGTATTATCAATACAAATAAAACAAATATATTATTTGTGACTTTGGGTGAGATCGGTCGTATCCTTGGTTTACATGGAAAAGTTTCACAATCTGCACAAAAAGTAGAACAAATATTATAACCAAAGGTAATACAAATATTATACCAAAGGTTGTAGTGGGGAAAGAATGTGGAAAGAAACACTACAATCTATAAAATTATTTTCTATCCAAAGGTGTTTATAATTTGTTCTTCAAATACAATGAAACCCGAAATTGACCGCAATTTATAATTCCTAACAGATCTTTAAATGGAAATATTTGAAGTCAGCACTAAGAGTATGTGAAAATACACCGGTTCCCGTAAGATAACTAAATTTAAGCCACATCCAGTGAGTTTTTTCTTAGGTTCGAGCCCTCTTGATGCAGGTTACCTGGTTGGTAAGTTTCCGGCGAATGCAGTGTTAAGGCCCAAAAATCCTCCACCCAAAGAAAAATCCATAATTAAAACCATTGTTTCTTTATTCATCAATTTTATTCCATCAAAATAGATTCTAAAATTAAGCGAAATTTCTAGATAGTCATAATAATATCCTAGAACGTAGCATTTCCTTACTCTGTATATTTTCTCATCTTCAGTCCGATTAACTGATATTATTAAGAAATTGTCCGTAAACGGAAAATATCACCATCAAAATCAAATTGGGCAATTCGAAATCATATGAAAAGTATTGCAAATACTTTCACATTTTGTGTTAATATGTCAATCGAAATTCATGGATTCATGGAATCCCAGTAAAATCAATTAATGATGAGAGTTTTCTCACCTATGAGGTGAGAACGTCAAATCATAGGCAATACTGAAAATCATTATGTCATTGACTCTTGGGTAGTATTGCAGTAATTTACGAGAAGAATTTGACTATGGAAAACAAAATGATGGAATTAATAAATTAGTATTCATGCAAGATATAAATTTTTGATAAGATTTCTAACTTCATCTGATTCGATGAAGCCCGTCTGCACACTCTCAAGCTTAATTTAATTAAAAATATTATATTTTCTAACCCCATATGCTAAACCTAATCGAATACAGATGTCAATCTATCAATATTTAATGAAGAGACATATGTTTAGTTTTTTTATACCTATATAAAAAACTGATTTTAATCAAATTTTGAACTTACAATTAGAGTTTCTGGACCAGAAACAAAACTATTTACAGAATGGTTCACAAAGATCATTGAACAAGTTTTATAATTGGCTTTAAGTAATCTGGTTGTAGATTTGGTAGAAATGAGGTTGTAGTGGCAAAATAATTACACTGATATAGTGACTGATTATTGAAGATCGCGGGACCTTGGATGTATGCTAAAGATATTAATGCCCATTTTAAGATTTTTAAGATATGTCCAGGACTTATCTGGTTATTGCTCCGAGTCTATCATTGACTACTTTAAACAGACAAGTGTTTTCCCTTAATAAGGATTTTTTTTTTGTTTGATATATTTTTCATTCATTACGCCCAAAAACAAATTTTCATAATATTGGACATATCTGTGCTTCGCACCGATGTCTTCAATTACTTATCGGGGAGGTTGGACTCCGTAACTGGGGCATGTCTTCGGGTTTGAATGGAGGTTGCCAGAGGATAGGTAACCATAGGGGATTTCGCACTTTTTTCTTGCGGGGGGTGTTGTGTAGCATTTCTTTTAGCACTGTATTTTCTTCCCGCGGCTGGGTGTCCTGGTTATAGAATGCAGAATGATTTGTAAAATGTTGTACTTTATCTTGTTTATTTATAATGTATATTTTTGCATTATTTATAGTTTGTTCTATATTTGTAATTTTTGTAAAACTTTCTTTTGATTAAATGTATACAACTCGGGTTGTGAGATTTAAAAAAAAAAATTGCATATACGCTATAAAAAATAAATACATATAATATGTTTTTAAGTGAGTCTGCAGATTGGGCAAGCTGGAACATTGGTATTTGTATTTCCTTACATATAATTATGCAAAGATTTGTGATATGCAATAAAATTAGTATGCAACTGTCTACAAGAACCCTTCATGAAATTAGTAGATTTTTAAATAATCTAAATATATCCAAGTTTAATTAGACCTTGCATTAAAGTTATAGACTAAGTGAAAGAGCTGAGTTTCTAAGAACTTTACAACATTAATTTTTTTTAAAAAAATCCTCTAACTTCAATAGTGTCAGTTAGTTCAAGGTGAAATGTTGGATTGAATAGTTAAAATCTGTTTGATAATTATCATAAATAGCTACTTGGATAGAGAATGAGTTGGAATAGCAGACAAGTTACTGAGAACCAAACATCTTATCAAAACTAAAAGATAAGGAGAGATTGTTGAAATGCTTCTGAAAGGTATTGAGCTAAGCAACGAACATAATGGCGGTTAACTTTTTGGAGCGGATATAAGCTTAAGTTACTACGTGCGACAACGTGCTAATATAAGCTTCTTTGAACATTGTCGATCGTGGTATAGCTAGTAGCGTAAGCTTTCAGTCGCGTGGTAGACGCGTAATGTGCAATAGGGTGCAATGAAATTGAAAATATTTAGCCTGAAATATTAGGGACTATTTTTCTTCTTCAAATGAAAAGTTGTCATTCAATTCGTTCTTTTTATGTTCAAACTGGTGTCCAAGTAGGATCGCGCCCTCGTGATGCTATTTTTCCGTCCCAACCCAGTAATGTCAATGTGGGTAGCTGGTTTGTAAGATTCAAGCGAATGGATGGTAATATCCGCGTTTCGAATGACCAGTATTTGCGAAAGAGACGTTAAGCCAAAAAAATATCCTTCTACTATAATTTAATTTTTTGTGACGAGGTATAACGAAAATAAAGTTTCTAGTTAAAATATTGTTTCCTTTCTTTTTGAACGAGAACAATTGAGCCAGCCATTACATATTGTATGTCCTAGGGTCATGTTTTTAAGGAAGCTTTGAATCTTTGATGTACTGCAAGTAATCTTGGCGCCTCCACTAATTTTAAATATTTCGGTCCAAAGAACTGGTAGGAAGTCTGTGTTTGTTTTGAAGTACTTGAATACAATGTTTAAGCGATTCCAGAATAAACTAGATATAACGTTGGATATAAAACTTTCTTTTATATGAAAACTCTATTTGTGCTTAGAAAAATCGAAAAATATACTCTGAAAGAACATTTGAAAATACCCTTAAAACATTGAAAAGAATCCCTGAGAGAACATGAAAGATACCTTTAAAGAAGAAGGAAGATCCTCTAAAATAACTTTGGAATAACACCCTGAAAGAACTATGGAAAGATATCCTGAGAGAACTTAGAAAGATACCTTTAAAGAACATGGAGGATATCCTGAAAGAACTTTGGAAATATACCCTGTGAAAAGATAGATTGATACCTTTAAAGTACATGGAAGATGCCCTGAAAGATCTTTTGAAAGATACACTGAAAGAACACAGGAATATACCTTAAAAGATACCCTGATCTTTTTTGGAACAAACGTTGAAACATCAATGGAAGGTTATCCTGAAGATGTAATTGAACATTCCCTTAAAGAATATTTGAATTCATCCCGAAAGAACGTAGGTATTTTGGTATACAAATAAAATAAAATTATACAAAGTAAACATATTTCTAATTCTTTAAAAGAAAAGAAATCTATCTTCTTACTTTGATACAAACTTCTAACAATACAATACAGATAGCGTACCTAACATTATCAAAAAGAAGCAGAACACATAGAGCTATCTTTTTCAAATCCAAAAAAAAAAAAAAAAAATACAGCCTAAGAAGCGTGGAGCGTGGAAGTAAAAAAACAAACATACAACAACGTTGTTCATTGGGAATATCCCTACGATACGAGAAGAAAAATATTTTTTTTTTTTTTTTTTTACAAAACTGATTGTGTGTCTCAGTCGACTCTAAAGCTTATTCTTGTAGTGATTGTACGAACGTAACTTGAAACTTTTGAAAAAAAAATATACAAACCAAAAAATTCTTCTCTAAAGAATTTAAAGCAAGTTTAATAATACGTAAAAATTACGATTTTTTTTTTTTTAAAAAAAAGACCTATTCGGACTACCTCTCCAAATTATTATTTTATTGTAGTTTTTTTGAAATTTTGTAATTTGGACCTTTTATTTTACAAAAGAATTAGTTATTTTTTTTGTTTGGACAATATAATAAAAGGGAAGACAATGAATGAAATCTCTAACCCTTTTTTAAACACAAATAATTCTTTTATTTATCGAAAATTAGTGAAAGTTATTTTAAAAAATTAAAAATAACCTGAAAATTAGAAAACGATTTTATATTTTAAAGAAACATTTAAGATTGAAAAAGAAAAGAGTTAAATTCAAGAAAAGGACATCTGTAAAAGATCTTTTCATTTGTTAATTTTTAATTTAAATAAAAACTGCATAATTAATTAGATATTGTGTTTTTATTATCTATTTAAAAACCTGATTAAAGAATTGTTTAAAGATTGTTTTTAGCGTTTAAACAAATTAATTTTTATCGTTTAATATATTATTCTAGTCATATTTATTACATTGTTTATAATAAACTATCTTTAATTATTAATTTCATTTCATAAATTGCGAAGAAACAGCAAAAATTCCAACTATTTTTAAAATTTCAAGTTTTTCAAGATAATAGATAAGTTGTTATAAAATTTGCAACAAATTAAAAGCAATAGAATTGTAAATGATTTCACTTTTTGTTTATTGTATTTTAAATGCCGCTAATAAAATCATAAAGTTCAGTATAAAGGTGTATAGTAGGTACCTAAACAATAATATAAAAACCCTGAGACGAAGTACTTTAGCGTAATAAAATTTTTTATTACTTTTGGAACACTTGTATTTTTAAAATATTAATTTTAAAAGTTTTATTTTTGTTTTTTCTATTAATGATCAGTTGTAGATTCTAAATGTGTTTCTAGTAATTCATTCATAAAACTAATTCGAATTGGTTTTCTTTTCTTTTTTTCTTATGTTTACATGAACATTTTGGACATTGTCTTGTGGACTTGGTGCGTCATCAACATTGTCAACTCTCTCAAAATCAAATTGAACTTTACGAACATTGCCGATCTATCTTCATCATCGAATGTGAATTTATAATTTTTTGGTTCGTCTCCAATTTTTATTGAAAAAAAAAACTCAAACCCAAAACTTTTAATTTATTCGCGCGTGTTATTTTGAAAAATCACAATTATCATCATCGGTGACCTTGGGGACGGGGGTGCGGGGGCCGGAATTGACGATTCGGCGGCTTCTTTATATGATGGGGGTTCTGAAGCAGGCCTTAACGGTACCGGTGGCCCCGGGGTAGGCTGGTGGAATATGATGAATGGGGGTATATATGAGGAAAGTCCTCCTCCACCCCCTTCAATTCCACCTTTAACGCTTACCCAAATTAAAACATCACCTAGTTCTACCCCTATTACCACTTCATCGACCTCTTCAACCTCACCTTCATCAGTCACAAGTAATTCAGTCCCTTTGCACATACCAGCCAAGAGATATAACTCAGATTGTGACAGTGCGGGTGTGATTCGACATTCACATCATGGGTCACAGCCCTGGGGTTACTCGGAGCATCCCCCAGCATCAACCTTTGATCAGTACAACCCTCCCACTTATTACAACCTTGCAGCAGATGCTGCAAGGGATAGAAAAGGTAGTTCCGGGCTAACGTTTTGGAATCCTGCGGCCGGCGGCAACACACCTGAATATCCGAAGTACACAGGAACTACCACACCAGGATCTTCTCAGGATCCTGCATTGGGCGCTTGGTGCAATAACTACTCTCCATATTCCTCAGCCGCCAGCAGGCATCACATAGACTCTCACCATTACCATCCTCATTCTCAACCAGTCTCCTATCTAAGTCCACCTGATGACAAAAGCAGACTCATGGCCGAAACTGCATCCAGTTTTTCACATGAAAATTATTCACTACGGAACTACCCACCTCCAGAGACTGGCGTGTCAACGCCGTACACAACACCAGGTAAGAATCTAAAAAGTCTCAATCTGAGACCCTATATTTGTACAATGCATTCTATAGTTTAGAAAAGACACAAATAGTCATTCGAATTAAGATAAGCTTATTACATCTGAGGTGTTTGCAGATTTGCTCGCACCCATGTTGATTGAAAGTGCAAGCTTAATATTTGTTCGATCAACCAATTGTATATGGTACTCTTAAAACACGTTCCTTTAGAAAAGCTAACTCAATTTGATTTTTCATGACAAATTTCATTCTCTCCTGGTAAAACTAAGAATTCTCGGGGTATTATACAAAGCTTTCGAATCTTTTGGTTCTGTGATTAGATCATGCGCGGATATAGGGGAGGGCACGGGGGAACGTGCCCCCCCCAATTTTTTTAAGCGAGTTATGTTTCCCAAATTTTATTATACCTAATCAGGTAAAAATTTAAAAAGAATCAAATGAATGGTGATCCGCTGTGTCTTTTATCCAATTGAGAGGGGGGGGGGAGGCACGGGCTCTAAATAATTCTCAATCCTGAAACTAAATAGAAATACGTACATCTACATAAAACATCGTCAAAAATGTTGTCATCCGTCATTTCAGTTTTTTTTCGTCATCACGCTTATAAAAATCGCTTATCACCCTCATGAAAGGTATTTGTGGTAAGTTCTACAGCTTTTAACAAATTAGGTATCGTACCTAGATATATATTGCATTAACAAGTATTGCCTCGAACCCCCGGTCTCTAGGTTACGAGTCCCTCCCCCCTCCACATTTTCTCTTAGGTATATTGTGCGACTATGCCTCCCCCAAAACAAGAGGGCTACATCCGCGCATGGATTAGATGTGGCACAAAGTGAACTCAGCCTTGTGTGGATATCTGAATAGCCAAGGTAATGCTGACAGTAATTATAGCTATAGCATAAAATTGCAACCGCCGCTGTAACGTCGTGATATTCATGATCCGAACCATAACATATAAATTCGTATTTGGCTTATTCAGTGTAGTAATATCGTTAAGTTAAATATTAGTAAGCTCTTTTATTCAAACATCACTAATAGGCTCCCCCCTCTTAACTAGATGCATGGTCGTTTCAACAAATTTTTACTTCGTCCTACTCCGTTGTGTACAATCATGCAAATAAAGTTAGCGGGTGAAATCAAAAACAGCCTTTATCTCCTTCATAAAATAGTAAGATTTAAATAATTAGATTAGAGCATGAATATTTCCACAATTACAATTTTTTAAGAGCGAGAATATTTCCAATGACAATTCCTTAAGAGCGTGAATATTTCCTATGATCGCAAGAATTACAGACTTTACCTTAGTTCTGGGATGGTTCAAGCGTAAAAGAAAAGAAAAAAGAGATTAGAGTGAGCTTACCATCTCTTTTATTTAAAAATGAAAAGGGCTTTCCCAACCTTACAAAACTCACGAGAGTGGGATTTTTTTTTCTAATGCTAAATGATCTAAATCAAATTCTTTGAAAGCAAAGATACATCACACTAACTAGTACCGTGACGTGGCCGGCAAGTGATCCACCCCGCAAAACTAAAACTATTCGCCAGGCAGTTGAAGGAAAATGTTCATACTAGCTCGACATTTGACAATCACAGTGGAGCACTCTGAGCTCAAGATAAGCAGGAATCAATTGCCAGCACTGTCACTGTTTAGTGTGAATTTTTTATTCATTCAATTTTTAAGACGGAGCTGTTGAGGATGTAGGTAAAATATATACAATATCATATAGATTTTCAATAGCTCAGCTTGTAGGGCCGGTATTTTCGTAATCAGTAGGATGTCCGTTCGGAACAAAGCATGGACATAAATATTGAGCAATCGCACGGGGCAGTTCATTATCACAAGCAGTTTATTATTAAACTGGTAACAGGTATCCATTGAGACTGCAATTATCACGGTGACCTTTATTTAGAGCGGAGGGATTGAGTTAGATTCGAACCAACAGTCTCCTGGATACGAATCCACTGCTTCATCCAACTGAGCTACAGAGGCTGATGGGCTGAGATCCTCTTTATAAAAATTAGATGTATTTGAATCAACGATTGAGGAATACCGTATTATAGGCAGTGTGTTTAATTAGATATTTTGCAATTTATTCGGATACCCCGTCGCTTATGAAGAAAACAGTAGATCTTGACAAAGATCGTTCATACAAATGTGAAAATATCAATCTATTTGCAGGCTCTTTCTCTTTGCATAACAAAGATTGCTCAAAGCTGATCCTGTTATCCAAATCTAATTGAGTTAGCCTTATTCAATTATTTTCTTCTCATTCTAGGCCACATTAAGGATTCAAATTATAAATAAACGCTTAAAAACAGCATCGTATATGTTGTAAACGTGAGGGGAGTATAATAACTCGCGCACGAGGGGTCGAGTGTGTATGCTGTAAGGGCGAAACTCTACAATGTTGTATCCGTCATGTTTTTGTATTTTGATTATTCGAAAGGTTTTTTTCGTAATCTAAGCCTATAGCTTTTGAAATACGCACGAACTGAATTTTAAATGTTCACTGTGAGATAAGAAGACTTTAAAATACTACCAGTAGTCGCCACTATCGTAGTGATCTTCTGAAAATTCAAATACCTAGATACTATCCCAAATGTGACCCCACATTGGAGAAATCGTCGTTTTCATAATCACTTAAATTACTAGCGGTCATAAGATAAAGTTTATTTATTTAAAATAAAATATTTCCCAGAATCCATATAGCACTGCCTTTATCGGGGCACTCCATTTTACTGCTATCCCATTCTTGAAATTGTTAGCAAAATCCGTGTCAAGTGTTAATGCTCTTAATAAACTGACAAGGTGTTCGGTTTGCATGCAGATTCTAAACACACTCTATTAAACTTAGGAGTCTTACTAATGCACTTTNAAAAAAAAAAAAAAAAAAAAAACACGGACCTTCTTATGTCCTCTTCGAAATTATGACATAATATTGAATTTATTGACTATTTGTATCAATAATTCTGACTATTAACTAGTCAATGTCACTAAGAAGAACTTCTACACTTGTAATGATAGATGGCGTATGGAGCTACTGAATGTTTACATTGGTCTGGTCCACTGATAGTTTAATTAAAATGATATATTCATGTTCAGATCCACAATGGACTTCATTATCATTTAGATATCTTTATTTTGTATCATTAGAGGTCGTCCTTCATCACTTTTAATCAATTGCTGGATTCTTTAAGATATTTTTCATTAAGGGAATATTTACACTAAGCAGTGACAGTACCGTGATCGACTAGTGATCTGCTCCTCAAAACTATACACATTCGTCAGGCTTTTGAAGGAACATGTTCATACTAGACCGTCACGTGATAGTGCATCATTGTGACTTCAGCGGGAATAACTTGCCCGCACTGTCACTGCCTATTGTGAATGGTCCTTTGAGTGAGAAAATAATATATTAATTTTATCAAATAGACGATCTCATTTTGGAATAGTTTTCATTTTCGAAATTTAAATTTCCTATTTTTTCAACATACCGTAACATCATTTTCTTATGTTGTGTATCATTTCGTGAAAAAAATGTGTGGAGACGACACACTTCCCGTCATTGTCCGACAGTGACATTGCGGAAGGGGTGATATAGTAACAGTATGAAGTGAGGACGGCAGGGTTTGAATTTCACTGTGTGAATGTTATTCCTATTGTTGCAGCGCGTTCCTCATAAAATCAGGATTGGAAAAACGGTAGAACTATAGGTTGATATAAGGATGAAGTTACTTTTACTTCCTTTCGAGTATTTTATGGAATATTCCCTTTTCAGGGAGCATCAGTCTAAGTAGTGACAGTGCGATTGCCGGTAAGTGATTCCCTCTGCCCTTGAGCTTATAAATTTCCGGGTGGATCTCTTGCCGGTGACGGCACTTTCCTAAAACAATTATAGCCTGATTCAGGTCTAGCTTCCTGTACTCCCTGTTTGATTTCATCATAAGAAAATGGTGATCCTGTAGCATTACAATTGTCTAGGTTTGGGGACCTAAATTGGAAGGTCACCCATTTTATTTTCGAGGCGACGCTGATAAGATCACTAAAATACATATTTCTTGTATTTGAGTAAAATTTTGGAGAGAATTTCAAAGCATTCCTTAAATTAAAGACAGTTCTTTTCAAATATAAGGAGAAGCCCTGAACATTTTTGTTTTTACTCAAAACTCATAGAATGGAATATTATATGTTTTCAAAGAATTCTTTGAATATTTTTTAATTTTTGTCGTTAGATTTTTTCAGAATAAGGTACGCACAGACTAAGGTACGCATTGTTTTTTTTCTCTTCCCAATACAGAATTTGGCCTTATCCTTTATCAATTTAGTTCACGTGATTTTCGAAATGTGGCCTATAATTATCGTATGATTTGCTACTTCCTCTATTTCTTCTTTTTCTAATATTAAAACCCACATTGTTTCCATCTCAGTCTGCACATACATCTCCCTTCATTGTTGCTGCAATAAATATTACACTTGCTATCATGTTATCTTATATTATTATAAGATATAATGCGGATGTTACGGTTTGGATTGGTGCCAAATTTCTCTCATGATGAACAAGATTCATTATTCTTTTGATGTTGAATGAATGTTAATATTCATTGAACAAGCGAAGAATCATGCGTTGATTTGATACGATGCCACTTTTTGGTACAAGAGATAGATTTCAGTTTAGAGATTATAATCGAATCTTTGAAGTTATCGATGAACGAACTGTCTATTATTTACCTTCCTATATCTCTTTTTTCTCATTTCTCTGTCTCCCTCTTTATTCGTCTGCCTGTTAATTAATATTTATTGTCTATCTTCCATTTAATCATATTCCTCTCCCTAAATTTCAATTCGTTCTGGAACTGTGCTCGCATTGTGCTTAGAATATGAGTTAATACATTCAATTAGGATCGAGCTAGAGAGTTGAAGTCAGGGGCGGATACACCTCTTTGATTGTGAAAGGGCGGATGGACAGTCTATGGGCCCCTCAATATCACTATTCAAACGTCCGCACCAGTAAAATGAATCAGTGATTAATGCGAAAGAGAAACATGTAGCGTACGTTTGAATGACCTTCTTAATGCAGCAACTGAATTATTTGCGACCGCTTGAATTGAGTACAATAGTGTCCTAGTTAAATAAAATTATTAAGGGTTTTTTTCTCAAATCTGGTGAAAGATCGATCGTCACCTTCTCCGTCCCTGAATTCACTTCTGGTTGAGGTCGTATAAATTTTGCATGTGGCGTGTGTGAATAATGGTTTCATTGTTTTTAAATTAAATATTAATTATGCGATCAACGAACTTGTAAATTGTTATTATTTTTTCATTTGCTACAATTAGTCTAGTAATCATTGGATTCGTTCAGTATGTACAAAGATCTACACAAAAAGTTATTTTTTTGGAATTTATAGCTTTAATAGATTCAACTTGTGAATTTATTGCTCAGATATGTTTCTTCTTTCATTGCAATTCATTCTGATTTTATTTATTGTAGGGAATCTAGTTTGAAGTCTACAAATTATCACTGATGCGACCTTTAAAGAACCTTTAATGTACCAATGGTTTGAGTGTATTAATTCTATTATTCTATCCCTGCTTATAAGTAATTCTTTGTCTGTGCCATTAATTTTGTCCCTGATTAAATCCACAACTTAGTGACTTTCCTGAGACAGTCAAGTTCCAGACTGTGACGTTTTGGTTTCAAATATTTTCAGAATTAGTTTCTGTTTCTTCTTCGAGACACAGGGAGCCTATATTCAACTTGTTTCTCTCTGGCGAGTTCTTGTCTGCGTATTAGGTGTTTATTGGCCTTTAATCTCTGGCGATTCCTGTTTTGTGCCAGTATCTTGGAGTATCCTGTTAGTGATGACTTTTCTCATGCCACTACAGTTTTCTCCTACATATATTTACTCAAAGAATAATCTGTTCTCAGAGTTCCAGGCTGATAAAGATTGTTTTTGCTGTTTTCCTCGCCGTGAGAGGTATTTATTTTCATTATCTTAAAGACCACTAGGTATGTCCATCCCCAATTATGAATGTCTAGTGTCTAGTTTCTGCAGTGTTTCAATAAACCGCCTGCTCTCAGGCTATCTCTATTTTACAGTTCTAAACCAAAACCTTTCTCGCAATTGAGGAAACAATGAATTGCACAATAAAAATTTAGGGTGAATTAAACTGTGATGTGCCCTTTCTATTGTAATGTTTATATTTTGTATGTAATCAAAGGCCGGTTATATTTCTTCTTCCAGTGAAAGCCTTTTTCTAGATATTAGAGAAAAGGGTCATTTCAAAAGAAATAATATTCTTTTTGTAAGTGATACAACATTTCTAATGACGTATTTTTTTCCTATATACAATATCTTCATGCAAGTTAGAATGTAGAATTTCACAATGCATTATCTTAAAAAGTGTTAACAGTGATACATTTGATCTGAAAAAAAAAGTAATTCATGAAACCTTTTTTCAATTCGAAAATTGTGTGTGTTTTTAGTCATTATTTAGGTTTCAGACAAAAATATTGGAGGGGATAATTTGTAAAGTTCACAGAATTAACGAGGAATCTAAAAATAATTCTAAAATTACAAATACATATTACCGTATTCCTATCTATGGAGAGGCAGAATCTTTTTACGTTAAAAATAAATTTTTTTTTAAAAAAAATGGAGACTCAGTGCAATCTGTTGAATGCATATTATTGAGAAGGGACAAATACAATAAAGAGATTAATAAATATTTAAAAAACTGATAAATACTGGATGTAAATGTTCCAAACGTTGTCCAAATCCTTGATAAAACGCCCTTTTGGGAGAATTGCAGTAGAATTTTTTTTTTATTCATGCAAAATCTGAAATCACCCTCCAACACCGAATTCCGCCCTTTTTTTGTATCAATTTAAATCACGTGATTTTCAAATGGAGGTTCATAACCATCATATTATTCATGAAACACAAAGAAGCGTAAGTAACAAAAAGACAATTTGGGATTAATAGATTATCGCATAAAGAGACTTCTAATGAGTTGATTGGTACCCGTTGTTGTACCCCAATTAAACTATTCCATCATTTTTGGATTCTGGTTCAGATAATAAAGTGCAAATAGGTGAATGTGATTTTACTTAAAGTCTTTTGATTGGCTTTGGTTGGAACTGTGATGGTATGTGTTCCAGGTCGTGCTGGTACGTAAAACCGGCCATCGTAAGGAAGTGTTTCAATGATGGATGTTATGATTTCTGCATCCTTTTCTTTTTCTAAGATTCTATTTATTTCTCTTGGTTAACTCAAGACATTTTCTAGGTCAACGGAGTTCCTAATGGCCTGACCAAGAGTGCCAATAAGTGCACGAGAGCTATTTGCTGAACGTTCATTTAAATCATTATGTATCTGTAGCTTGATTATAGTAATCTCAAGTCAAGCGGAACGGTATGATTGGCCATTTCTTTTCCAACATTATAGAATTGCCTTTCATTTATAAAGAAATTAGATATAGAAAGTTTCTCAGAGTTAGTTTGTTTATCTGAAGCTCAATAAGGTTTTGGGTCAGTAGAATTAGGACTTTCGTATTAGTTAGTATACACTTAAAGTGAATGCATTTAGATATCTTGAGAATAACAGTCGCCTCTCTGACCGAGAAACTATCATTAAGCGAAATGGTTGTTTTGATTAACGCCAAGCACTAAAAAACGATTAGGTTTTATATTAAGAAAACTTACATAACGATTTGATTGTTTTTACTTAGTCTCGCCGATCGCTTCTTCTTTCTGGATGGTAGCATCTATATCAGTTCGACTTCGTGTTTCCTCACATCTGAAACACAATAATTAATAATAACATTAATTTCTTGTCCCTGGCGTCCTCTTCAATTCTTCATAGTTGGTCACATTTATTCCACGCTTTTCAATCGTCCAGCCATTATTTTCTCTGTCTTACTCTATTTCCGTTACTTATTATCCTTCTTTCAAGTATTTTCAAGATGTTGTACGAGTAAGGTATCAAAATTTCTTCATCATCATAAAGTTACCAGTTATAACATACTGGTTTGTCATAGTCTTCCACACATTCTTATCCTTACCCATTCTTTTAATGCAGGAGTAACTTCCACAATTTATTTCAATAATTATTAGTTTGTTATAATTTAGTGGCGGTCTGTATTTTTTTTTCTCATTCCGGCTTCCAGCAGGTAATGTACTCGCTATTGTGTCAAGGGATGTGGCCGATCATTCTTAATTTTCTCTTATTTAAAAACTTCCATATTTTCTTTTCTCCTTTATTCTTCTTAGCAATTCCCCAATTCAGTTAACTCACCATTCATTTTAACTTTTAAATAAATTAAAACAAAAATTTTACCAAAAACACTATTTATAATTATTTATGAAGAAACTAGTTTCGAATCATTCGATTCATCATTTTATTTAAAAGTTAATATTTTTTAACACTTATAATTATTAACATGTTTTTCAAAGATTTACCGTTCATTGTACCCCCGATGCTTAACATTCACCAATAGTATAAACATTATTGCAATACACTTATGATCATTAAAATATTTTGTAGTAAAATTAATAAGAGCATATGGGTGACTTGGAAACAGCAAACGCGTGGACATATCATGAAGTGAACATGCGAGGATGTGACTGACCGGACACGTTGAGGAACATTTTGAAACAAAAAATTATTGGTTTTCGTCGTATGAACGGTCCTAATTAAAGATTTCGACATATTTCAGAACCAAAAATAAATTTCAAGGAAACCTCATATGAATAGGTGCAATTCTTCTTCTTCCTGTCGAATTTTTGTATTGATTTTTCCTCGACATTGATCAATGAGTATCATCAGTCGAATAAGAATTGACCATACCGGGCTCGCTTACGACTTTTTTAAAGAAAAACTCTATAACAATTTCCTTTTGCCATATCCTGCTGTGTCATTTTCTTACCGGTGCCACGTCTTCTCTTCAAAATCTTTCGGTGACTCTAGGAATTCCTTGAGTTTGATTACTGGCTCATGCAAACCACGTGAACGACCGTACATTTAAAGTTCCTAAATTGACGATAATAATTCTATTGGTTAGGTCATTGGCAGATACAGGTCTCCAGTTGAGGGGGGAGCGATCGAGGCTCCAAGTTATAATCGATATGGAAGTCCGTAGTATTTATAAACTCCAAATTTGAGAAAACTGATCGCCCTCCAGTATTTTGGGTTGGGTGTCTACAAACTACAGGAAATTATCATTTCTAATTTCCCTCTTATACCTAAGTTGTCTTTTTGTGGAGGATTCCAAATCATTTACAGTTTTATAACTCACTATTTTATCTTCTTCGCTATTTCTGTACGATTTCTTCTATTTCCCTACTTTTTGTATTTTTAATCTGTGAACGAAATAAAAGTAAATATTAAACAATCCTATGGGAACGTTCACCTTGAAATTTCTCAATCGTCGACAGTAAAACATGTTGGAAACATTAAATTTTCTTTGACGGGTGAAAGTAAAAGTGTAAACATATCTATTATAGGTCTAACTGTTAAAAAGTGCGGGAAGAGAACATTTCGAAAAGTGTTAAAATACGACTATTAAAAACCAATGATTTATTTTATATACATATAATCTACAGGGTGGTTTAGGAGAACTAAAAGATTTATTTCCTCCAAAGGATAACGATAAAAATGAGATTGTAATCTGGAACAGTTCAGATATATGTGGTAAAGGCAAGAACGGCTTGAATTTACGGGCTCCGACCCCTCTAAGGGTTTGGGTTTGTGACTCCATAAATTACCAAACAAGCATGAACATTTTATTTACATTATCTTGTAAATAATGTAGATTTTTAGAGCATAATATATCCAAGGGGCGGTAAGTTTTCCCTTGGACGCTTAGTTGGATTCCCCATTAGGTGAATCCTTTGGTAGACGTAGTGAAAGACATTGTACGTTTTAGTGTTTCCAGAAACCTCGGATATCAGATACAGAGCACTAAATACATCAGTATGGAATTTCTCATTATAAATATTTCAATATTCATAGGATTAGCTTATGGCATCTGATGTCATGTAATTGCATGTAGACTTATTGAAGGTCACTGATGTATTCAATACAACATACTCGTACATATTGGAATGTATGAATGGATCTCTTTGCAGGTCTCTTATGTTTCTTCGTCAGCAAACTTTGTAATTTTATGTTATATACTTTGTAAAATAAAGTCTTATTAATAGATGAAATAGCTATCAATAAATTCAATATGGAAGACATTTCTGTTGGATTACCTGGCACAAATCATATGGAAAATAGTTACATCGAATAATGATTAATTTATGTATTAGATTTCTATCGGATATCAATAAATTGTTCAACATCATTAATCTTGTAATATCTATTTCAAGTAACAGTACAATGTATTTGAAATCAATAAAATGCAGATAGAAAGAAAAAAATTCATCTAATAACGTAAAGGTTTGATTCTCCTAATCAATTTACTTCTGAGATAGGTGAAGAGTAAATGAACGAACTTTTAGAATATGTTCCTTCACGTGAACGATTTTTCAAAAGAGCCGCTCATCGCTCAGTAATTCATTAAGTTTTCTCCTAATTAAAATTCACTTCTGAGATAGGTGAAGAGTGAATGAACGAACTTTTAGAATATGTTCCTCCAAGTGAACGATTTTTCAAAAGGGCCGCCCATCGCTCAGTGATTTATTAAGTTTTCTCCTAATTAATTCACTTCTGAGATAGGCAAAAAGTGAATGAACGAACTTTTAGATAATTATGTCCCTTCAAGTGAACGATTATTCAAAGGAGCCGCTCATTAATCCTAATCAATTCACTTCTGGGATAGGTGAAAAGTGAATGAACGAACTTTTAGAATATGTTCCTTCACGTGAACGATTCTCTTAGTCATTAAGTTCACTAAAGATGTACTTTCTTTGCATTCAATTTATTGTTCTAATGTATGAGAAAACCGGTTTACATTTCGGAATTCCATCAGCATTTTTCTTTCTTTCTGGTTAACACCGTATAAATTTACTGGTCTAAGAAGCTCTGAAACAATAATATATTACCGAACAGAATTTTGAAATTACTCCTTTTTTTACCCTCGAAAAACCCTCATAAAACGTAATAATAATTTATTTTTTATTAGTACTCAATTTTTATAGCTCCTCGTAGTAACTTTTTCTTCTTCATTTAGTTTTCGGATTCACTACTAGATAGAGCTACATGTTCTGATTTTGATTTTAAAAATAAAAATGGTTTAGAAAAGAAAAATGTTGCTGCAGTAGGGGTTGATTTTAAAATTGAGGTGAATGAAGTAATGGCATCCCTTGGTGAAACATGTGAAATGGAGTTTGCAAATTGAGATGTCTTTCTTTGAAATTTAAATCCCATATTTTTTTTTTTTTTTTTTTTTTTTTTTTTTTTTTTTTTTTTTTTTTTTTTTTNAAAACATAACAACTTGATTTAAGAGAAATCAACTTGCTCTATACATTCCACTAATATGTTTCTTCCATTTAATTAATTATTTTTTTTTATTTTAAATCAATTAAGCACATTTTTTACAGTGTGCAAGAACTTACTTTTCCTTTAATTGATTTTGGTAGCCTTTTGGCGTTTGGCCACCCTTTGCAAGATATGATTCTTTTTTTTTCATTAGGTGCTTTAGATATTTATTTTCTTCTCGATTTTTTTTTCTTTTGTTCTGTTAATGCACTGTCACCAAAGTATTAGAAAAGTTCATTTTTCGCAGACTCCCTAACTGATTTTTCCCCCACATCATATTTTGTGGATTGTCCTAGAATTATACTGTGCGGTACAGAAAAATATTGCATTATATTTAACAATAAAAGCGCCTACATAAATTTCCCGTTTTTGATTTGAAGACAACATGTCGTGATTGATCCCAAAAGTACTGTAAGTGTTTATCTTATATTAAGGCATAATTAGAAGTATGAGTACTCACAGAAAGGAATCCCTATTGCAGGGGTGTCTCAAAATTATAATAATAATAATATATACAAAACAAGTTATCACTTACCAATTAGTATATTCATGGCCCATAAGAAATATCGAAAATTGACCGCGATGAATGCCTTTTTTCCGAGAAGATTAGAAACTGACCGATTTTTTTGTGCAAAAAGTAGTTTCCAGCCAAGAAAAAAAACGCATACCGAGTTTTGGGCATCAGTTGTAAATTATGAAAAAGAAATTTCCAGACCATCTTACATGAAGACGCTGTGAGAATATTTTTGCGCTTGGAATACCACCACATCCTTACATATTATAAAAACAAAGTCCGTTACCGTGTCTGCCTGTCTTTCTGTCTGTTCACGATAAACTCAAAATCTAATGTATTTTCATGCGGTGTGCACCACTGCACAATTGCAAATAGTAATTCTTGAGAAAGGTTTTAGTGAAGAAAAAAAAAAAATCGGGTTCGTTTTAAGTTACGGTCGGTTTTACAATTCTTGTATGGGAAATCATAGAATACTACTATTAGGGGAATCGTCATGTCTTTAAGGCGAAATGAACGCAGCCTGCTCATTAATGATAAATGTGTCAATATGTTTGAAAATTTTTGTTGAAACATGTGTGTTTCACATTCACCAATGCATTGTACATATTATTAAGAGAGCGATTCAGCGAATTGACCAACAGTTTGCTACTAATTAACTAAAATATTCCTTGCAGGTGATCTTGATATAAATGAAATCATAAAAATTGTGGAAGCAATTGATGCCAAAGAGCGAGAGAGAGAGAGAGAGCGGGGAGAGAGAGAAAGGCGCAATCGTTTATATTAAATTTAGTATAAATATAAACCAAACTACCGGGTGAACATGAAAACATCAGTAGCTTTGGAGAGGGTAAATAACTTCAAAGAAAAAGGGTTGAATTCAATATTGGTTAAATTTTATGAAATAATTATTTACAAATATTGAACATCTCGATTAGGAGTTAAGCTTAACTCCTATTAGATTCGAAAATCAGAACATGGTTCCGATGCACTTTTTCAGGGTGACTCAGAAGAATTCATTCCCAAATTAAAGAAAGAAAACGATTCACCCGACGAAACGAAACCAATCTCCTATCCCAACCACGTTATCCGGCCCCACCTGTTTTAAGCAGGGTGTCCACTATTCAAACTAAACTCCAAGTTGTCCTGGGACTTACCCATCGCGAGGACGATCTGATATTCATCTTAAAAAATCAATGATATGCTGATCCCACTATTTGTTCTAGCTCTAAAGCAATTTCTAGGTTGAATCGTGGGGATACAGACTGACTTTGAACCTAAACAGTAGAGATTTAAAGAAGAAAGATTCATGCTACAATAATTTTCAATTTAAGTTTTAATCTTCTTCTTTTTTAATTTCAACCTTCTCAATTCTATTTGGTTCGGCGTTGTTTCCTTAATTTTACCATGCCAACCTTCTGTTCTGTACCTACTCTTTTTAGCTGTTTCTTGGCAAGATAACCTACGCTTGCTTCTCGCAGTGACCATAGAAACTGCGTTGGAACCGTTTTTTGCTGATGACCTTTCATCATTGGTTTGAAGCAGAGTTTTCAATGGATGCCCTTCCTAACACCAAACCTTCTGTATTTCACGGGATTAGGACCGCCACCTAAAGAAGCTGGCATGCTCCCTGCGGTGGCTCCATTAATTTAATTTAAAGTATTAATCTATTGTCTCCTAATGATTGATTGTTTCAGGTTCTTTGGGAATGTCATCAATGAATGCTAATTCAACAAATTCATTAGATTGGACAGGTCAACCAGGTACTGTTAGAAAAAAAAGAAAACCCTATTCTAAATTACAAACATTGGAATTGGAAAAAGAATTCTTATTTAATGCATATGTGTCAAAACAGAAAAGATGGGAATTAGCAAGAGCACTTGATTTAACAGAGAGGCAAGTGAAAATTTGGTTTCAAAATAGACGAATGAAAAATAAGAAGAATACTCAAAGACAAGCAGCTCAAGGTTCAAATAATAACAACAATAACAGTAACACCAACAATAACAACAACCATCATGGACATCATCATCACCATATAAGTCACGCCGTCACCAATGGAGGAATCAAACACCACCATCAGTGACCTTCAAACATCTCTGGAGTTATGTTTGGATACCCTCCTTTGTCAACTCCACATCATACTTCCAATACTTCTACAAATGTTCCTCCATTACCCTTACCACCATCCCATCACCACCAACATCATCATCACCATCATCAAATTCCTCTTCCACATGGAGTTGTAATCACTTAAGGCGTTTCTCTCTTTTCATTGTGTTAACGTGTCTTTAGATCTAAGATCGTGGAGACGCATGGCCCATATTGATCTTAAGGGTTGTATCGGAAATAGTTAGAATGACGAAGTCTCGAAACTAGGTGATCACCTAGTTTCGAATAAAACTAACTTGGTGAACGCAACGTGCTGGCTTTAGATATTTCAAAATTGGACTATGCAATGAAAATTCAAAGTTTTATTTAAATGAACAAAAACAGAAAGTTGTCCTTGAAAAGATCCTGAAGGTTAATTATGAAGTATTTGTCAAGGTCGCACCAGGTAATCATTATACTTCTCAATCTCCATCAGGATCCGAGATATTTGACTATTCCACTTATAATGATCAATCCTATAAACACCTCCTATGTTTCTACCAATATTTTGTTTTATTCTTTTACCGATCTTTTATATTTGAATTTGAGATGGTATGAACTTCTCCATAAATCCAGTAGATGAATTTTTGGAAAATTTTCGATTTTAGAAAAAATCTTTTGTTTTTGTATTCTTTTTTACATTTCTTTTCTTCTTTTAGTTTCAAATTTTGTGTTATAATTGTAGATAAAAATTATAGCAAGGGTCAACGAAATATTGTTTTTCATCTTATAAAGTCATCCGAGTAAGTTGGGGTTAGCTCCCAAGGGATTTTTATATTTATATACTACTTCCCTAATTTCCGAATTGAGAATTTGAAAAATCGTTGGTCGTTAAAAAAAAAAAAAAATACAATATTTAGATTAAAAACAAAAACACATTATCAAGGTATTTGTCTTTTAGAATTGTTTTGCGTTTTTAATTTTTAATGTGAGTCCAAACCACCTCCCCACATAGGCCTCAACCCGTCAAGGGGAAAAACAAATAAACAAGACTCTCATTTGCTCAAAAAAGTTCAATGAATCAATTGTGGTATTATTTATGAGACCAAATAAATTATTGTTTGTTGCTAAAGACTTTTTTATCATACAAATAATCTTGGATGTAAATAATTGACATGTGACCAAATAAAGATATCAATCACTGTAAAACCTTGTATTAATATTCCAATATTAATATCCCAATACACAGAAAATTGGTAAAATTAAAATAAATCCAAGCAATTGAATAACAATATTATTGGTTTTTAATTTTATATTGGGCTACTCAGACAAATTGGAATCTTAATTAGGTAGATAAATCAGAAAATTATAAAAGATATTTTTATGCAGTGTGGTATCAATATTGATTGAGAATATGAAACCACAATATTCTGAGACCAACTAAATAAGAAAATGATAAGAAGATGATTTATCAATTTGAGTCTGGAATTTTTTCTGCTACAGGACCGGTAGTTTTTGGGGGAAAGAATCGTTTTTAATACTTGTCATCGAAAACATTGAAGTGGTCATAATCCTTATTGAGGGTAAATTTTTGGTGATTGGAATTATCCTTTTCTTTTAATAAAAAAAATTAGGGAATATTATTATTTTTGAAAAAACGAAGCGAAGTCGTAGAAAACTTTGAGTTTAACAGAAAATACTCTTTAATACCACAGGATCAGTGAGGAAAGATAGAAATACACCTAAAATTCTCCGAATCAGAAAATAATGTTGATAAACTACTTTTTTTAAATACATCATATAATTTAATTATTATGACTTTCGTATTGTGACAGCAACTACATGGCTCAGATAATATGTAATCATTAAAACACAATACCGATTGCGAGGCCAAGAAAAGCTTCAAACTTATTCATTTGATCCCAGGATATTGTGGTTTCATTTAAATTCAGTCTGTATATTTAATCATAAAATTTGATGATACTTAAATAAATTACTATTTCTTTTTTCCTTGTTAATAATTCTCTTTGTACATAGTTCTTCTTATGTTTGTATTGATCTCAAAAATTAATATTTCAATTATCTTATTGAATGTTATAATTTTTAATCTATTTTAATAAATGAACTCCCCACTCATTAATATTTTCCATAAAATAATATAAATATTATCTAATGTTGAAATTAATTATTTTTTGAAATAAATAATATTATGTACCTATGTAGTAGGGTGTCCTTGTAATTTTTTGTTAAAAATTGTCTCATTAATTGTCTCAGACAACGCGACGGACCATTATTTTCCTCTTCATTATTTTAAAATTAACCAATATACAGGATGGTATTGAAGTTGTGAATCAAATTATTTGAGAAAGTATTGAAATTTTAAGTTAAAAAAACTCATAGTAACCAGAAAACAATAAATAGTGAACTCTTGACGTCACACTGACTTAAATGGCCACCATTTGGCCTTAGGTGGCTTATCTTGGCTCAACCTAATCCACTAATTCTATCAATATAATCAATGCCCATATCAAAAATCATTAAAATCGAGGAAGAAAATGACAAACAAAAAAATTGTGGTGGCCAAATTAGACATTAGACATTTTTTTCGTTTGGTCAAGAATCAACCCAAAACATTCAGAAATATATTCAGCAAAGTTAAAAAAACAACGTGGCAAATATTGTAAACTTTGATTTAACTCAATATTTTTTTTTTTTGCTTAACGTCTCTTTAACATATATAGGTCATTCGATAAGGGGGTTTTACGCTCCATTCGCTGGAAAATTACAAACCGGATAAGTAGCCAGCATCCGGAGGGCGTAGGTGGACATCCACTTAGTAAAACCTCGCTGGACGTTGCTTAACTTCAATGACCTAACGTGAACTGGTGTATTTAACGTGTCCTAGAGGCTGGCTACATAGAATGAGTTCTTTTTGTTGAATCTTAAACTTGCAATTCTTTTTCGCCATATTTGAGCAAATTCGAAATTCTAATCTCTAGCCCATCAAAATGTATTTTTTCCTTGGTTTTTGAATAATAATGCCCGCAGGAATATTTAAAATATTTTTCACGGACACCCCGTATAAATTCCTATTATTATTTTATTGATTTTATTTTATCTTCATTTTAATGAATTATATTGTGGTCAGATGTCTTGATAAATAATTTTATAAAAGATAATTGTAATTAAATTTTTTGTATTAATTTGTAAAGCAACATTGTCAGTTCACTTGATAATGTCGTGACAAACGAAAGTGCTCGTGTCTCAAAAAATTAATTGTTACATAAAGTTTGCAGATACCATCTCTAAACTTAATGTTGGGTTTCAATTTATTATAATGAGAAAAGGGTTTTTGGCTGGTAAACTATTTTCAATAGAACAAGAACTCACTTTCTGATTTTGATGGATAGATCTCTTTTTTAAAATTGTTCATACAATGTTTCATCAAAATCGAAGAAGACATTGAAGGGTTATCATGGTACAAAAGGACAAACAGACAAACAAAATAAAATTAGTGGAGTTAAAGCTATTCTCAAATAAAACCAAACATGGCATATATTTTTCATGAAAATCACATTAACCTTTGTCATGGACAAAGTTTTATTTGACAAGGAATGAATTTTCAAATAAATAAGGTCTGTGTTGTTTGTGTTATTATATCACAACTTTGGTGCTCTGTGTAGAATTGTATGATTTCCCAATATCTTTATCATTATCCAATTACTTTGAATTTTTCAAAATTTATCTACAATACTGGCAAATTTTTCAAAATTGGGCCTGTATAATTACTTTTTGTATCAAGACACCCAAATATAAACATTTCTTCGCCTAGTCTTACGCTCAAACGGGTCTAGCTAGACATGTGGGGCACATTTAGATAATAACACTAATAGTGTCTAAATATTGCTTTTTCCGCAAATTATATTTGCAATGACACCTAAATCCCAATTATCGCCATAAGTCCAAGAAGACATATTTGGGCTTCGTGGACATGCTTGGACAATGAACATGGTAATGCAAAAAAAAAAAAAAGAAATCAAATGTTGCTACGTGTAATAAGGACAAATCAACAAACACACGCATGCATTTACAATAAAATAGCAGATTCAACAGTATTATTATTTAAAGAATCGTAAGATATTAAAAAATATAAAAATGGACAATATTGATTCAGAGTTTAATTAATTAAATATAAATATTAGAAATTAAAAATAATAATTGGAAGCTAAAATTGAAAGCTTTCAACAGAACTCAGACTGTCGTCATGCGACAGTTATCACATCGTTTTATCATAGCTCTGGTCTGATGATGACAGTCTGATTAAGTATATACTGTTGAAAACTCATGAACTATAATTATTATTTTAATTTTAATTTTTTTATTTTATTTATCGCTCACTTATGGCATAAAATAAAATATACAAAATATATCATCCTAGTATAATAGTAGGTAAGAATGAATATACACTAAGATCTAAATATTAATGGAATTTACTCTGAATCGATATTGTCAATTTTACGTATTATTATTATTGTTTTTATTTTCTGAATTATTATTTTGTTTTATTTGAACGTTTAATTCAATAAATCAACTCTTAAATACCATTTTGTGTTTAATTTAGAATATTTTATTTTGAATTAATTATTTAAATAATAATTAATTTGAATTTATAATTTATTAGTCCACAATGTTTAATTAATTCTATTATTTGCTCAGTTTTTTTTTTATTACTATTATTTAATAAAATTCTTGTAGATAATGATTTTGTTGTATATTTAATTAAACTAATTATTTTTTAAAAACATATTTAAAATTCTTTCAGACAACATGGCGTCAAACGGTGTTTCCTGAACATTTCTGGGCAGCCCCAGAAAATTCGAATATTAGTCACCTGAGTGTGATTTGTTTTTTGAACTGAGGTCACTATTGTGGGGATTCCCTGTTCTGCAGTACATAAGGACGGTTAGAATAGATCGAAAAATTATGGTTTTGATCCACCAACAAAAGAAAAGCAAACGTTCTCTATCAATATACCAAGTGTCCCAAAAGTCCGAGACCACCTGAATATCTTTTGAACGGCTTTATGAGGAGTTTTGAAATTTTGCATGATATTATATCCGAAATTAGACCACCTGATGGTTTTTTCAGGGACGGGTCCCATGTGACTCCCGGGGGTCCAACTTTTGTTTTTTAAATACGAACCCACATCTTGTGATACATTTTCTGAAAGACTATAAAATTGGAGTATTTTGCAAAACAATTCACGCGTCTGGCTTGTTTGGTTTCCAATTGGCAGCCATATAAATTGACGTATAAAATTTTTTGCAATGTACTCCTAATTTTATTGTCTTCCTGAAAATATATCACAAGATGGGTTATCGTATTTAAAAAACAAAAGTTGGACTCCCTGGGAACCACATGGGACCCGCCCCTGAAAAATTGGCCACACCATCAGGTGGTCTAATTTGGGATATAATACCATGGAAAATTTCAAAACTCCACATAAAGCCGTTCAAAAGATATTCAGGTGGTCTCGGACTTTTGGGACACCCTGTATATTAGAGGACGATATACTCCCCTACTCCCTTATTGCTGATCAAACATAGTGAATATTTTACACCCTACAATTTTGGATGTGTCTGTTTGTTTGAACTACTAATGCCCAAACGATTCTCTCATTTTACGCAACTGGTTCCTTCCACGTTGTAACCCTTGCGGCTCATTCATATATCGTACACAAATTGATCCTTCAAGGTATCTATAAGGCTTTACGTTAACCTGCGTCTCCCTCATTATAATGCCCTACGGTTTATTTATTATACGTATGCTACTGGTGGCCGGTGAAAAAAAAGTTTCTTCTGTAGGAGGGAGGAGACTAGAGGAGAATCCTTAAATGGGGAGGATAAAATTATGGAAACAATTCAGCTGGATCCAAAGTACCATTGGGCTTGAGAAATGTTAATTGGTCTCCTGATCTTTTATGCCATGAACATCAGCACGCGAGCAGCAAACAAAAGGTCAGTCCAGTTCGGATCTATGATTAATGAAATGAAAGGACTATTTAAAAAGAAATTAAGATAAAATATCAGGAATGAGAAATGGGTGCCAGGAAAGGTCACCAAAAATAAAAGCATGTAACCTAGGTTTAGCACCTGAATTGACTCTATTATTCCAGATAATTCAACCACTGGCAGTTCTGTGAACCTATTGGGTTCATCGCTCAATTGAAAAGGGTCACATTTTGTTCCCGGTAGTCCAACAGGACACAAAAAGCTAATTCTATGAATGTCCATAACATATTTCAACAAAATTTGATAAGGCATTTTATCCTTGAAAGGATTGAAAGGCTTATCCGAAATAACATTTAACAGATAAATAAAAGGAAATGGTGGAATCGTGGTATTATGAGAGAATCGTGGTCAATAATGTACCCTTGGAATCGTCGAGAAAATAAAATACCAACCCCCCCTCAAAATTTGATATTTTACGTGACAAGGTACGCAGATTTCAAAATTCGAATAAAAAATCTGTTTGTCCGCCGATCCGTTAGAAAAAAATGTCTTTATTTTAAAAGCACTTTTTGGTGTTGACCGATTTTGATGAATTATGGTATGTAGGTCCCATTAGGGGTCTAATTGGGCCTCAAACTATTTTTTTTTTAGTATGGAGCCCTATATGTATGACTGACGCCGACGAAAATTTGAGGGCGCCGATTTTTTTATTCGATTTTTGGATTCTACGTACTTATTACGTAAAATATCAAACTTTGAGGGGGGCGGGGTATTTCTTTAGCCAGTAAAATAATAAACCCATGTGTCACATTGGCAGAGTTTTTTTTTCGTTATTCAAATCTGAAGGGGATCGACTCTCTCGCTCCCTAACATTAGATAAGAGTACAGTCGAGGTTATTAAGTTTTAGCCTCAGTCAATTTCGATATGTTGACTTGGGCTTTCATTTTTAAAATTATTTTCGGACCCGAATAAGAAAGTATACCCAAAAGTTTCCTTAACCAGAATTTTTCTGAAAGAATTTTAAATATCGTTTCCCTATTATTCATGAACTATTACAAATCTCAATGTTTCCACTTGTCTTTGTATATTTCTTGTCATGCTGTGTGTGTTTCTGTACAGTGTAATGTGTTAGATGTTTCCTTTTATAATAAGTAGGCATCCTTAAATCAAACATCTACAAAAATGATGGTCAAAAAAATTTTAAAAAAAATCGGAAAATGAAATTGATGTTTATTGATTTCATGAAGCGGTCGATGGTATATAATGAGAATGATGTGCGGTCTGTATTGCTAATATGAAGTGGCTGGTTCTGATCGTTGCCCATGTCATGTTGAATACACCAGTACCCATTAAATCACTGAAGTCAAGCAAAGTCCAGCGAGGTTTTATTATTACCGGCCCCACTCAGCCTGGTTATTAAGTATGACCAATAGATTTTAAAGAGACGTCAAAAATGAAAATTTGGAATTTTTTTTAAAAAAAATTTAATGGTTTGTCCAGAACATTGCAAAAATGATGTAACGTTTATTCAATTATATAAAAGAGTATTAAAACTACACAGTGAAGTGGTCAGTGACAGTGCCCTCCGAAGCCGTACCGCGATCTTCACAGTGATTTGAAATTATCACAGGCGGGATATTCTCCGTATCTATAGGCACACAAGTTTATTGGTCGAACACGGAGAGAACATTGACTGGTGTTATTAAAATCACTGTGAGATCGCGGCCACTGACACTATACCTATGTAGTTTGGATGCTCCTTACAGAAGCATCCATTGTGAAGATCACGATACGGCTTCGGAGAACACTGTCACTGACTCTTTCTCTAACCTTTGGAATCGAGTACGGTAAAAAATAGCTACTCCCGTTCAAAATAAATAAAATTGGACCATATTAAAAAAACAGTCTCCTAAAATGTCTCAGGATCTACTGAATTTAGAAATATGAATTTTCAATAGAATGGAGTATAGGCCTCAATGAGTTCAGAGACAGAAATCGTGTTGCTTTAATTCATCGTCCGGAATTGAACGATGGAATTCAATTACAAAATTCAACGAGTACAGAACAACAGTAATATACCATATTGATAAAGAAAAAGACAAGATCAATTGTGAATTTGAGGAGGGTGACAGAACTCCTCACGCAATAATGGGCGGCGGGTGATCGCCCCTCCCCCACCAAATTCGGTGTAAATAAATATTTCCGACTTCCATGTCAATTATAATTTGGAGCCGCGATCGCACACTCTCAACTGGAGACCTTTATCCGCCCTTTGTTCTCTCTTTTTTTTTTAAATAAGAATTCGGGGCTCTACATTGTTAATAGAACTTGGCCTCAATTAATCTTAAACGAAAAATACCTGAAAAAAGGAAATAACTCGAAGTGGGCCCAATTTTTTTTGACTGTCAGATTCAGATTATGTACCTTATTACCTCCTAGCAACTTCAAGTGACTTTGTAATTTAAACTTGAAGAAAATGTTATATATTATAATCAGTGATCTTTTAAAAAGTTTTATAAAAACTTTATAATGATATCCTGAAAGATACAAAAAACTTGTCTTTATGTTTATGTCATCACATTTTCTAATGTTATCAATCTTGTTCTAAATCAATTCTTAGGCTGCGTTCTATAAAATGAAAGGGGCTGGTTCAGACGGATTCCCCAAAATACCAAAAAATTGGAAAATTAGTAAAAACCAAATGGTTTGTAAACATGAACCAAAACAGCTCTCTTTTGCTTCGATTCAATTCAAGTTGTTTCACTTAAAGGGATAAGGTTATAGGGGAGAAGGATTCCCAAAGGCTACTTATCAATACTTCGGAAACTAGTAGGAATTAGTAAAAACGTCCTAATAGAGATTAGGAGGGAAAGAGTTCAGTATGGATACTCCATCCAGCTCTGGTGTGGGTAGAACAGGGAAGATGTTGGCTATTTGTCTCAATAGTGTTAAATTACGAGGAATTCTTGTCGAAACTCTTAATATTATTGTAAATATTATATCGTTGCTTAGTTTGGACCACCAGTCCCAGGATTTGCATTAGGTGTAAGAAGGAATATGTATTTTTGTGGAGGTTTCGTACCCGGAGTTGAAAATACCGGACCCTATTTCTATGTATAAGCTATTCTTCTCTTTTAGAAATAAATTTCTATCTATTTAATAAATCAGTGAAATTTAGTTTTTATAATTTTCCTTCCTTTATGTTCATACAATTCCTTGCACGTGGGAAAAAAATCATTGTATCTACAATAGGCTAAGACCAACTGCAACCCTCAAAATTATGTGGTTCAAAAAGATAATGTCCATACCAAGTTCCGTCATAAGCGGACAAGGCGCTCGATAGTTATCGTGGTAAAATTAATCGTGATAAGAAAACTAGACCCTTTTTGGTTTAATCATTCAACTGACATATAGATGATTGACAATATCGATTCAGAGTTTTATTAATTAAATTAGAAATTAAAATGAGAAAATTAAAATTAAAAACTAAAATTAAAATTGGAAAATTAAAATTAAAAGCCAAAAATTAAAACATTCAAATTAAAACTAATAACTTAACTTATCTTGGTGAGCTTTCAACAGTACTCAGACTGTCATCATCAGACCAGAGTTATGATAGATCGATGTGAACTCTATCACACTTTGACACGAAGTGAGGAGGTTGGAAAAATTCAGGTATCAAGTAGGTTTTGGTAAACCTTGAGGGTGTTATTTACGTCACTCTTGTAGTTCACTGTGGAAGAATTTTTATTAATATGGAGAGCTTCTAGAAATTTACGTTTTTTATAATTATGTTCGTTACCTATGATTTTTATTTCTTCAAAATTAAAGTTATGTTTTTGTTCAAATGCATGATTCGTTAAAGCCGTGTTATTTTTATCTTTTTTTAAATCATA